>CM076578.1:529012987-529612987 GCA_034641835.2 Pinus albicaulis
TAGTAATTGATCAAAAATCTTTCAGTTGACATCACAATGGACATAAAATTGTTGATGCATTTCAAACCAACCAGTGTGGTTCATCTTCAGGACGAGATGAACCCCACTGGTTGGTTCGAAACGTGTCGACAATTTTCTCTCTAATGCGATGACAATGGAGATATTTTTGATAAATATTAAAATTGTTATATTATAATATACATTAATATATCATGATATACATTAAATCTAGATATTTATGGGAGGGAAAAACAAATACATAGAGTGATATAGGTGGAGAGATAGCGAGAGTGACAAGGGAGAAACATAGATAAACTGAAGGAGAGGGGAGAGGATAAATGAAGAGAGACAGAGGGAGAGGAGTGAGAGAGGTAGAAAAGGGTAAGAGAGGGAGAGGGATACCCAAAGATGAAGGGGGGAGAGAGAGAAGGAGAAAGGGAGGAAGATAATGAGAGGATTGGAGGGTATAGAGAGAGAGAGAGAGAGAGAGGTAGGAGAGAAAGCGAGAGAGAGGAAGGATGAGAGACAGGAATTCAAAGAGAGGGGAGAGGCAGGGATATATAGTTGGAGTTGATTGGGGAGACAAAGAGGGAAGAAGAAATACATAGAGAGTGAGAAGTAGAGAGAGAGAGGGAGTGACAAGGGATGTTGTGAAACCAGCTCCAAAAATAGAAGAAAAGAGATATCAATGCCTTATAAATAAGCCACTTCGAGGGGGAAACCTCCCATACATTAAATGAATGAACAATTCTTGGATGATACAAATTACAAAACCTCCTTTCTATATATAGGAGTCCATGGGGCCACAATGTAATCCTAGCCGACCTAACAATAATAATTTAAGGGCACAATAATAACAATATCAGGGTTACAGGGGTACAATAATAATAATAAGAGGTTACACTAACAACAATAAGGGACTATACTAGTAATAGAGGGACCTAACATGCCCCTCTCCTTCAAAAAAGTGTTGTCCTCAATGCTTGAGTAGCTCTGGGTGATTTTGTATAAAATTCTCATCCTCTCATGTAGAATCTTCAGTGGGTAAGTTCTTCCACTTGATGAGATACTCTAAAATTGATCGATTTCATAGCTGTCTATTTCTTGTTTCCATGACCGCTTCAGCTTCCAATATGATTTTTCCTTCCTCATCAAGTTCTGGCAATATTGTTTGAACTGGAATATTTTTACCTATAACCTTCTTTAAGCATGAAACATGGAAAACTAGATGCACTCGTGAAAAAGTAGGAAGCTCCAATTTGTATGCCATAATACCAATCTTTTGCAACACCTTCTAAGGACCATAGTACTTTGGAGATAATTTATTATCCTTCTTAGCTTGCTTGAGGGAAATTTGTTTGTATGGTTGTAGCCGTAAAAATATCCAGTCTCCTAGATCAAAACTTCTCTCGCTGTGATGTTGATATGCCTGTTGTTTCATTCAATTTTGTGCCAAATTCAGGTTATCCTTTAAGAGTTGGAGAACTTCTTGTTGATGCTCAATGTGATCTTCCACTGCTTGAGCTTTCGGATTTTCTCTTAAAGATGATGTGATGGATGGTGGATGATATCCATAAAGTGCCATATATGGGGTCATTTTTGCTGCAGTATGGAAGGAAGTGTTATACCACCATTCAGTGAGAGGTAATCACTTGACCCATTGTGTTTGTTTATCAGATAAAAAACAACGAAGATATCCTTCCAAACATTTATTTACTATCTCATTTTGACCATTGGATTGAGGATGGTAAGATGAGCTATGAGCTAATTGAGTACCCAAACAAGAAAATAACTCCGTCCAAAAATTTCCAGTAAAAATGGGATATCTGTCGCTCACAATAACCCTTGGGTTTCCATGTAGCTTTTGAATTGTGTCCATAAATGTAGTGGCAACTGTACTTGCTTTAAATGGATGAGATAATGCACGAAAGTGTGCATACTTGGTAAGTCTATCAACTACCACCATGATGACACTCTTTCCTTCGGACTTAGGTAAACCTATGATAAAATCCATTGAAATCTCCTCCCAATGTTGAGTTGGAATGGATAAGGGTTGTAGAAGACCCGAGGTCTTAATTGTCTCAAATTTATTCTACTGGAAAACCAAGTAATCTGCCACAAAATTTTGAATATCAGATTTAAGGCCATCCCAAAAAAATTCTTTCTTCACCCTGTGGTAAGTTTTTAAAAATCCTGAGTGTCCTCATAAAGGAGAAGTGTGCAATTCCAAAAGGATTTTTTTTTTTAGTTAGGAATTCTTAGATAGATATAAGCGATCTGTGTACCATAAGGAATAATTTTTCCAACTAAATGTATCAGATGTACTAGGATCTTGCTGCAACTTTTGAATGAGTGTTCACACTTCTTTGTCCTTCTTCTAGTCATCTCTTGCTCTGGTTATCCAATCTAGTTGGATAATAGAAATGGCACAAAGCAATGCTTCCACATCTTCATTCTTTCTTGAGAGTGCATCTGCAACAAAATTTAGCTTCCCTTTTTTGTAGATTATTTCACAGTCATAACCCAACATCTTTGTGACCCATTTTTTCTGCTCTTCTGAAGATAGTCTTTGTCCAAAAGGTGTTTAAGAGTATCATGATCAGTTTTTACCTTGAAGTGTCTTCCCATTAGGTAAGTTCACCATTTCTTTAGTGCATGCAGTATTGCTAAAATTTCCTTCTCATAAATAGGTTTCTGTAAATACTTTCCTTTGATTGGATGACTTTCAAAAGCAATGGGTCTTCATTCTTGCATTAAAACAACACCAATTCCATTTCTCGAGGCATCACATTCCACAATAAAGGTTTTTGTGAAGTCTGGTGTAGCTAAGACCGGTGCTAGGCACATTGCCTCTTTAAGATGTTCAAAGGCCTTAGTTGTTTCAGAAGTCCATGAAAATGCATCTTTCTTCAATAATGTTGTTAGAGGTGCTGCTATTCTCCCATAATTATTAACAAACTTGCGATAATACCTTGTTAACCCGAGAAATCCTCGCAATTGCTTTATGGTTGTGGGAACTTTCCATTCCTTAATGGCTTTAATTTTGTTAGGGTCTACCTTAACACCCTCGTGAGATAAAATATGACCCATATATTCCACCTCTTGTACTCCAAAGAAACATTTGGATGTTTTTGCATATAATTGTTTCTCCTGCAATAGTTTGAGCACCCTGTCAACATGTTGAACATGATTCTTCCAAGACCTGTTGTAGATTAGTATACCATCAAAAAATACTAGAACAAATTTTCTAAGGAAGGGTTTGAAAATGGAATTCATCAACCCTTGAAATGCAGAAGGTGCATTGGTAAGGCCAAAAGGCATGACCCTCATGAGTTCGAAATGCTATTTTCGGAATATCTTCAGTCTTCATTCTAATTTGAAGATATCCTGAACGAAGATCCAACTTGGTAAAATAAATTGCTCCATGTAATTCACCCAATTTTTCATCAATCATAGGAATGAGAAATTTATCTTTAATGGCGAGCTTATTGATCTCCCTATAATCCAGACACATGCACCATGATCCATCCTTCTTGTGTACCAATACTACAGGAGCAGAGAAATAACTTTGACTAGGTTGAATTATAGCTTCCTCTAACATTTCTGCAATCATATGTTCAATTTCGCTCTTTTGTACATAAGGATATCTATAAGGCCTGATGTTTGGAGGAACACTTCCTGGAATCAAATGAATAGCATGATCATGATCACGAATAGGTGGGAGTCCTTTAGGAGTTTCAAACACCTTGGAATGATTGTCCAAGAATTTTTGGAGATCTACAAAAATAGATGATTTTGATGTTGGAACTTCTAGTGAGCATAATTGTGCAATTATGCCTCATTGTTCTTTCTTTAGAATATTTGTCATGAAATTAGAGCTTATTATCTTTCCTAGCTTCCCTGCAATACCCCATAATTCGACTTCCTTTTCTTCTGAAAAAAAATTCAAGAAAAGTTCTTGAAAATTAAAAGCTACTGTCCCCAAAGATTGTAACCATTGTACTCCTAATACAACATCAGCACCTCCCATAGGAATGGAAAGCATTGTACTATTCAATACATATTTCCCCATGGTTAGCTTGATATTATGGCATTTTCTAGAGCAGTTTATAGTTCCTCCATTTGTAACCATCACTTGACATTCTGGTGATGGGTGTAGGAAACAATTCAATTCCTTGGCTACCTTAAAATGAATAAAATTATGGGTATTACCTGAATCAATCAACACTATTACCTTTTTCTTCTTGATATGTCCTTCTATCTTGAGTGTTTGAGGAGTGGTAATTCTTGCCAATGCATTACACGATATGGTTGGACTCATTTATTACTCTTCTAGGGCTGTTTCCTAGTGTATATCCTCTTCTTTTGAAGATTCTTGTTCATTTTCTTCTTCCTCTTCAAAATCTATGTAAAATAATTTCTTCTCAGCACACTTATGACATTTAGTGTATTTGCTATCACAACTGTAGCAAATCCCTTTTGCTCTTTTTTCTTCCAATTGTTGTGGTGTCAACCTTGTAGGTTGTGGAAATCTAGGAGTAGCAACACTTCCATCTTTATAGAAGTGAGTTGTAGGCTTCCTTGTCGCCATAATTTTACATTCAATTTTTCTTGCCAACCTGAATGCATTATCCAATGAATCAGGTTCCAAAATGTGAACTTCATGCTGGATTTTATCCTTTAAAGTACTTATGAAGAGATCAATACTATGTTCCTCTGGAATATCAGTTACCCTTATATTCAATTTTTGGAATTCCTCAATGTGCTCCCCCACTGAACACTTTTGTTTTAGATTTATCAATTGGCTGAAGAAAGTGTTTCTCTTTGTATCCTCATAATGTGCTATCATTTCCTCCGTAAAAAATTACCAAGTGACAATTTTTTTATGAGAGAAGAGCCATCGATACCATACAAATGTATTTTGTTCTAAATGTAAAGTTGCAATGCGTACCTTTTGTGTGTTTTGCACATTATTGAGATCAAAATATTGCTCCATCTGTAGTATCCATGTTATAGGATCCTTTCCATAAAACTTCCTCATATCCATTTTTGGAATATGGTGGTTCTTCCCTCCAAAACTAGAGCTTATGAAATCATGATTAACATTTATTTTGTTCTCATCACGAATTTCCTCTACTATATTTTCGCCATTAGAAAAAATTTCTTGTATCAACTTTGGGAAACCTTCCATGTCTGCTTTTAGATCATTCTTCATTTTTTCCATCTTAGCTTCCATGTCATCCATCTTAGATTCCATGCCAGCTTCCATGCCATCCAACTTAGCTTCCATACCATTCTTCAAACCATCCATCTTAGATTCCATGCCTTTCTTCAAAACTTCCATGTCATTTTTTGTTGCTCTTTGCGAGAGTGAAATTTGTTGCACTTGCTCTTGTAACTTTGATATGTCATGTTGACATTCTTCGTCTTCATGAGTCATAGTAGAGCCTTCTAAAGGATTAATGGGTGTCGAATTATTTTTAGGGGCCATTTTAGAACCCAATACTGATATCTATTTTACAATATGCCCTTGGAATCAATTCAACGGATTCTTCAAACAAGACTTATGCAATTCGGAAAAAAAATACACACCTTTTACTTGCTTTTGGGGAGCACAATATTGAAATTGACTTATCTCTATACTTGCAGATCCTCAACATCTGAAATTCATCCCTGTAGTAGTCCTCTGAAGCTTCTTTCAAATTCCATAGGTCGGACTCGATTTGGATTCTTCAAGGAAAAGTTATGTCCAATCTCCCACAATGACCTAATTATGGACTGGTTCAGTATAACGAACTTGTACGACTTGCCACGTGTCACTGTTTACTCCTTTGGCTCTAAAATTTATAGACAGGAAACTATAGTCCATGTGCTTCTAGCCACTTTTTACATAATCCCAATCCGATGCTCAGAGAGATAGTTATGAAGATTTTCCCATGATCACCTCTTTGAGATGAAATTCGGGAGCTTGACAAAGACCTAACTTCCATAGATCATATCTCTGAAAATATTGCGAACCAAGCTCTAAATTTTTTTGACGCTATTCCTTAGGATTTCAGCTTCACGCTCTAAGACTTTCAGCTTCTTAACCTTCGTAGAAAAAACGTTATAGCAAAAATTCCGCGATGACCTTTTTAAGTGAAATTGAGGAGCCCTAACTTACACAGATCATATCTCCAAAAATATTGTGAACCAAGCTCTAAAATTTTGCGAAACTGTTGCTCAAGATTTTGGCTTCACACTCTAAAAATTACAGCTTCTGAACCTTCGTAGAAAATTTTTTATAGAGAAAATTCCATGATGACCTGTTTGGAGCAGCAAAACTTAGAATCCAAAGCTCTAATACCAAATGTTGTGAAACAGGCTCCAAAAATAGAAGAAAAGAGATATCAACACCTTATAAATAAGTCACTTCAATGGGAAAACCTCCAATACATTACACAAATGAACAATTCTTGGATGATACAAATTACAAAACCTCCTTTCTATATATAGGAGTCCATGGGGCCACAATGTAATCCTAGTGGGGCCACATTATAATCCTAGCCAACTTAAGAATAATAAATTAAGGGCACAATAATAACAATATGGGGGTTATAGGGGTACAATAATAACAATAAGGGGGTTACACTAACAACAATAAGGGACTATACTAGTAATATAGGGATCGAACAAGGGAGATATATAAAGAGAGTGTGTATGTTTAGGGGTGATATAAAGAGATGAATAAGGATAGATGGAGAGAATAGGGGAGAGAAGATATAGTAGCATAGTTGGAGAGAGAGAGAGATATATGGGGAAGATAGAGGATTGGAGGGAAAAGAGAGAGAGAGAGGGAGAGGATTGGAGGCAAAATAGAGAGAGAGGGAGAGGATTGGAAGGAAGAGAGAGAGAGAGAGAAAGAGGGAAAAGAGAGAGAGAGAGAGAGTGATCGGGTAAGAGAGAGGGAGGTAGGGGAGAATGTGAGAGAGAGAAAGGATGAGACAGAGGATTTGAGGGAGAGGAGGATAGTGATGGTGAAGAGAGAGGGAGGTAGGAGAGAAAGGTAGAGACATGAATGATGAGAGATAGGACTTGAGAGAGAGGATGAGAGGTGGAGGGAGAGAGGAGGAGAGAGGGATGGATAGAGAGATATATTTGGAGGGGAAGAGAGGTAGGGAAGAATAAATACATAGAGAGTGAGAAGTGGAGAGAGAGAGGGAGTGACAAGGGAGATATGGAGAGAGAGTGTGTAAGTTTTGGGATAAGATAAAGAGACAAAGAAGGAGATATGGAGAGAAGGGGGGAGAGAAGGAGAGATGGAGGGATCTGGTAACCGAGTTGGAGGGTGAAGAGAGAGATAGAGAGAGAGGTGGGAGAGAAAGGGAGAGAGAAGAAGGAAGAGAGAGGATGTGAGAGAGTGGAGAGAGCGAGGGAAAGAGAGATGGAGTTGGAGGGGGGGAGAGAGGGATGTAAGAAGAATTACGTAGAGAGAGAAAGGTTGAGAGAGAGAGGGAGTGATAAGGAAGATGGATACAGAGGAAGAGAGGAAAACATGAGGAAAGAGAGATATAAGTGAGGGAAAGGAAGAGAAGGGGAGGATAGAGATATATATGGAAGGCAAAAAGATGGAAGAAGAGAGATATGGAGAGAGAGAGATAGGGACAGAGAGATTGATAGATATGGACTGAGAGAGCATGTGTGTGTTTGGGGGGGGTGAGATAAAGAGACAAAGAAGGAAATATGGAGGGACACACACACACACACACACATATATATATGGAGGGGGGAGAGTGGGAAGAATATTTATTGCACTAGATGCATTGATTTCAGTGTAGATGGTGATTTCTAATCCTATTTAATGTCTTGCACTAGATGCATTGATTTCAGTATAGACAGTGATTTCTGATCCTATTTGATTGCTTGCACTATATGCCTTCATTTTAGTGTATATATTGATTTCTAATGATATTTGATTTCTTGCACTAGATAAATTGATTTCAATGTAGATGATTTCTAGTACTATTTGATTGCTTGCACTAAATGCATTGATTTCAGTGTAGATGGTGATTTCTAATCCTATTTAATTGCTTGCACTATATTCATTGATTTTAATGTAGATGTTGATTTCTAATTATATTTGATTGCTTGCACTATATGCATTGATTTCAATGTAGATGATTTCTAATCCTATTTTATTGCTTTCACTAAATGCATTGATTTTAGTGTAGATGGTGATTTCTAATACTATTTTGTTGCTTGCACTAAATGCATTGATTTCAGTGTACATGTTGGTTTCTAATCCTATTTTCTTACTTGCACTAGATGCATTGATTTGAGTGTCAATGCTGATTTCTAATCATATTAGATTCCTTGCATTAGATGCATTGATTTCAGTGTAGAATTTGTTTTCTAATCTTATTTGATTGTCTGCATTAGATGCATTGATTTCAATGTAGATGTTGATTTTTTATTTGATATAATTGGATGTATGATGGTACATTAATTTTAAAGTGATTGGATTAATAGTGTGTATTAATTTTAGTGTAAGCACAAAAAAAATTGACAATGTACATTGATTTTTGTGTTATAGTAATTCAACCTATTAATATTGGAGAGAAAGAGAGACAAGGTATGATGGTTATTAAAACAACTCCAGCTAAAGATTTAAATCATTTATAATTTCAACTATCCTTTTCATATAATTGATATGAAAATATGACAAATATAACAAGGGTGACAATAAGAATAGTAGAAGAAAATAGTTTGATATTGATCACAATGAAGACTATTTGTAATTGACTATATTTTGATTATTCACATTTCTATCATTTAACATTATTATTATCACTTTGCATTCAAAATTTTTTATTTATTCATTTTTCATCATTTAAGCTATCAAAAAAATTTATCATCTCAACAAACTGAGGTAACTAAGAAAAATTAAAATTAAAATGACGAGGTTAATCTCAGACATATTTAGCATATTTAGAATGATTATATTAATATTAGATATATTTACATATTATTGATGAAATTAATCATATATTCGATTTACATATTATTGATGAAATTAATCATATATTCGATAGATTTTCCTTGACTGCACATGACTGAAACCAACCTAGATCCATTTGAATTCCAGATCTATCAAGCTCCAAGAGGGATCATCCATCTTAACTCCGGATCTATCAATCTCCAAAAGGGATCAAATCTCTCGAGCTTATTTTTTTATTATAGTCAATATTTCTTTTTTATTTAATATTTGTTTCATTGACGTCAATTGGAAACTTTAAGTATGTGGTACATTAAAAATGTAAAGTTGTTCTTAACTATGCGTAAACTAAAAACATATGGGTATAAAAACTTGAAATTAAAATCTAATTGCATGCACTTCTAAATAGGGTAACAAGTTAAGGTTAAAGGTATTATCACCATAGTTCTTCATAATGATAGAGATTGATTTAAGATGTTGTGCTTAATTTAGATAAATAAAATGTTATTATCGCAATTATATCAAAATGTAATTATACTAAATAGAAAAATGACAGAAGAAATGCAACCATTGCAATAACACAACCACAAGCCACTTGGACTGTTAATCAAAAACATTCCTTGAATACTTTTAATCTAAATTCAAATTAATTTGCCGAATTTCGAGTCAAATTTAGGTTTTACAGCACATTTTTATCTTCATTGGGCTGAGAGGCTCATTATACAACTCAGTATGAGGGGATGTGTAAGTATGCCATGTCTCCAATAAAACAATAAAATAAAAATTAATGTCTCCCCAAAATAAAAGTAAAAATAACAATATAGATAAAGAGAACTACAATACGATTCAACACAAAAAATCTAAAATCTTGCTCCAAACTTTTATAATATATTTATGTTAGATCTAAGACTTTTGTGATCCATAATGTAGATAGAAAATCTTTCGGATTAATCACATCATTGGGATTTGGTCGACATTTCAAACTGTCTAATGTGGTTCATCCTCAGGACAAGGTGAAGAAGGAAATCGATCTCAATGAATAAATAGTAAGGATGCATCATTGCCTAGAGTTAAACTAGCCATTAAAAACTAGCCATTATTTAGTTAATTAGTTAGAAAAATAAAAGTTTTTTAATTATTTAATTAATTAGCTAGAAAAATATATATATTTTTTAAATTTATTTAATTAATTAGTTAGAAAATTAAAAGTTTTTAATTATTTAAAAATATAATAATTTAGGAAAAAAGGTTAAATTATAAAATCCATAAGGGAGAAGGGGTAACTTATAGTATAGGGGAAAACCATAAAAAGATTAAATTATGAATGATATAATAATTTGGTAAAATGATAAGGGAGAAGGGGTAAATAATAGTAAAGGAAATAATATTAAAATAATGAAGAAGTTAAGAGAAAAATAATAAAGGACAAATATACAATAAAATAAAAAGTGGGGGGCGGGGGGGTGAGATTTATAATTATTATTACAAAGAGCGGATAGGGGGGAAAATATATATCATCAAGTAAATATATATAAATATAAATAAATATATATGTATGTATATATAATAAAGGAGATAATATAATAAAAGAGCTTCAGAAAAATAATAAAACCAAAGGACACACCACACGGGGGCTGAGTCACCTTGAGAGGGCCAGTGTCCAGCTCTTACTTAGTTTCCACCCATCATCTATGTTGAGATTTCTAGGATGCCTGTCAATTTCAATAGCCTCCCTTAGCTTTCTATGATGGAAGTGATGCACCCTAGCAATGACTTTGAAGTCTTCAATGCATACATGGTGACACGATTTCCCAGCATGCTCCGCAAGAGCAGAAGTGCGTGATCGACTGTGCCTAATGTATGTGGCATGCTCCTGGATTCTCTGTCTGATGGATGAACCAGTTTCCCCAATATAGGTCCAGTATCACAGGAGTGTGGAACTAAATAAACACCTTTCATGTCCTTTGGGTGTATAGTGTCCTTAACCGATCCGAGAAAATTCTTGATGGGGCCTAAAAGAAGAGGTGACATTGTTTCTCTTGAGGACATGAGAAACTTTGTCTGAGGTCCCTTGGATAAACGGAAGATTCACTTTAGAGGTAGGATCCAAATGAGAGGATTTGTCTCTTAAGCCTTTAGAGGCTTTTTGGAAGGCCTTAAGACCTTGAGATCTGCTATACCCATTAGTCTCAAATACATCTAGAATATGGGATTTCTATGAATCAAAATGGTTGTCATGAGATATTCGAAGAGCACGGGTAGTCAAAGTACATAGAACACCAAATTTATGAGCAGCAAAGTGATGAGAATCAGCATGAAGATACTTTTCAATGTGCATCTTCTTGCGGAATACTCGGTGAGAGATTGAACCATCATCCCTTCTAGAGAGAAGAATATATAAGAAGGGAAGAAAACCATCAAACTCAACCTCCATTGTGAATTTTATGTAATCAGACTGGGAATTTAGGTGATCAAGAAACACATCTAACTTCTCATGACCATGGGGCCAAATGACGCAAGTGTCACTGATGAATCTATTCCACTTTCTTGGGTGGAATTGAGAAGAGGCCAAGGCCTTCATTTCAAAATGCCCCATAAATAAGTTAGAAACAACAGGGGAAAGAGGGGAACCCATGGTCACCCCGCAGGTTTTCTCATAGAACTCACCTTGGAAATTGAAAAAAGTCAAGGTGACACACAGGCCGACCAACTTAGAAGTGTCCTGGTCCATGACTCGCTTAATGACCTCAATAGCTTCTGGGATGGGGATTTTGGTAAATAAGGAGACAACATCAAAACTAACTAATAAATCTCCAGGCTCAAGTCTGATGTCCTTCCATTCCTGGATAAAAGAGGCAGATTCCTTCACATAAGAATTAGTAAGCCCTACCAAGGGCTTAAGCTTTTGAGCTAAGAATTTAGTGAGATGATAAGAAGGACCACCTATTGTGTTAACTATAGGTATTAAGGGGGGCCCCTGTTTATGAATCTTTGGAAGGCCATAAATCATAGGGGTTAGGGGATTACTCTCAATAAGCTTCCTCGAAAGGGGATTAAGAGAGGGATCAGACTTAATGGCAAGGGAAATATCCTTAGAAATAAATTTATGCGGATTCTTCTTAAGCTTAACATAGATACCACTAAGGGAAAGATGGTCCACCATTTTGCTAACATAATCCGACTTATCCAAAATAACAATAGCACCACCCTTATCATCCTTAAGGATAACAATGTCAGGGTTGCTTCTAAGGGATTTAAGGGCAAGAAACTCAGGTTTTCTCAAGTTACTTCTCGGAGGCTTTGCCTTCCTAAGAATAATGGAGCAATCTTGCCTAATAGTTTCCTTAATATTATCAGAGAAATCCTTGATTCCATACTCTATGTTATAGATAATGTCATCAATGGGGATCTTCCTAGGTGCCACGGAAAATTAAGCCCCTAATTGAGAAGATGAAAGACAGAAGAATCAAAGCTCAACGAAGACAAGTTAATAACATTTTTCGAAAAAGAAATATTTTTATTACTCTCAATAGAATTACAATTATTAATGTAATTTGATTATTATTATTATTATTATCTATAGTATAATTATTAATAATGCTAATATTATTATTCTCAATAATACTACTATTATTAATGCAGGTTTGGTTATTAAGAGGATTATCATTATTATCTATGTTAGCATTATCATTGCTATAATCCCCTACGTAAATGTTGTTGTTCTTATTATTTATTAATAAATTACCATTAGAGACCTTATTTATAATATTATTAATGTTATCTAAAACCAAATTATTATTATTATTAAAACCTTTAACCCTACAAGAATGGTTTAAGCAGTTATTAGAAAGGGAGGGTTTAGGGCAGTTGTTATTAATAATATTAGGGCTTACGGAATACCCTCGAGAGATTTTACTGAACTTGTTGCTGATGGAGAGAGCCAAGGGGGCCACGATAGTAGAGTTGGACAGTAACCGCGAAAGAGAGTCTGGATATAAGGTTGAGGCAGAGCCACTCCGCGGCTACCCCCGGAGCTTGGTCAAATCCACAATCGAACCATGAACAGAAGGAGATGTCGTATCCAAAACTGCTCACGATGAAGAGTCTACACTGCTCGTACAGACTGCAGGAACGGAAGAAGAAGAGATGCCAGTCAACATGTTCTGAAATGAGCTCTGATCCAATCAAAATTCATTTGCGTCAGAAGGTTTATCTACGCTTAACAAGCTGGCACATGAAGCTGATAACCCCGCGTCATTTTCGATATAGGGAACCACAACCCATTCATTCGAAAAGGAATTTCCACTCCTTCCAACTAGTTTCCAAACCCCCATTGAAGAGGACTGCCACTCCACTGAAGAATTCGCGACTACAGAAGAAGAGGGTGAGAGAACCGAGAAGCCCAAGGACTGCCTACCAACCCACGAGCTGAGAGCAGAGACCTGCTCTTTGCTAATTCTGGATCTCCCCATGTGTGAGGAAGCCTGCAAATCCGAGGAGCGAGAGGTCAAAAGCTTCTAAAACTTTAATGCGTGCTTATTTTTCGAAACCTCTTCCACCCGAATTGCCTTAGCCGCATAAACACCATCCAAAACGCTCCACAGAAGGGGATAAATACTAAATGCTAGATCCAGATGTAGAGAAAAAAGCCTCCGGGTAATACGATCCAAGTCTCTGCTTAATATACCAATCTCCGATCTAAGGAGAGCAAGAATGGTTTTAAGAAAAATGGCCTGGTTAAAAGAGAAATTAAGAGGATGTGAAATACAAGCAAAAAATGGAATTAGTGATGCATCCCTACATCTCTAAAGGAACGTGAGATCAGATTTCTTCTTTGCCATTTGTAGTCGAGCCCGTTCAAATTGACGAGCTTTATCAGCCCTTCCGCTTCCGTATAGGGCAATTATGTTAGATCTAAGACTAACATCTTAGATCTAATTATGTCCTTTACAAAAGTTGTTGAAATATGATAATTATGATCTAATTCATACTTGGGTTATCACCATATTCAACGACTCTTCTGCGATGACAAGGGAAAAATTCAGAAACTCACAGATTCTGGGTTGCAGCGCTCCCCTCCTCCAACGAAACCTACGGTGGTGGTTAGTCAAAGCAAAGGTATGGGAATAGGGAGAACACAAACCTTCGTACATATACTTTTAAAAGGGAGTGCGTGAGAATGTGAACACTTAGGATTTGAAGATTTCATTTATTTTAAAATAAACTTTGAAGATTTCTCAAAAAACAAGGTCTTTGGTTTTGTTTTGAGCGCCCATGTAAAGGGGATGATTTTGTTTAAAGATTTTTTTATATTTTTTATATTTTTTATATTTTTATTTTTTGGTTTAAAAGGAAGAGCACCCATTTTGAATTCATTTAAAAAATGGGATTTGATATTTTTATTGAAAAAGGAGAACCTATTCATAATTTAAGTTATTTTCGAGAAATTCGGCAATGTCGAATCCCTTGGTAGAGACATACCTAAACGAAGAAAATAAATTGGATGGAACAAACTATGTCAACTAGAAATTCAAGATGCAAAAATTGTTGGAAGGTTATGGTGTTTGGATGGGAGAAGAAGTGAAACCCGTTGTAGGCTTTCAGGAATGGGAGAAGCCGGAGAACAAAACAAAGGTAATATTAAGCGTGTTTGTTAAAGATAAAGTAATCCCTTATATTTGTGATTTTCAAACCTCTAATGCAACTTAAAATGCATTAAAAGAGTTGTATGAAATTAAGATTACAAATATAGTCCTATTTCTGAAGAGTAAACGGATGTACATTAAAATTGGAGAGAATGAATATGTTAGTACCTTTATTTATATAATTAAAGATTTGAATGATAAGCTAGGGGATATAGGAGAATCAGTACTCGCTACTGATATCGTGACAATCACTTTAAATGGAATGTTAGAATATTATCAGATGTTTATTAAAGGTCTTTCAGCAAGGGAGAAAGCACCAAAATTTTAGGAATTGACAGATATCCTATTACAGGAAGAAGAGAGGCGCAAGAACTTGAAGCCTCAGAATCCATATTTAGCACATGTGGAAAATAATAAACTATTCAAAGGGAAAAGAGGAGAAACAAACAAAGGTGGAAGCTCATCTCAAAAAAGGCAATTCCCAAAATAAAATCAAGGTACGTCATCTGAAGTAAAATTATTTTACTGTGGTAAAAGTAGGCATCTTGCCAGAGGCTTTTATAAGAAGAAAAATGATGAATCTAGGCATAAACATAGAAGAAATTCAGGACATTGTACAGGAGAAGCCCTAAATTTTGACCTAAAAAATCTCAATTTACTTGTGTCTAATGTTGTGCTTTATTTTGAAATGGATGATGCTAATACATGGTTTGTGGACTCTGGAGCTTCGATTCATATGACATGTAACAAGAGCTGGTATGCTAGTTTCAAGGATTTATCCAATGGTGTTAATATATATCTTGGAGATGATTGCCCACATCAGATTAAGTGATGTGGGGATATTCCTGTAACATATTCAAATGGCAATTTCAGGCACATTTGTAATGTTGTGTATGTGCCTGAGATCAAGAAGAATTGGGTCTATGTGTCTACAATTACATATCATAACCTAAAGTTTGAAGTATTCTAAACACATTGCATATTGAAAGATTTGTTGGATCATTGCAAATCCGTTTCTTCATGAGTGAGAGTTGGAGGCTTGTACAAGCTTTATGTTACCAGAAAAAGTCATAAAGCACTGACTTATACAACTATGGAATCAGAGGTATGGTCACATAAATTATCATGATTAATTTTTGCTGCAGAAACAAAGTATGATTTAAGGTATCCCTATTTTAAAGAATGAATATGTTTCTTGTGAAGGTTTTTCATTAGGAAAAATTCACCGGGATGAATTCCCCTCTAATTTTGATAGGAGAAGAAGAGATGTATTATAACTTATGCTTTATGATGATTGTGGACCCATGCATACCAAATCCCTAGGAGGAGACTATTATTTTATGTTCTTTATTGATGATTTCACAAGGTACACTTGGGTGTATTTCATCAGGAAAAAGAGTGATGATTTTTAGTATTTCAAATTCAAAAACATGGAAAAAAAGAAAAAATGGATGTTTATAAAGATCCTCAGTTCAGATCAAGGGGGATAATACAGATTAGGGAACTTTTTCAAGTACCTCAAAGATCATGGAAGAGTGCAACAGTTCATAGTACCCTACACTCCACAATAGAATAATGTTAGAGAAAGGAAAAACGAGACATTGGTGGAGTGTGCACGTTGTATGATCAAGGTATGAACCTATCAAATGTTTTTTGGATAGAAGCCATTAGTACTGTTGTTTATTTAAATAATAAAAGTCCAACAAGGTATCTGATTTCAAGACCCCATTCGAAGCCTTGTATGGTTTTAAACTAGAAATTCATCATTTGAGGATATTTGGGTGTAAGGCCTTTGCAAATATTCCAAATGAGAATAGAAATAAGCTTGATGCTAAAGCCAATAAATGCATTTTTGTAGGATAATGTTTAGAAATTAAAGCATATGAAATGTTTTATCCATCTACTCAAATAGTATTTGGGAGTATAGATGTAATTTTCCATGAACAGGTAAATGAAGGAAACAAGGATAACAACTATGAAAGATGCAACATTATTCCTGAAGTTGAAGAAAATAAAGCAGAAGTAAAAGCATAAGGCAGTGAGCAACAAAATCCTGGGGAAGAATCCAACGATGTGGACATCACCCCCAGTCAGAGCCCAATTAGGAATGGAGAAGCACTTTAAGAGAATAGAGGTGAAAACAATGAATCATCCACTCAGCATATTTGACTACTTGAAAGGTTTAAGGAATATGCTCTCGTGAATAGAGCTTTGAATGTCATAGAACCCTTAATATTTAATGAAGCTAAAAAAATGAAGAGTGGAGAAAATCTATTGATGAGGTATATGAATCTATAATTAAAAATAAAACCTGGGAATTGACTGAATTTCCTAAATGAAAAGATCCCATAGGATGCAAATGGTTATAAAAACACAAGTTTAAGGCAGATGACAAAATAGATAAATAAAAATCTAGATTGGTGGAAAAAAGGTATTAAAAAAATGAGGCTATTGATTATGCATAAAATTTTTCACCTGTAGCTAGACTAAATAATATTAGGTTGCTAATTGCATTAGCTACAAAGTTCAATTGGAATTCGTACCAGTTAGATATAAAATCTGGTTTCCTGAATGGTAATTTAAAGGATGAGGTGTATTTGACACAACCTGAAGGGTTTGTGGAAAAAGGGAAGGAGCATTTAGTTTGTAGATTAAAAAAAGCTTTGTATGGGCTAATGCAGACACCTAGGTCATGGTATGAAAATATATATTCTTTCTTTCTTCGGCAGGGTTTTATGAGGATTCAAAGCGATCTAAATTTGTATACCAGGTTTTATGGAAAGGGGCATATATTATTGATTTCTTTCTATGTTGATGACCTAATTATTACAAGAAATTAAGTCAAACTGATTGATGAAATTAAGGCGCGTATGTCACAAGTATTTGAAATGAAAGATCTTGGTGAGTTACATTACTATCTAGGTCTTGAAGTGGGGAGAGATGCAGACCATACTTTTGTTACTCAAGGTAAGTATGTCAGAGAAGTGCTCAAAAGGTTTAATATGGATTAGTGTAAAGCTATTTTTGTTCCAATACAAAAGAATGCGAAACTACATTTTTATGATGGATCGAAGGAGGTAGATGGTACATTGTATAGACAATTGCTGATAATATTGAATTATATTACTACAACCAACCCTAATTTATAATACTCTATTACAGTGTTAGTTCAATTTATGGAAATACCTCTAGAAATCCATTAGAGAGTGGCAAAAGGAGTACTTAGGTATCTTAAAGGAACAATTTTTTTTGGTCTTAAGTATACTTATTCATTTGATGTTGAGCTGACAAGTTACTCAAATTCAAATTGGGATGGTAATCCAGATGATAGATGATCAAATATAGGTTATGCATTCAATATTGGATCCATGATTATTTCATGGAGCGGTAAGAAGTGACCTACTATATATTTTTCATCTACTGGAATCTTGATTTGTGTTATTTAAATTGATTTTTTGACTACATATATGTATTCAACATCGTGAAAAATCCTAGGGCACTTCGATTATGTATAGATTACCTATCAAGCTTGTGATTTCAATGAATTCTTGCCACATTTTATACAAATTAGATCAGAAAAATAAATCAGAATTTTTTTCAAAAAGTCGCATTAAAGACAACTCGTAATATATATATATACTACAAGGTAAAGACCCTCTAGCGGATGTTTTTGAGGAACCCCTTATAAAAATAGCCCAGATATCCATTTGTAGTGGAGGTCTCTAGAGGAGGTTGGCAGGTGGGGGTTTTTGCAGATGTTTTTTGCTTGGTGTGTTTCTCATCATAAACCACACCGGTGCATTTTACTCACGATGCAGTAGTGCGTACTAAAAATTGGTACACCGAGACACCATGCTCTCCGTACAAACTTGCCTAGTGCATCTATGTACTACAACACACCAATGCTATAAGCATAAACAAGCCTGGTGCATCTCAATAATCCAACACACCATAACGACGTGTAGTGCGCCATTGATAATACTGCCCGGTGCGTCTCAAAAACCTATGCACTGAAACAAGGTTAAATAAAAAATTACAAGATGTAAAAACATCATTTTTACTTCTTTAGTGCTCTAGAACTCTCAAGCACCGGTGTGAATTTATCTTCTCTGAGGCACCCTGCCATCAGCGCTCCCATTGCACACATTGCTGCCATCCATTTCCCACCTTGTGGAGTTTGAATTTTAAAAAACGGTGGGAAAATTTGGTTTCTCCAATGTTGGGAAAAATACTAAGAGTGGGGGGGGGGGGGAGGGGGTGAATCAGTATTTATAGCTTACTGAAAACTTTTACTTTTTCTTTACTGAATTCTATATGCAACTTTAATGAAACCAACTTGCGTATACACGCGGATATACCAACAAAAACTCACGTATACTGAGATAAATTTATTGTTAGATAAACTTTCAGAAACAATCTTTAACTCATCCTATCAATTATACATTAGATAGTTAAACAGTAAATATTTGCAGTAATAGCAGGATAAATCATCACACAAGAGCATCACAGATGAACACCAAGATTTAAGGTGGAAACCCAATTCGGGAGAAAACCATCGTTGTTTTCATCTCTATCTTCAATATTTATTTATGGAAAACTGATTACAATATTGTACTGATGCAGAATCATATCAGTATGCAGACATCTACCTCCAAAAGGCTGCAACCTTCTCTCGTTCTCTAGCTGCTACTAGAAGGGAGCTACAACCCCCCTCATCTCATTTACGAGCCACTACTGGAAGGGAGCTCCAACCCCCTGATCAACACACCATCTTCTACTGGAAGGAAGCTTCTACTTCCACACTGAAGGATTCAACCCTCAGAACCACTGTAGACCACGTTTCATCAATTTTCACGCTAGATCCCATATCTTCATCACAACTGAACATAAAGATAATAAATAATATACTTAACCCAAAATTCAAAATGAACAGTGAGATTACTGTAACCAGAACACAGTAATAAACCTAGATTTCAGAATCAACATCTAGAAACAATCTCAACCGTGATAATTTACACTACACGAAAAAAGGACATTGGTGAGGGTCATGCTTGTGACAAACCTTTAAGGTCCATCACCAATGTCACATATGGTGACGGTCCTTAAAAAAACATCATTGTAAGTGTATATAGTGATGGTCCTTTAATTTTCGTCACCAAAGCCATTTTCAATGACACTTCTGGTGAGGGTCGTTAAAGGCCCATCACTAATTCTCTCTTTGGTGACACTTCTAGTGACGAACTTTTAATGACCCTCACCGATGCTCTTTATGTTACTTTTGGTGATGGGAAATTTTTTTTTCTCATCATTGATCATTCCAATGAGTTTTTGATGATGTTATGTGCTTGTTAATATATTTTTTGTCAAAAGATAATGATTTAATACCATTATTGTGGAGTATTTTTTATAATATGTCCAAGGCCATAGTGGTTAGAGTCAGTTAATATTTTAAGAAGTAATTAGTGTGTATCATTTCCCTCAAGTAATGACTAAGCAAATAGAGTTTTCCTATGATTCAACACATGATTCATATCTATTAAGTTTATTATCTAGAAAATTCTATTTTGATAAATTCCCACTAGTGTGTGTAGAAAATATATTATTTAATACATAATCAAGCTCTATCAATTCTATTAATGAGAAAGACCTAACACTCCTCAACAATCTGGGCACACCTTAAATTAATGCTTTGGAACACACTAAAATTTCTTAGCACCTTGCATGTCTTCGAACATATTTGTACCTAGAACATATTGTCATGACACTGACGCCAAAACACATGGTGGCATGCGCTAGCACAACATAGAACTCCCCTAGCATGTGTTGGCATGCATGTAGTCCCTAACATGCCCCAGAGCCCGTTGGTTGAATTCATTGACATACATTAGCACTTGGAACACGTAAATGCCACTTGGCATGTATTGGGACCTATTATTAGTGTGGCTAGCATGCCCCTTTTGCAAAAGATAAAATATCGATTTATTAACCCTCTTATTGGTTCTTCCTTTTGTTTCCTTGAAACTTCTTGACACGTATTGACATACCTTGACACCCTTCACATCCTTAGAACCTTCCATGTATTGGAATATCTTGGCACATATAATTATCACACCATGGAACTCCCAACACACTTTGAGACTTATTGACATGCCTTGATATTCCCTATTATGCCTTACCAATCCTTAGCATACCTTGTCACTCTCTCCTTGGCATGACAACTAGCACTCATTAACACTAGTTCCTGGCACACGTTCCTCATATTCATTAACTTCCATGAATTTTGACCTAGTGCTCCCTTAATGTTTTTTCATAGTACTCCTTAACACTCCTCAACCTGCATTATCACTCTCTAGCACACCTTAGCACTCTTCAACATGCCCTTCCACTTCATAGCATGCATAACACTCTGTGACACATATTGGCACTTGGCACATATTGGTGCTTGGAAAGTATTATCATGTATGGAATACGTTGACATGCCTTGGTATTATTTGGCATGGTTTAATATTAAATTTATTTGAGATCAACAATTAGAAATTAGATGATAAGAAACAAAATAAGACTTAGCACTTATAATTCACTAAGACTTTTCACTTGGCACCTATTGGCGCCTAGTGTTGGTGTGCCTAGAATGCCCCTACTATAAAAGGTAAATTTATGAATTATTAACCCTCTTATGTGTTCATTTCCTTGTATTTTAACTTTTTTCTCCCTTTTGTTGCCTTGACAGTCCCTGGCATGCATTGACACACCCTTACACATCTTGGCATGCCTTATCACTTGGCACATCTTAGCATGTTTGACATGCCTTCACACTATCTGACACATCTTAGCATTCACTAACACGTCTTGGCACTCATGTCATCACATCTAGACTTTACAATTTTTTACGACTTGGGAACCCAATAAATTCCATGGCTACTGTAGCTCATGTGACAATATTGGCTTGCTTCAACCGCAAAAACTTGACCAATTGCACCTAATACAAGTAGATTGTGCCTTGTTCACCTAATAACTACCTATAATGAATCTTATGCCACTGATGTCCAAGCTAAAATTGTCCCAATTAAATATTTACCAAGATAAGGATCACATGATCTAGCCATGGCCATAAAACAACTAAGCAACATATCTTACATAGGAAATATTTCACATGTATGTTTAGTTCATATAAATAGTAGAACATTAAATGAGAGTTTGCAAGAACCAGAAGATGCACAAGGCACACAAGATATAAGCCAACACAAGTCGAGTGCCACAAAACTTATACAAAAAAATGTACAATATTAAATTATCTAGAATAGTTTAAAACATGAGCATGTAGCCAAAGTGTGCCACATCTCATATAAAAAATAACTAAAGGAAAAAAAATGTTGTGCCTAGCACAAAGTGATCTCAATTTTTCTAAAACCACTATGTCGAGCCCCGTATAACAACCATAGGATTGCCTCCTGTAAATCCTATTATGAACTTCACCTAACACACTTCATCCTTAGCTCACTTGAATTCGTTGACACTCCCTAGCACACACTCTTATTCATTCCTTTCCATGCATTTTGACCTAGTTATCCCTTAATATGCCCCGACACTCCCTAACACTCTTCAACATGCATTGACATTGTCCGACATGCGCTAGCATGCCTTTTCATTCCTAATGTGCATGCCCTAACCCTCCATAGCTATCATGCCCTCACAACTACCCTCACTTAATTTGCAACTTGGGAACCCAACCAATCCCTCATTTGAACAACTTACCATTACTACAAATAGAATATGTTGTTGGATTATGTAGCTTGGGAGGTACTTCACAAGCCTAGTGAGATGGGTTTGTATGAGTTTGGTCACAAAATTGTTTATGGGAAAAGAAGCCAAGAAAAGGGATTTTGGACCCAAGATGGGGTTTAAAATCTAAAAGAAAATTAAAAAGGAAAATTAATATTTCCTAAGGTCTAAGTGGATAAAACCCGTAAGTTCTAGAGGGTTCCTAAGAGGCCTAGGAAAAACTATTTAAAGATGCCTTAGGATGAAGTAAATAACATCAAGTGAGAAGGATCTCATTTGATCAAGGGGACGAAGAGAGATGTAGTCTTAAATTAGGTCGAGTAAGAGGGCCGAGTAACTAGGGTTGCTAAAGGGAGGCCATGATCATCCTCTAAGAGAAAGATCATCATGTGAGGATTCATAAGAATTTTTCTTACCTTAATGGCCGGTTCAAGCTAGGAAGTAGGATGGAATATTGTTGGTTCTCTTATGGAAGATCGAGCTTAAGAGAGGTTGCTCATGAGAATTTGGGCATGTGATTTCAATGGTGTCTTTGTGTGAAGGTCGCATCAAATTTTGAATGTTGAAATTTTCAACAAGAGACATTAAAATTGGAAACCAGAAAGGACAAAAAAATATGCACCCACACTGGTGAGGAATTTTGATGCACCAGGAGTGAAGAATGTGGGGCATCTAATTTATTTTTCCATTAAATAAATTAGACAATAAATTGTAATTTCATCTCATATTGAACTTGTGTCAGTTAACTCAGTCATGATGACTGAGTTAGCTCAAGAAATTTGAGTTGAGGGTATAAGATAAGGCATATAGAGGGATTAATATAATATTTTTGGGGTCCAGTTGTAGTTGATGCATTAGTGGGGTGCATGTGTGAAATATTTAACTCAATTAAATTAGTTACAATTAGTTTAAATAGTTCTAACTAAGTGATGAGCTAGTGAGAGGTCGACAAGTGAATTAAATTAGATTTAATTCACAATGAGAGATCAATGAGATAACTGATAATTCACTATTAATAGTTGCATGCATGTCAGTTCCGAGGAAGACCTAGTTGTGATAGAGTTTAAAGGGAACATATTTGTCAGTTGTATTTATACAAAATTTCCCATGTGCGATTATAAAGTCATTGGGATTTCATGATGGATTGCACAATCAAGGAAGATTGATTTTCCTAATTAATAGGGAGCTAATTCCCTAGGAATTTGATGAGAAAGGCAGGCTGAAGGAAGGCTAAGAATTGGCTAAGTACTAGACTGAGTTTACCTAGATCAGTGGGAGACAATTGGAAGGGTGCTCAAGAATCTCAGGAGAGATTAATCATTGTATTGTTTCATGATTCCTTGACTTAATACACAATAGAGATAGAGAATTTTTGATCAGTTTCTTTCCCCAGATACATCTTGTGTTGTGTGATTGATATTTTTTTTTCTCTTACTTATATGTGATTGTGTGATTGTGTTTTTTTCCGAAAATTATTGGAAGGATCCAATATCTTATTTTAGTACATTACAAGATCAAATTGAATCTCATTGGTTAGATTTTATACATGGTATCAGAGTAGGAATTTTTTAGGCGACGAGTTTGCAGAGAATATAGATTTTGGTGTAAAAAATTCAAAAAAAAAATAGCATATTTGGATTCCTTGTGAAAAACTACGCAAATGGAAAAGCAATTTGGAGCTCAGATGAGAGAGATATGGTCGATTTAAAATCAAATATTTTTTTAGAAACTTTTGTAACGATGGGAAAATTACAATGTGCACGAGTCAAGAACCTATATGTACTTGAGGTACTAGATGCATGCAAAGATTTGAGGAGAAAAGCAAAGGTTAGAGACTTGGCCGTTGAGAGGGAGTACAAATTACCTCTCAACATGTAGCCTTATATGCAATTTGTTGGAGTGGGGTCCCCGGAGGCACAGTTTCCGATATATTTTTGTATAATTTTTTATGTGCGCACTATGTAAAGGGAGTCAAGGGGATTTCGGGTGGGTAAAAGTCCCCAATTTTGATGTAAATGGGATTAAGGGTAAACTATGGTCTCAAAATTGTTTGAGACCATAGTATCTATGTGCTAGGTGTATATAAATAGATAGATTGTATCTAAGCTAAGTAGTTTAGTTGGGTAATGAATTATTGATATTCTAATAAGTTTACACGTCTGTAAGGGTTGTTTTGGTTGGGTTGAAAGGTTCTTGCTAACTGTGTGCATGGAGACCTAGTCCTGGTTGTCTTTGGACTCCGTTGACTGTGTGTGCGGAAGGGTTTTGTAAGGGAAAGTGGATATATTGATTGAAATATCTGAAGCTAATAGAGAGGACAGTTTTTGGCAAGTTCATTGTGTTATGAATCTGAGTTGTTTACTGCTTATATTATGTTAAGATCATATTATTTGTCTTACTTATAGACAATTGCGCAAGGATATATGATATGATTATGAATGGTTATTGATGGTTAATAGATCTATTTAAATATCTGTATTGGTTAAGATCTGGATCTGGTTATGTTTTGTTTATCTACGCTAAGGCAACAACGATTTTGTGTTATTCTTCTAATGACTGTGCATTCTCTGTGAGACTGTTAGATATTGTTGCACGCCTATGTATAAGTTCACATTTGGTTTTGCTGAGGACCACTTCATTAAGTTCTCCCTCATGGTGCGGAAACCTGGTTCCAGCACCCCCCCATATTGCTTCAAGTGAGACTTTGGTCTGCGCAAGCAGATCACTGCTGAAAGGGCCAGTAGTTGGAGTGTTTGTTGGTTTATCCATAAACTCTGAACCTGGGTCAAGACCCCTCAAGCCAAAAAATGGTTCCATTGTCAGGACCGGGATCATTTTGAGGGAGATTTGTTGTTATGGAATCTATCACGAAACAAATTACAATATTGGTTGGATAGAAAGATCCTTGAATTTGTGCTCCAAGAGAATAGAAGTACTAAGTTATATAACAAAAAATGGGTACAAAAATATATCTAAACAGAAGTGCATGAAATATTCTTTTGTTCCTTTGCACACGAACTACAAGACTGGTTGTCCCGTTTAGCTGGTTGTCCCGTTTAGCTGAATTCCATCACCGCATAAAGGAAGACGTAGTCACTGATTTGACTCCTGATTTGATCCAGCAAGTAGATAAGTTTGACAATAAGATCACCCGCGTGGTAGATTACTAGATCAATCACATCTTGGAAGGATTTGTGATAGAATTTTCCATTGACCAATTTGTGTGATATTCTGAAGTGGAAAGAAGGTTTTTCGAAGGCCCTAGAGTTAAGTTCCTATGCTCATTGAAATTATTAATGAAAATGTTATTGTGTGAAGGAGATTGTATTTGCGAACATACTGCTTGAATGCATCAAAGAGGTTCAATTACGCGCAGAGGAATAATTTATTGTGAATATTCTGAGCAAAATTATTTATAGCCCTCTGAAGCCTAGATCTGATAGTGAACCTGAACCAGAACCTGCTAGATCAAGTGATTCTGAAGAAGAAAGGTCATCACAATAGAGACCCTTGAATCTATTTTCCACTCCATCCACTCCACTTATGAACTCACATCAAAGGACACCTACCTCTCCGCACAGTCCATCTCCACCGCCACCTCCACCTCCCCCTGAAGTAGATATGGATGCATCAATGAATTTACCTAATTTCAGAGGCATTGGAAATGAGGATACTGATCACTTATGATTTGTGATTGAGGCCATATGGAAGGCTCAACAAGTTAACAATACTGATATTATAACAACGCAGCTGGCTACTGCATTCCAAGATCACGCATTAGACTGGTACATTAGGTACGCTCAAGCAAACCCAAATTTTACCTTGGAAGAAATTAAAGCGGCCCTTTAGGAGTAGTTTAAGAAACCTAATTCATACGCGTAGCTGGTGACATAAATGAAGGATATTCATCAAGAGCCTAATGAATCTATATGGGAGGCTGATCAAAGGTTGAAGTGCACCATCAAATATGGTATATTTGTTATTGATGATACTCAGCATAAGGAATGGCTCATTGTTATGTTCCTACCGCATCAGCCATAAGGTCAGAAAAATATTGCCACACAAGATGAGGTTGTGTAGGTCACAATGAAATTGGAGGCTAACTCAACACTTATTTCACTGGGAAATCAATAGACTCAAAATCAACTGGAATCCATTCATCTAGATATTCAAATTCTATGCAAAGACAAAGGCAAGGAGGTCTGCATAGAGGTGTGGTGTATAAAATGCAAAGCTTTTGGGCACCATAAAGACCAGTGTCCTGTATTCAACAATAATATGAATGCTAGAGGTCCTATCACATTGAAGAATCCTGTATGGTGCATTATCTGTCATATTGTTGGATTACATGAAACATTTTCTTGCCCAAGGACTGGAAAATATCAGCCTGACTTGAAGCAGTTATTTTCCAAATTATGTTCATCATTAGGGCATGATGAACAGCATTGTCGTACCTATGATATGATGTTGGATAAAGCAGAGATATATAGAATGCAGGTTGAGCCTACATCACCAACATCCCCTTCTGGGAATAGAGGATTCCAAGGTAGAGGAAGAGGCCGAGGAGGTGGATCAGCTGGCTAAGGAAAAGGACAAGTGATTTGCTATAATTGTGGAGACGCTGGCCATTATGCACGCGACTGTCCAAATCCAGCATGACAGTCTTGCAGGTATTTCAGACAATTTGATCATGTCATAGAAGAATGTCTTGTCTTAATTGATAAAATGCAGGAAAATAAGACGCACACCCCGACACAAAATATTCAGATGGTTTGCACAGAAACTCATGAAGAAGACCCTTGTGTGAATACGGTTACCAGGATTTGTGTAGCCACCAATGAAGATAAAGGAAATAAAATAGCCACTAATTTATTGATCAATAAAGCACATAAAAACAAATAAGGCTTTAATCCTTAGCACATAAAAGAGACCTTTATTGAAGCATGGAAAGAATTTGCAGAAGGAAGTACATGAACATCTGGTAGAACACTAAGGGAAGCAGGAGGAGATGAGGAGATTCAACCATTTCTACAAGCATGTATAAAGTTGTTGTGGAACAAGAAGGCTGTCGAAAATATGTAGGCATTAATATATAATTGTGTAGAGAAAGAACAACGAGCAGTTAATAAAATATACAAGAAAAAGAAGAGAAAGAGTAGGGAGATGTGTATGACTTCACAGGTTGTTGGTTATGAAATGAACCAAGTTATTCTAGATTTTGGATCAGATCCTAATGTTCTACCTAAGAAAACATGGTAGCACATGGGAGAGCCAAAGCTGGAATGGTCTATCATTCAGTTGCGCATGGCCAATCAACAGAAGATCATTCCTTTAGGGAGGTTGTCACAAGTTGTGGTCAATATAGAGGGTGTCAAGATGATGGTAGACTTTGAAGTCATAAAATTTTTAGATGATATTGATCCATATCCTATGCTGCTAGGATTGGATTGGGCCATTGACATGGATGGTGTTATCAATTTAAAGAGAAGGAGGATGGAATTTGAAAGCAATGGAGTTGGGGTCATTATTCCTATAGATCCTGCAAAAGGCCAAAGACATACTAAACCAATGTGTGATGCAGACAAGATCGATCAAATATATAAGCTAAATCCAGACTCTTATTTTTCAGACTCTGATGAAGAACTATAAAATTGGCAAAACCGCCTGCATGAGGTGTCTGCATTGTGCTGTAATCATGTGACCCGATCTCTATGTTGTATTACATCTGAGATACATGATTTACCACACTATGATGGCTCCACTGATGTCAACATGTTTATCGGAGAGCCAGAAAGGATTGTGTCAGAAGGACAGAGATTCCATTCCCCGGACCTTGGCTTGCACGCTAATCTAGCAAGATGGTGGGAAACTCATAATAAGAGTATGGGTAACTGGGAGGAATGTGTGTGCATGAAGAGGTTTCGGTTTGAATGTCTTGTTATTAAAATGAAATATGTATACTCTGGAAAAGAGGATCCGTGTAGACATTTGGCCAGATGGAATCAGGTATGGGGTGTAGATCCAAGACCTAAATGGGTCCATATATTTATTCACACATTGGGAAAGGTGCCTACTGAATGGTACTTTGAGATAGAGCTACGCAAAGGCAGTAGTGAATGGTCTGCGATGACATAGCATTTTATTCTTACATTTAGCTTAGAACATGATGACCAAGATTTGATCCCATAAATTATTAACGCGTTGATGATGCAGACTATGAATTATAGAAAATTGACATTTTTTTAGTCTATGGAGTTGCCCGTGGTCAAAGGAACCTCGATTTCCTCACCTACGAATTTTAGACAAGTGCGCTCCATGACGAGCCTTGTTAGGTATTACAAAAAGTGCATTCCAAAGTATGAGTTGATCGTTGGGCGAAGAGGTGCGACATTCCATTGAGATGCCCAATTTCAGAGAAGTTTGCCGTTGTTAAGGGATGTGACAGACACTACCCGATATGCTTTGAATTACCTAGTCAACAATTCTATGTTGGGGGAGGGGGGTTAGTTTGTCGGAGGTTATCCTTAGCTTTGGATTATATGTGCAGTAAGGTGCAACATGCGCACAGTATCTGTGCGAGGAGGTTTATTGGGTCACAGAGGTGTCAAAAACTAGCCATTAGAAAAATAAAACTGGATAATACATATTTATTACCATTTTTGGGAGCATATAAGATGCATTTAATGAAGGGATTTTCCCAGATTTAGGATTGTTTTTTCAGTAATGGAGCCTCATTAATGCACAAGGGGACGTTTAAGATGCGCCACAAGTATAAATATGACCTATGGGGTCACAGTAGTTCCCTTTGTGTTCTGAGTGATTTTTGTGCTTTGACCTCTTTGATTTCCATTGCATTTTCTACATCTATGTCTGGTTTTGATCCAGGGTTTGAGGACGCATTGTGCCGAGCAGGGCTAGGGTATGCAATTCTTGAAAAGATGACAACCATGAGACCAGGTGATGACCCTGCCACACCTGAAGTACCTATTGTTGAAACACCTGTGCCACCTAAGAATAAGAAGGGGAAATTCTCTAGAACGCGTATATCTCCCCGAGATAAGACCCCAAGATTGTTCCCTTCAACGGGAGAGAAGATGGAAAGACCCATGGCAGAAGTCCTATAAGCCATTGAGGAATAAGACGAGAAAGTAGTTGAAATAGCCCCATTATTGTGGCTATCAAGCTATATTGCACTGTACAAGCCATCTGTAAAGGAAACTAAGGACTTAGGCAAGGTGCGCGCGAGTATCCAACTACCCATAATCCCTAAGAATGCCCCAATGGAAGGGTGCATGCTCGAAAATATTCCTC
Source organism: Pinus albicaulis (assembly GCA_034641835.2). NCBI lineage: Eukaryota > Viridiplantae > Streptophyta > Pinopsida > Pinales > Pinaceae > Pinus > Pinus albicaulis. The sequence continues at coordinate 529,042,700 of CM076578.1, forward strand.
AGCTCCAATTTAATGATTGGGACATCGCTGATGTCGAGAAGTTTCCAGAGCTCGCACCAGAGCTATATTTGGATTATGTCACCTATGAAGGAGGAGTTGTAGGCCTCAAGCCATGTTTCTCTAGCATACCTTAGAATTTCCTATCATACCGTGTCACTCCCTCATTAGAACACCTAACATGACCTTCATTTTCACATGGTGGGTGAAAATCATGGATAATATTGGAGTTTCAATGGTATGTGGTGGGTGAGGGAAATGGAAGTATATCCCTCTACCACTTGATGCATGCATTCAAAACCTTTCTATGCATACAAGGAATATCTCCTTGGAATTATGGTAGTAGCTCTATGGTTTGATATGGCGTCTCGCTCATCTAGGAGTCATTATCTCACAACTAAGGTGCTTGTTTGGATTGGTTTCATGACAAAGACAGGAGCTCCAACACAAGGACATATAACTTCTATAGAAACTTAGGAACAAATACCTCTATTTTTGGTTGATTGAGGTCATTTTCATATTTCTTGGTTGATTATCCAAGATACAAAGATTTTTTGTTATCTAGAATTTCATGATGTTCGTTTCTAGTTTAATTTTTTGTACGACACACATGGAAATAGTAATCAAAGATATGATGACCTTCAATAGGATCATCTTTAGAGTCAAATAACTACACATTTTATCCTATACTAGCTATGGTTTCCTTATCCACTTCCTCCCTCCATAAATAAGATGCTATGCTTTTAGTTTGTGCTCCCAAGGCTAACATTCATCATATTACTACATATAATTTACAACTTTATGTTATTTTTTGGGCATGACATTTTATTAGATTTTGCCCATTTTTATTTTGTATATTCAATATTCTTTCTTGTATCTACGGATTTGTGGTTTAGTGATTGAGATGGTCATGAAGTTATGGTTTGATAGTTGAAATAGAGCATAACCATATTAGTCAATTAGGTCTAGTCTACGTGGTTGAGAGAAGTGTCTTCATTCTCACCTAGGATAATTTCTCACAAGTGACATGTTGAGCCCTTAATAAGTATATTGTTGTATTAGACTTGAGCCCCAAAGAATCCATTTTATCCTTGGTACCATATTTAGAATGAGGGGATTTTTCTAGCTACTTTTTACTCTTTTGGTCATTCTCTTATTTTATTTTTTTCACTATTGTATTAGTGTGCTAATGAAAAAGTCAAGTGTTATTGACAAAAGGAAAACATAAATTGAATGATTTTTTTTTTAATGATATTATGATACTCTAATTATCCCAATGCACATAATTACTAGAGAATGGCCATCATCCAGAAAGAAATAAAAGTGCATGCCAATTCACGAAGTCGAAAGATAGATCCTACATGGTTCCTCCCCTTCTTGACATGGTCAGTCAAGAGAATATAAGTGTGTCTTCTCTCTTTGGTCCACCAAATTTCTCTCTCACAATAAAGAAAACTTCATTCATTTCTACCCATCAACTCAAGTTTCCATGCTTCCTTCCATTCATTTTATTTATTTATTTTTCAAGGGAAATTATCCTCTTTCTTAGTCCGAGGGTGAGTGTGAGGGTCAATAAAACAATATTCATAGGCACCTAGCCATTACAACAATATTTCTCATCATCATGTCACTTGCAAGGAATTTAATTTGGGTGTGGGAGATAACAACCATTCTTCCCAACCTCCTGAGATAAACCCAATTGAATTATTTGACTTTTTATGTTATTCTATAATGAGAGATAATTAAGGAGCTTCAATGCACTTATTTACTTTAAAGTGGAAAGAAAGAGATAGGGAGAGGCCAATTGCGGTTATTTTAAGGGCACATGAGATGAGACTTATTTAGAAGGTAAGGTGTTTAACATGCCTTTGGAGAGGCATTTTCCATGGATTGACCCACCTCATTAACACATGTGAAATAGACCCCTCCAAAAATAAATCCCTCTTCCTTAAAGAAAACAAGAAATTTAAATGAAACACTTAAATAAAATATGAGTTTTCAAAACTAAGAAAGTACTCTATTATACGTTGAATCTCATGGGAATGATTTAGAGTCTCAATGCCTCATTTATAGTTGTTTCTTCTATGAATATTAGGCTACCACTTGACTGAATCATTATTCTTAATAAGTTACAGGGTGATGGGAGTGAGAACTTAGGTGATTGGAAAACCATTGAGAATTAATCATTCCCTTGAAAATGTTAATTTTTCTGGCCAATAACATGATTTGTGCCTAGTAAAAATGTGAAGGTAAATATTTACTAAGATATTTCCATTCAATATTTTATTCCTCAAATGGACCTACAAAAAGGAAGCATGCCATGAATTAAAATCGATAAAGTATGAACAAGGTAAAGTATCATATGTTTACCTTCTAGTTCCTTACGATGGGTGGATTGTTCACCCAAAATGTCAAATAGGGTAAAAATTTACATAATTTATTTCCAAAATATTTAACAAGGTTGAATCTCATTTATCTAGGCTTTGAATAGTGTAAAAATTGTGGATACCGATGATAAAAAATTACAACTAATTATTAGAAATAATTGATGTCATACTTAGTTTAAACCGACGAAGGGTTCATTGATGAAAAAGATTTGAAAGTCCAATGAAAATGAAATTGGAAGGGTTATCTGTTACGTTATAAAAAAATTAAATACAAAAACATCCACAAATTTTGAACAAAGCAAGAGCCCATTAACGATAATGTAAGTGAACTTGGAAAAGCAATATAACATTAATGTGAAAGTACCATAACATCAACCTCAAGTAAGAGTAGATTGGGTGGTTGAGGTAGGCTATTAATTCCCTCACCACCTATGTTTGATTCCATATAATAACATGGTAAGCCTATTGTGATGACACTAAAGGAATAACACCATAGTCCAACATTTAAAAAAAAAAAAACACCCTATTAAAAAATAAAAAAAAACACCCTAACATCGATTTAAGCGCTATTTTGTGGATGTTTGATAGTCATATGCAAAACGCAGGAATTCTAGAGCTCGTGCAAGTAAAATAAATTTGAAAAAGAGCGAACTGCAAGCTAAATCCAAGCCCAGCAGTTCTTGAACAGGGTTTGAAGAGGGTTTATGTGAGGTTCTAAGCATCACAACGTTTTGTGAATGGTACAGAGATGGGAGTGATTCAGGACGAAAGCGTGTCGAAAGTGATACCAGACGCTACATATTTTGTTGCAAATCTCCCCCATTATCCTTCTTCCATTTCTCAAGCTATTGAAACCCTCGTGGTATTGAAGAAATTGCTTGCTAAGGTGAGACCTCCTCTTTCTTTCTTCACTTGCTTAAAAATCGGGCGACATTTACATGACATTTGACTCGTTTGAGATTTTATATTCAAGAAAAATTTGGATTTAATGGAAACTGGGTCGCAAATGGTGGTATATGTTGTAATAAAATATTGTAATTCCTTGAGGCCTCCACGATATCCTTCTTTAATAATACTATTTCCATTCCTTTCTTTTCACAAACCGTGATCACATTGTTTTCGTAATCACAACGTTGCCTTTTTTTCAAGTAACACTCTTGTAAATCATCAAACTCTGCAAGGACTCTTCTTTTCCTTGCGATTGTTAGTACTAAAAAATTAGGAAAAACCTGGGAATCAAAATCACAAAAAATAGCTCTCTTTTTCATCCCTTAAGAACTAGCTTGTGCTTTGATTTCAACCTTTTTTCTGCTGAAATTTGCATGTCATAGCATCACCTTGGACAACACATAAAAAAAGTCGTGCGAACATAATTTCCATCATCAATTGCAACATGAGCTAATGTAGTGTCTATTGGCTCATCTAAAAGCATATGTAGTTTCCTAGAATATCGTTCTTTAGCTCTAGACAATTCCAATCTTTGTTTGCTAATATGTGATCCTTGATATAATGGAGATCAACTTGTACCTCATTCAACGTTGCTTGCTTCCATTACGTCAATTGTTGCAAGAAGCCCAGGAGAATCTTCATATTAATCCTCTTGTTCCATATTATGCTTCTTCTCAACAAGAAGAGTCAAGACAAAATCCAACTCCTTTACTAAGACTTCCATCTAGCTTCTAATTGAAGATTGGGATAGTTAAGGGAGATTTCAAGCCAACTCTTTTTGAGTTATATACAAGTTCATGGGAAATAACATGTTTGAAACCCATACCGATGTTGAATAATTTGAGAACTAAACAGCTTGGTATAGAATTAGAAAGGAACAGAAAGCGAGTAAACTTCTAAAATAATTTAAACAAAACATAAAAATGAAAAACAATCTAAACAAAATATAATAATAAATAGCATTATTTCCTGCCAACAAACAAAAGACTGTAAATTCATTTTCTCTTAATGATGGGAAGAATATATAGGGTTACAAAATATCAACAACAACTAAGAAGTATTAAAATATTTCTCATTTATGAAAGAATGAAGTAAATCAACCAATATTAATTACAAGTAGATAAGATAAGATAATATAATTATATTAATGTCCAACGAATGATCACAAAAGTAGGTCAATGGGACTGCAGAGTACAATGATGTCAATACAACACTATAAGAAAAAAGGACATTGGTGAGGGTCATGCTTGTGATGGACCTTTAAGGTCTGTCACCAATGTCACATATCGTGACAGTCCTTAAAAAAGCGTCGTTGTAAGTGTATATAGTGATGGTCCTTTAAGGTTCGTCACCAAAGCCATTTTCAATGACAATTTTGGTGAGGGTCGTTAAAGGCCCATCACTAATTCTGTCTTTAGTGACACTTCTAGTGATGAAATTTTAATGATCCTCGCCAATGCTATTTTTGTTACTTTTGGTGACGGTCAAAAAATGTTCGTCACCATTGATCAATCCAATGATTTTTTGATGACGTTATGTTCTTGTTAATATATTTTTTTGTCAAAAGATAACGATTTAATACCATTATTGTGGAGTATTTTTTATAATATGTCAAATGCCATAGTGGTTAGGTTAAATCATTTTTTAAAGAAGTAATTAGTGTGTATCATTTCCCTCAAATAATGACTAGTCACACGAATAGAGTTTTCCTATGAGTCAACACATGATTCATATGTATTAAGTTTATTATCTAGAAAATTCCCTTTAGATAAAGTCCCACTAGTGTGTGTAGGAAATATATTATTTAATACATAATCAAGCTCTATCAATTCTATTAATGAGAAAGACCTAACACTCCTCAACAATCCGGGCACACCTTAAATTAATGCTTTGGCACACACTAACATCTTTTATAACCTCCCATGTCTTGGAACATTTTTGTACCTATAACATCTTGCCATTTCCCAAGCACATGGTGGCATGCGCTAGCACAACATAGAACTCTCCTAGCATGTGTTGGCATGCATGTAATCCCTAGCATGCCCTGGAACACCTTGGTTGAATTCATTGAAATACATTAGCACTTGGCACACACTGTCACTTGGAATTTATTGGGACCTATTATTAGTATGGTTAGCATTCCCCTTTTGAAAAAGATAAAGTCATGACTTATTAACCCACTTATTTTTTCTTCCTTTTGTTTCCTTGAAACTTCTTGACACATATTGACATACCCTAGCACCCAACACATCCTTAGCACATGTCATGTATTGGCACTATTTGGCACATATAATTAGCACACCCTGGAACTCCCAAGCACACTTTGAGACTTCTTTACATGTCTTGATATTCCCTAGCATTCCTTACCAATTATCATAACCTGTCACTCCCTCCTTGGCATGAAAACTAGCACTCATTAACACAAGTCCCTAGCACACGTTCCTCGTATTTACTAACTTCCATGAATTTTTACCTAGTGCTCCCTTAATGTTTTGTACTAGTACTCCTTAACACTCCTCAACATGCATTAGCACTCTCTAAAACACCTTATCACTCTTCAACATGCCCTTCCACTTCATAGCATGCATAACACTCTGTGGCACATATTGGCACTTGGAAATTCTTAGCATGTACGGAATATGTTGACATGCCTTGGTATAATTTGGCATGGTTTAATATTAAATTTATTTCAGATCAACTGTTGGAAAGTAGATGAGAAGCAACAAAGGAAGAATTGGCACTTAAAATGCACTAAGAATTTGCACTTGGCACCTATTGGTGCCTAATGTTGGTGTGCCTAGCATGCCCCTCTTGGAAAAGGTAAATTGATAACTTATTAACCCTCTTATGTGTTCATTTCCTTGTAGTTTAACTTGCTTCTCCCTTTCATTACCTTGAATGTGCTTGGCATGCATTGACACACCCTTGCACATCTTGGAATGCCTTATCACTTGGCACATATTAGCATGTTTGACATGCCCTCACACTACCTGATACATCTTAGGATTCCCTAACATGCCTTGGCACTCATGTCCTCACAGATAGCCTTTAAATTTTTTTACGACTTGGGAACCTAATCAATTCCTTAGCTACTGTAGTTCATGTGACAATATTGGCTTGCTTCAATCACAACAACTTGACCAATTGCACCAAATACAAGTAGATTGTGCCTTGTACACCTAAGAAATACCTATAACTCATATTATGCCTCTCATTTCCAAGCTCAACTTGTCCCACTTGACTAGTTACCAAGACAAGGATCACATGATCTAGCCATGGCCATAAAACAACTAAGCAACATAAATTACATAGGAAATATTTCACATGTATGTCCAGTTGGTATAAATAGTAGAACATTAACTGAGAGTTTGCAGAACCACAAGATGCACAAGTCACACAAGATATAAGCCGACACATGTAGAGTGCCCCAAAACTTATACACAATAGTGTACAATATGAAATTATCTAGAATAGTTTAAAGCATGAGCATGTATCCAAAGTATGACACATCTCATATAAAAAAATAGCTAAAGGCAAAACAATGTTGTGTCTAACACAAAGTGATATCCCTTTGTCTAACACTACTATGTCGAGGCCTGTATAACAAAAGTAGGCTTGCCTCCTATAAATCCTATTATGAACTTCTCTTAACACACTTCGTCCTTAGCACACTTGAATTTTCTCACACTCCCTGCCACACACTCTTATTCATTCCTTTCCATGCATTTTGACCTAGTTATCCCTTGATATGCCCTGACACTCCCTAAAAATTTTCACCATGCATTGACATTGTCCAAAATGTGTTAGCATGCCTTTTCATTCCTAATGTGCATGCCCTAACCCTCCCTAGATATCATGCCCTCACAACTACCCTTACTGAATTTGAAACTTGGGAACCCAACCAAGCCCTCGCTTGACCAAGTTATTGTTACTACAACTAGATGATGTTGTTGAATTGTGTAGCTTGGGAGGTACTCCACAAGCCTAGTGAGATGGGTTTTTGTGAGTTTGGTGACAAAAGGATTTGTGGGCAAAGAAGCCAAGAAAATGGATTTTGGAATCAAGATGGGTTTTAAAATTTAAAAGAAAATTAAAAAGGAAAATCAATATTTCCTAATGTATAAGTGGATAAAACCAATAAGTTCTAGAGGGTTCCTAATAGGTCTATGAAAAACTATTTAAGGAGGCCTTAGGGTGAAGGAAAGAACATCAAGTGAGAAGGATCTCATTTGATCTAGGGGGGAAGAGAGATGTAGTCCTAAAGTAGGTTGAGTAAGGGTTTCTAAAGGGATGCCATGATCATCCTCCAAGAGCAAGATCATCATGTGAGGGTTCACAACAATGTTGCATACCTTAATGTTGGTTAGAGCTAGGAAGTAAGATGGCATATTGTTGGTTCTCTTATGGCAGATCAAGCTTAAGAGAGGTTGCTCATGAGAATATGGGCATGTGATTTCAATGGTGTCTTTGTGTGAAGGCGCATCAAATTATGAAATGTTGAAATTTGTAACAAGAAAAATTTAAATTGGAAATCGGAAAGGACAAAAAAAAATGCACCCACACTCATGAGGAATTTTGATACACCCGGAGTGAGGAATGTCGGGTGTCTAATTTATTTTTCCCTTAAATAAATTGGACAATAAATTGTAATTTCATCTCATAACAACTTGTGTCAGTTAACTAAGTCATGTTGACTGAGTTAGCTCAAAAAATACGAGTTGAGGGTCTAAGATGAGGCATGTAGAGGTATTAATCTAATATTTTTGGAGTCCAGTTGCTGTTGATGCATTACTGGGTGCAGGTGTGAATTAGTTAACTCAATTATATGAATTAAAATCAGTTTAAATAGTTCTAACTAATTTGTGAGCACTGAGCTAGAGAGAGATTAGACAGTTAATTAAATTAGATTTAATTCACAATGAGTGATCAATTAGATAACTAATAATTCACTATTAATAGCAGCATGCATGTCAGCTTCGAGGAAGCCCCAGTTGAGAGAGAGGTTAAAGGGAACATAACTATCAGTTGTATTTATACTAAATTTCCCATGTGCAATTATAAAGCCATTGGGATGCCACGATGGATTTCACAATCAAGGAAGATTGAATTTCCTAATTAATAGGGAGATAATTCCCCATGAATTGCATGAGTAAGGATGGTTTAAGGAAGGTAGATAATTGGCTAATTACTAAATCGAGTGTGCCAAGATCAGCGAGAGACAATTGGGAGAGTGTTGGAGAATATCATGAGAGATTAACCATTGTATTGTTTCATGATTCCTTGAATTAATACACAATAGAGATAGAGGGGTTTTGAGCATTTTATTTCCCTAGATACATCTTGTGTTGTGCAGTTGATAATTTATTTCTCTTACTTATATGTGATTGTGCGATCATGTTTTGTTTCCGAAAATTGTAGGAAGGATTCAACATCTTGTTTTAGTACATTACATGATTAGATTGAATCTTGTTGGTTATATTTTCTACATGGTATCAAAGCAGAATTTTTTTGGGTGGAAAGTTTGCAAAGAATATCTGAATATTTTGGTGTAAAAATTAAAAAAAAAAAAGCATATAATTTGGATTCCTTGTGAAAAACAACCTAAATGGAAAATCAATTCGGAGCTCGGATGAGGGAGAGATTGTTGATTTAAAATCAACTATTTTTTAGAAACTTTTGGAATGGTAGGAAAAATACAATGTGTTCGAGTCAAGAACCTATATGCACTTGAGGTACCAGATGCATGAAAAGCTTTGAGGATCAAAGCAGAGGTTAGATACTTGGCTGTTGAGAGGGAGTACAAATTAATTCTCAACGTGCAACCTTAGAAGCAGCTTCAGAACGTTGTGGTGCAGCCACAATTGGAGAAGCAGAGAGGAGACTGAGTGGAATCGTTCACTCAAGTAGAGACCTCCATGAGGGGGGAATTTTGATCTAGATGGGCAGAGGGAGCACATGCAACCAAACCTCCAGGTGAAAGGTGGGGTGATGTGTACACATAATCCCAAGATAAGAAATTTGGGCAGGGTCCATTGAGATGGTGTGTCTCATGGATCGAACCTAGCTACGAGGAGTCCACAGTACAACATTAGCAGGAAGGATCCGTTACATTGATGCAGTCAGATGTAAGGAAGACATAAATCAGAGTGATATATGTCAGATACTGGAGCATAGATCAGAGTTGGCAATAGTGCAAAGGGCATGGATGCATATGCTAGCAACAACACAGAGAGTCTAGTAGATAGGTGCAGTAGCTAGCAACAGTCACAATACTCTAATGACAAATGCATTATATTGATTTATTTGTTCAGTGGATATTTAGTTTTAGGATTTGTAGGTGAAAACAACACTAGATAAGTGTTGCATGCAAAATTCCAAAGGTACCGGATGGGATAAATTGAATTCCTTTCTTGTTGAGAGGGAGTGTTGAAATTTGCAACAAGAAACAGTGAAATTGGAAACCATAAAGGAAAAAAAAAATGTAGCCACACTTGTGAGGAATTTTGATGTACCAGGAGTGAGGAATGTGAGGCATCTAATTTATTTTTCTCTTAAATAAATTGGACAATAAATTGTAATTTCATCTCATAACAACTTGGGTTAGTTAACTAAGTCATGATGACTGAGTTAGCTCAAGAAACTTGAGTTGAGGTGATCGAGGTGGATATTGGTGGCCACCTGCCTATTCCACTTGGGCCCTCACCATTGTCTCTTTCAATTTTTTAGTTTCCTTAATTATAGCACAGTTTACTATTTTTGTTAGTTTTTTGGGTCCTGAACTTCCGCCGCAGTTTTGAGGCCCCAAATAACATTTTTTGGTCATGAAAGTTTCACTGATTTCATAGAAATAACATTAGAAGTTGTAGTCCTCAAAGATATCTTTCTGACAGGTATCATGTGCGTCAAACGAAGATCATATGACCAAGTTACGACCCCAGGAAATTGGTTGCCCAACTACCCTCAATGGGGCCCATAAACCCTTGGTGTTACATCTCCTCGAGTTAGGGTTTTCTCTTATTTTTCAATAACAAAAAGGCCCTTGAGCCTTATTGTAACACAGTTTAGAGGCATGTAGCCACAACATCTCCTCTCAGATATAAGCTACCATCGCCCGAGCTACTTTGTTTTCCATTATGTCTGTAAGCATTTTTCAGTATTTGATATTAATGAAATGGAGTGTTATTCCTACTGCATCTCTGTGTTTATGTTTATTTTTGTATTTTATTGTTTTCTTGCATATTTCTAGATCATGAGGGTCTAAGATGAGCCATGTAGATGGATTCTAATATTTTTTGAGTCTAGTTGCAGTTGATGCATTAGTGGGGTGTAGGTGTGAATTAGTTAACTCAATTAATTGAGCTAAAATCAGTTTAACTAGTTCTAACTGAGTGATGAGCTAGTGAGAGGTCCATTGAATTAAATTAGATTTAATTCACAATAACTTATCAATCAGATAACTGATAATTCACTATTAATAGTTGCATGCATGTCAGTTCTAAGGAAGACCCGGTTGAGATAGAGGTTAAAGGGAACATAACTATCAGTTGTATTTATACAAAACTGTCCATGTGAAATTATAAAGTCATTGGGATGCGAAGATGGATTGAAAAATCAAGGAAGGTTGATTTTCCTAATTAATAGGGAGCTAATTCCCTAAGAATTGCGTGAGCAACGCAGGCTGAAGGAAGGTTGAGAATTGGCTAAGTACTAGACCGATTTTGCCTAGATTAGTAGGAGACAATTGGCAGAGAGTTGGAGGATCTCATGATAGATTAAGCATTGTATTGTTTCATAATTCCTTGAATTAATATACAATAGAGATAGAGAGGTTTTGAGTAGTTGCTTTCCCTAGATACATCTTTTGTTGTGCAATTGATAATTTCTTTCTCTTACTTATATGTGATTGTGCGATCATGTTTTGTTTCTAGAAATTGTAGGAAGGATTCAATATCTTGTTTTAGTACATTACAAGATCAGATTGAAGCCTGTTGGTTATATTTTCTACATGAAATAGAAGAGAGGGTTGATACGATCTCATCTAGCGGTGGTTATAAAGACAAACATAAACGGAGGAGGGCTTCCACTGTTATTTAGAGCTAGAACAGAAGTAGTCGTATGCATAATATTGACTAAGCTAACGCTAGTTTGAGGGTCGACATTGAGATATGAAGTTCATGTCAAGATTCAGTCAAAAAAATGCCCAAAATATATGGATCCATAAGAGCTAGGTAGAGTCTCTTATGGAGGGAAGAGTCATGGTTTTTTCAATGGGTGGATAGGGTTTTTTCTACAACAATTAGAAGTACATAAGTATAGTGCCCTAGTTAGGACAGTTTCCTAGCATGTTTAGTTCATAAGGTATGCCTTTAAGATTGTGAAAAATTTGTGTAGAAGAAGAGAAGTTGTGACCCTTAAAGTGAGGTTTATTTTTGAAATATAGACTGCAGATCTAGAAGATGGTTTGCAGATTCAATATGTGTCGAGATAGCAGATCCAAAGGAAGGTGGAACCTTAGCAGAAGATTGAACATGCAGAAGAAATGTGCCATGTGAAGAATGGATTGACATGTAGAGGAGTTGATTTGGTGGACTATCAATGGAGTTTTAGATATATATCTAAAGCAACCTATAAAAAATTAGTCAGTGGGCTATTAGTGGTTGATTTGTGACCCTAGTTCAGTCATCTACAAATTGTTAGAAGGATGATAAGAGGAGTAGTTCAGATTTATTCATAGATTGGACAACAAAGATTAAATTGTAAATACACAAGAACAATGATTTTGAGAGGACCCAAACCATTATTAGGTGGAAGATTTGAAGAGCCATAGATGAAGAAAATATTGTGAGCCCTAGATCAGTAAAAATAATTGACTATGGTTGGGCAGATTGATGGTAGTCCAAGTATAGTTGGAGGGTTTTTAGGTGACTGTCAAAGAATATCCCTAACTCTTGTACTTGTGAAGGACAACAAGATTGGTAGAAGGGCAGGTGTATAGGGCCTAAGGATGTGCAAAATTTGAAGGAATAAAGTAGCAGTCAAGTGGGCCAACCAACTAGCCCTAGTTCACTATATTGTAGAGGATTAATTTAGTGAGAAGAAGGGAAACCTCCATAGCCCTAGACTTATCATATTGGATCCGTAGTATGGAAAAAGTGGGCATGCCAAAGAGTTTTTCACAAATGGAGTTGTGAACAACTTGTTACCACTCAAAATAATAGTGGACCTAAAAGGGGTTCCTAAGAGGGAAACAACTAAGACAAGGGAAACGGTAGAGGCTTAGCCCATTGTCACCACAGCTAAGGCTCCTTTCTATTCATGAAATTTCACCTATGGGAGGAGTCCCAGTAGTCTAGGAAGTTACTTGTATATTATAGGTCAATGAATAGGTGGGAAGTGACCCTAGAAGCCCTTTCCCTAATATAGAATAAAGAGTGGGACATGCTTTCCTTTTAAGCAAGGGACTTGATCTTCTAGGGAGAGGGGAGGGGGATTGAAGGGTTGAGGGAGAATAATAAGACTTATGAAGGAAGTTATCAATCCCTAAAATCCTTTGGGAACTTGGATTCCAAAATGGTCCTTGATGAAAGGCCTTTGACACCAAATGGGACCACACGGGGCCAAGTGGACCCAACCCAGGTTCAGGGATGGAATTTAGCAACCAATGATGTTCTCATCTTGGACAATGTGAGGGGAAAGGATCGGGAAAGGGTTTTTACTTCGATGGGTCAAATTGATCCTACTAGGTTCTAGCCTTGGGAACACTTATGCAAAACTTGATCTTAGAGCTAGGGCTTGAGGTATCCAAAGATTCCATCGTCAAAATTAGCCCAAATAATGAGGAGAAGGAGGGGAAATACCAATGCAGTTGCCTCTAGAAGATCAAAGTTTTCCTCTGGCTATATTCTTGGGAAATTGATGCCATAGGTGACCTAATGGGGCTAGACCTAGCAAAAAATGGAAATTTGTGTAAAAATGGGGGGAAATCATTACCCTTTTTGAGGTACTAATGCATTATTCACTTGGGGATATGGATTCATTGGTGATAATGAACAATAATTCAGTTTCTTGATCAAGGAGGCCGATAAAGTCAACTTCGTCCAATGTTAGAGGAAAATGAAAAGTGACCTTCAAGAATTTATACTTCGTACAAGTGGTGCAATTTTATTGAGATAAAATGATCTCCAAGACATTTCATTCATCCAAAAATGGCCCATACATTAAATAAACTAAATAGACACATAATTCCACATTTCCATCATGCAATGATTAGCCCTAGTTATAGCGAAATTCAATAGTATGCAACAAAAAGAAGAATAATGTTAAATTTTCACTCACAATGTTAGAGAGTATATCCAACCAGCTTCACATTTGCAAAAACAAATCTCAAATATGAAAATAGCCCAAATCCATACATAAAAATGCATCCATCATCCAAAATAGTCCTCCAAGGAAAAATGTGAAGTTCTCTAAAGATAGAGAGATCCCAAGTCAAGTGATGATGCAAATGAGTCCAACTAACTCCTATATACATTTATTAGGAGTTTATAGAATTATCTTATGGGCCTACATTAGCCCCTAAACATAAAATAATATGTAAGTAACCCTAAATTTTGGTGACAATCCCACCAAACTATCAGACATGGAATAATAAGCCTCATAAGAGGTCAAATGATGCTTAGGGCCTTCTCAGAGGTATACTGGGGTCCATGAGTGCCATAATGATGCATGTGACCCATCAAAAGTGTTGGACAAGGGGGTGGCCCCTTGCTCTCCAAACATGAAACTTGTGGTGCTCTCATTAAACTTGTGGACTGAAAGGGTTGTGTGTGGCCACCATCAACGAGTAGGTCAAGTGTTGTCTTGTTCATGATAGATTGGTTGTCAAAGGATTAACACCAATCCATATTTGTATTCCTTGTATCAGTGTAACTGTAAAGGGTCACGATCCATGGTACAAGAGCTCTAGCCTATTGTATTATAGTTTGTAATATAAAGAAGAAGGGTTTGCACACTAACACTCCCTGACATGCCCTTGCACTCTAGCATACCTTGGAATTTCCTAACATGTAACCTTGCTACTCCCTCCTTATCACACCTGAAACTCACTGATAGTCCCTATTAGACACTTTTATTCATTCATTACCATGCATTTTGAACTAGTTATCCCTTGTGTTTCCATGGCCCTTCCTAGCACGCATTGATGCACCCTACCATTTGGAACATCCTAGCATGTCGCATTGGCACTCTAGCATTCCTTTGCACTAACTTGCATACCTTTCAACTCCCTCCTTAGCACACCTAGAACTCGTTGATACTCCCTGTCACACACTCTTATTCATTCATTTCCATGCATTTGACACTAGTGCTCCCTTGTTTTTCCTTGGCACTCCCAAACACTCTGCCCTGGCATGCATTGGCACACCCTGGCACCTGGCACATCTTGGCATGTTTCTCTAGCCTCTAGCATGCCTTAACACTGCCTAGCATACCTTTACATCACTCTCTCCTTAGCACACCCAAGACTCATTGACACTTCCTATCACAAACTCGTATTCATTCATTTTTAAATATATTTTTATCCGTTCTGTTATGATGAATTGTCTAATGGAATATCCATGATAGTTTATGAATCACCCCAACATATATCCTTTATGAAAGTCATATGATGATATATATTCACTCTTATTTATCTCTAGTTTTCCCAACACAGTGCAGGTCATCACCACCACCCTAGCAAAAATGAACATGATAGGCTCCTGGTCCTATCTAAGCTTGGAAGAAAATTTCAGAACTTAGTTACACAACATGATGGAAGATTATTATAAAGGTTTCCCATGCTTTCTAATCAACAATATCTAGTGGGATTGGAACAAAAAAACATTTTTTTCATGATAAATATCTATGATAGATTATGAATTACCCCAGCATATATCCTTTATGCAAGTCATATGATGCTATTTCTTCACACTTATTTATATCTTGTCCCGAACAGTGTAGGTCATCACCACCACCCTTGCAAAATTGAACATGATAGGCTTGTCAATGGACTGTTAATGGATGATTTGTGACCCTAGTTCATTCATCTACAAATTGTTAGAAGGATGATAAAATGAGTAGTTCGGATTTGCTCATAGATTTGACAAAAAAAAATTGGTACACAAGAATAGTGATTTTGAGAGGAGTTAAATTACTATTAGGTGGCATATTTGAAGAGCCCTAGATGAGGGTAGTGTTGTGGGAACTAGATCGGTAAACAAATTTACTATGGTTGGGAGAATTGATGGTAATCCAACTACAATTGGAGGGTTGTTAGGTGATTGTCAAATAAGAGCTCGAAGTCATGTACTTGTGAAGGAGAACAACACTGGTAGAAGGGTAGGTGTATTGGGCTTAAGGACGTGAAAATTTTGAAGGACTAAAGTAGCAGTCAAGTGGGCTAGCCAACTAGACCTAGTTCACTATATTGTAGAGTATTGTGTCATTGAGAAGAAGGGAAACCTCCATATCCCTGGACTTGTCATCTTGGAGCACCAAGATGGCAAAATTGGGCAGACCAAAGAGTTTTTCACAACAGAGTAGTGAACAACTAATCGAAAACTTTAAGTGTTGTAGACCTTAAGGGAAAATAGAGGTACTTAGAGGGAATTTATTTTTAGCCGAGTTCAGTAACATAAAGGAGTTTAGTTCATTGATAGAGGCAAATTGGGGAGTTTCATAATGGGAGGAAAGAGGAT
This sequence comes from Pinus albicaulis, assembly GCA_034641835.2. Lineage (NCBI taxonomy): Eukaryota > Viridiplantae > Streptophyta > Pinopsida > Pinales > Pinaceae > Pinus > Pinus albicaulis. The sequence continues at coordinate 529,058,766 of CM076578.1, forward strand.
CTGCCAGATGTGTTCAAGACATGTGGATTGAAAGGGCTATGTGTGTCCACAATAAAAAATTGGGCCAAGTGTTGTCTTGTTCAAGGTATATTAGTTTTCAAAGGACTAACACCAAGCCCTAGTTGTATTCCTTATATCAGTGTGATTGCAAAGGGCCATCATCCCTGGTATGAGAGCTCTAGCCTGTTTTATTATAGTTTGTAATTTAATGAATAAAGGTTTGAAAAAGTGAATGGAAAGAGATATGAAGCAGCCTATAAATAGTTAGTCAATGAACTGTTAATGGATGATTTGTGACCCTAGTTTAGTCATCTACCAATTGTTAGAAGGATGAAAAGATGAGTAGTTCAGATTTGTTCATATATTGGACAAAAAAAATTAGTACACAAAATAGTGATTTTTAGAGGATTCAAATCACTATTAGGTGGCATATTTGAAGAGGCCTAGATGAGGGTAGTGTTGTGGTTACTAGATCAGTAAAAAAATTTATTGTGGTTGGGAAAATTGATGGCAATCCAAGTACAATTGGAGGGTTTTTAGGTGACTATCAAAGAAGAGCTCTAAGTCATGTACTTGTGAAGGAAAAAAACACTGGCAGAAGGGTAGGTGCATTGAGCCTAAGGATGTGCAAAATTTGAAGGACTAAAGTAGCAGTCAAGTGGGCTAGCCAACTAGCACTAGTTCACTATATTGTAGAGTATTGCATCATTGAGAAGAAGGGAAACCTCCATATCCCTAGACTTGTCATCTTGGAGCTGTAGTATGTCAAAAGTGGGCAGACCAAAGAGTTTTTCACAACAAAGTAGTGAACAACTAATAAAAAAATTTAAGTGTTGTAGACCTTAAGGGAAAATAGAGGTACTTAGAGGGAAATTTTTTTTTATCCGAGTTCAGTAACATAAATGGGTTTAGTTCACTGATAGAAGCAGATTGAGGAGTTGCATAATGGAAGGAAATAGGATTTTCCAGATGTGTTCAAGACGTGTGGATTGAAATGGATATGTGTTTTCACAATAAAAAATTGGGCCAAGTGTTGTATTGTTCAAGGTATATTGGTTGTCAAAGGACTAACACCAAGCCCTAGTTGTATTCCTTGTATCAGTGTGATTGTAAAGGGCCATCATCCCTGGTACAAGAGCTCTAGCCTATTCTATTACAGTTTCTAATTTAACAAAGAAAGGTTTGAAAAAGTTAAAAATTTTCATGTGCAGTAATTGATTCCCTGATGTGTGTAGATTTCATTGTGAAAAGTTTATGTGTTGTGGCACTTGAGTGTGTTTGCATCAAATATTATAAGACCAAACCCATATTCTCATGTGTCATAGAAATTAAACATATGCCTTGTTCACCTAAGAACTACATGTAACTCATATTAGACTACTCATGTCCAATCTCAATTGATCCCATTTAACAAGTTACCAAGACAAGGCTCATCACATACAATTGTGGTCATAAAAAAAATAAGAAACATAGTTTACATATTGACATGCCATAACAACTGACATGTCTTAAATACCTTGGAATTATGTGGCATTTGTTAGCATCCCCTACATTCCCTAGTATGCCTTGTCACTTCCCCCTTGTGACACCTGATACTTGCTGACACCCCCAACACACCCTCTTATTCATTCATTTCCATTATTTTTGACTCGACAATTTATGTTTTATGGGGTGCATGTCTAGAAAGAGTTCCTTTAAGAGAATAAAAGAATGATCTAACCATTACTGACATATGTAATTGAGATATTCTACTTGAATGAAATGAGGAAACTACACAATAGATTTTAAGAATGACATTTTTATGGTTTTTTGTTATGGTTTGAGAATGGTAAGAATTGAGTGGTCAATAAGGTGTGTGAATGCTTAGAATACCTTCTCACTCCCTCCTTGGCATGACAACTATCACTCATTGCCACTCCCTGACACACCCTCATATTCATTCACTTCCATGTATTTTTACCTAGTGCTCCCTTGTGTTGTCCTAGTACTCCTTAACACTCCTCAACATGCATTGGCACTCTCTACTTAGCACTTTTCGACATACCCTACCACTTCATAACATGCATAACACTCCCTGACACACTTTGGCACTTGGCGCATGTTAGCACTTGGAAAGTCTTAGCATGTCTGACATGCATTCATGAGATGACTTGGTATGATTTGGCATGGTTTAATATTAAAGCTATTTGAGATCAATTATTGGAAAGTAGATGAGAAGAAATAGAGGAATATTTGGCACATATAATGCACTAACACTTGGCACTTGGAACCTATTCACACCTACTGTTTGTGTGCCTAGAATGCCCCCACAAAAAAGGTAAATTGATGACTTATTAAACCTCTTATGTGTTTATCTCTTTGTAGTTCAACTTGTTTCTCAGTTTGTTTCCTTGACTGTCCCTAACACGCATTGTCACACCATTGCACATATTTGCACGCCTTAACACATGGAAACACCATGGTGTCGTGCAATATCATGCAATGTCAATGAGACTATCCTCTTAGAGGCATAGGTTAAAAACAAAAAGGGGGTCACTTTCTTTCCAAATTAGGGTTTCTCCCAAACCCTAGTATAGTAAAGATAAGGGGAGCCGATAATGAAATCTTGCTTGTCCACATGTAGTGATTTTGTTGGTTGTGATACATACTAGGGAAAGATAAGTTTTGAAGTCATGGGAGTCTCTTGGCACATCACCAAAGAAACACCTTCAAAACCCTAATGTAGTCTTAAGGTCAAAATATGAGGCAACACATGATGTGTGGGGGAAACATGTAAAGTGTGAATGGGGACAACATCAGAGTTCGACAAAAAGGGGGAAACTAGAGTAATCAGTTAAGAGTCTCATCAAACCCCTAATGGGTTGAGCGAGAAAAATACCATAATGCTAAATCTAGGAAATTAGCCTCATTATGATAGGTGGAAGCTTAGACCATACAAAAAAAAAAAAAATTATCAAACCTCAACAGAGGGAATTTTATCATACATTTTTATGTCTATATTAAAACAAGAAAAAACCACATAAATTTATTTTTGAGTCTTTTAATTTAAGTATTAGGGGTTTCCACAATGCATTATATTAGAAATTATAATGGAAAATTATGAGAAATTAGTAAATGAAGACTAACTCTAATGGAAATAATCATAGATAAATGACTTGCTTAACCTACTTTAATTCCAAAAATAACTTCTAATATTATATAATTATGTTTTTAAATTTTACCTATTAAATAATTTAAATGCATCTTACTATCATTTATTTATATGAATTTTTAATTTAATACTGTATATAATTTTTTTTTTAAATATTATTATTATTGACATTTAATTTTTATTTTAATTTTTAATTTTTAATTAATTTGGATTCCCGCCTCCAAAAAATTCCGCCCTTCACCCTCGCTCGCTCTGGCATTAGTTGAAGATTCAATTTGAAAACTTCCGAGGTAGTCTACAGAGATATTTGTTACAGGACTCAAAAATTTACGTTTTTGTTACATTTTGATGGATCTTGTGCATGTATGGCATGCCGAAGGTTTAAAGAAAACAACAATTGCATGACGAGGAAAAAATAGCCGATCTATTTTCAATTTTTTTATAATGTTTTATTTTCGCCTGCAAAAGAATTCACCCTTGAGGAGCACGAGCAAGGGGAAAGAAGATAGTTGCAGAGCAGAGCAGAAGGGAAAATGGCCCAAACTAAGCAGACTACCCATAAATCCACCGGCGGGAAAGCGCAAGGAAGCAGCTCGCAACAAAGGCTGCCCGGAAATCTGCGCCGGCGATGGGTGGAGTGAAGAAGCCTCACAGATTCAGGCCAAGCATTGTTGCCCTGCGTGAGATCCGAAAGTATCAGAAGAGCACGGAATTTCTTATAAGGAAGCCGCCCTTTTAGCATCTCGTTAGGGAAATTGCCCAAGAGGACTTCAAGAAGGATCTGAGGTTCCAGTCCTCTGTCGTGTTGGCTCTGCAAGAAGAGGCGGAGGCATAGCTTGCAGGTCTCTTCGAAGAACTTGTACGCGATACATGCTAATAGGGTCACTATTATGCCCAAAGACATCCAGCTAGCTCGCCACATTTGTGGAGAGAGGGCTTAATGCCTTTGTGTCTGTCAAACATAAAAATGTATTTTTGATCAAGTTCGCTCGCAGGTTTTTGTTGTAATTGTTTCAGGGTATTTGCAGATATTTTGGCACATTGTTACTGGGTATAGGAAGTTACGAAACATCTTTATACATTATATCTTTGTGGAAGCTTTTGGCATGAATGGTATAATTTACTGTAGTTTTGCACCCTAATGTTGCATTGTGAAAGTTGATTAGTAGTGTAAATCGGTGACTGTAAAACAAGGATTGCCTTAATATAACACTGTCTGATTTATGACTGAAAAATGTGATTGTTGTATGCAATATTTTCTAGGGTATTTCTGGCAGATCACAAGTTCTGTAAATGAATACTAATTTGAAGCTTGTACAGTTCTTGTTTCAATTTCTCTATTAATTACCTTCTGTACATGTTAACGATGCTAGGTTTATTCAGTCAAAATTAGGGTTAATCCTGCATTTTTGTTGTCTGATAGCTCAAACGTTCTTTTGTATCTTGCATCCAAACTGTACCTTACGTACTTTTTCTGGTCATACTGGGTCTATAATGTCTTTTGATTTCCACCCGAACAATGAAGATCTTATTTGCTCTTGTGATGGGGGAAAGTGAAGTCTGTTACTGGAGTGTTAACCAGGGTGCATGCACCAGATATTTCAAGGTAGCTTTCATTGAAAATATTAATTGGCATGACTCTAAGCAATGCATTTTATTATTGATATGAGTCTTTGAAGCATGAATTTGTGCTGACTGGGTAAACTGTGGTGATTTACAGGGTGGTATGAATCAAGTGCGATTTCAGCCTCGTCTTGGCAGGTACCTTGCTGCAGCGGCTGAGAATGTTGTGTCAATATTTGATGTCGAGATTGGAACTTGCTTGCATTCTCTACAGGTTTGTTTATTGTTCATATTCACTCTATTTTCACTTCTTAATGCTCCAATTGTGCTTAAAGCATGAGAAATATGAGAGATGCAGAGGAAATATTGATGCATGAAATTGCTAGTTCCCTGCTTCCCTCTGGACTAGACAACGGTTCTTTAGAGTATGTTGTAGGCAGTGACATTTTTTGTTGTCCATTCACATTATTGTGTGTAGAGAAAGGGCCTTACTTTATTGGGGTGGAAACGCAACTAGACAGGCGGCAGCTTTATTTCCAGGTTGGTGCTGGAAAAAGATTTAAATCTATCATACATTAATGAGCTACAAAACAAATGGATGATAACTAGCTCTACTGAGTGGACACGCACATTTTATTATTATCCAACACACAATGCAGGAACATCACATTGCATCACTAAATTGAGACTGGAAAGTATAAACGTCGTAGCAAATTTTAGAGTTTTGCAATGGTCTGAAACTTTGAAAGCGATTAGAATGGTAGAGTCTATTCCCAACCAACCAAAGCGATTTGTAAGCGAGCCTAAATAATGGCAGGCTTGTACATTTTAGAGCCACATCCTGTCATACCACAGGGCTTCAACTTATCTTAGAGATAACCACAGACCTGGAAATATCTCTGCTAGTCTCACGAAATCAGGTTGTTTGTCGAACTCCAGTAGACTTGGTCCCTCTGCTTAGGGCTAATATTCACCTTAAAGGCTATGGCTGGCTCAGAGTTCTGAACAACACTGCACAATTACCTTAGAAAATGTAATTACATGCTTTTTTCGCTCTCTTGGACAATACTGCACTAATAACCTGCTTGACCCAATTATGTTGTACTGGTTTGCAAGGTCTATATTGTAATCCAGAGTAAGATGCAGCAACCACAAAGATAAGTACTTGTGGCATTTGTGATACCAAATTGATCCCTATTCAATAATTGTTTGGGCCAACATTGATCCATGTGAAATACTTCCAAAATCCAATTTTCATTTCTCAATCTCATGTCAAACACTAAGTAATTTCTCAAGCGCATTGTATTTGTCTATTAGGCTATTTTAAGATGGTTTCCACATCATAATTAACTCTTGGTCGAACACCTTTCCCTTCTATGCTAAAAATGAAAACTCTAAATAGTTTAAGCTTAAAATGCTTTCCATTCTTTTATTGTGGACAAGGTACTCAAAGTTATGCAAGGGGTTTGGGTCCCATTATTCCTCTGGATACAAAATATCATGTGAGCTAGCTATTCTTCTAGTATCACGAAGAGCACTCTTCAAAAACATTTCACGTTGATCACCTTTGCGAATTCTTGTTTATTTTTGAATTATATTAGAACTTGTCCTGTCCCCCAGAGCATGCAAAAGAGTTGGTACTGCAAATTCATTCGTCGATTGTGTTCTAGGATATTTATACAAAGTAGTCAGGTACATGTGTACAACTACAACTATTTGTGGGATCACGTCATATAAGTTGCACTTAAATTTTTTGATAAATATTTCAGTTTCTTGACTGGGTTGTACAGGGTTTCTGACACTGAATTGTGCATTTGAATGTTCTCCTTTAGCTATATTTGCATGGTACTCAATAGGCCTATAGTTGTGAGCCACTGGTTTCTTGGTTCCAACATGGTTGAGTCGAATATTTAACTTGGCATCAGCCCTTTCACTCACGGTGTTGACACCAATGCAATCATGCAAGAAAATAGTCCATTCAGGATGAACCACATCTTCAATGTGCTAGAGATTCAGGATGAACCACATCCTCAATATGCTAGAGAATATATTTCCTATGAAAAATATTATAAGGCTCATGATCATATCCAAACTTGTTACTCCTGCTAGTAGCCTTTTTTTAAATAAAAATTCTGCAATTCATGTTTTTGGTTACCTGTGCATATATAGATCTTATTGATGTGAATCACACTTTGAAAGGTACCCCATAAGCTGAGTGGTGGGAGCAGCCAAATCTTGTTTATGACTACGTTGAGAAAATTTCCTCTTGCTGGTTTCAAGATCATTTTGACCTATATCATCGATCATTCCAGAATGCACCTTTTCCAGGCCTCAAAGTTGTCCCTCAGTGTCGACTTGATGTGGATTTGTTAGATGTTTGCTGTCTACATTTCCTTGTAAAAATCTAGTGCATGAATGATTGTCCACATGTTCATGGATAAGAGAATATATTTGCATTTGATGTGGTCTAGAGGAATTTTTATTTGGGTCAAGCCCGTATTCTTCATCAATTATTTTCTTGAAATCGCTTTCATTCTTAGCACTGTAGTTGTAAATATCAATGAGGGTTTCATTATACGTTTCATCGATCTTTTGGGGCTGTCCAACTTCATTATTGTCAACAATAGAGCCATATAGAGGTGGAAATGGATCTGTATGACTGAGAGCTTCATTAATTGTGTGTTTATAACATACCTTTTGTTTTTCTGCCATGGAATATTCATGACATATGTCAATAACTTTGTCTTCTAGATGAGTATTGACAGTAAAAGGGAGAACCTTCCCTATCCCATTAGGATTGAGGAATAAATTTAGATCATAGGCATCAAAAATAGGGGGACCATCAGATTCCATGATATAGGATATTTGAGGGTTGAACTATAAAATTAATTGTTTCTTCACTCAGATAATCACGAGGGTCACATTATTACTTTCATGGTTTTGAAAAGCCCTTTGAGTTTATTGACCTCAAACTCTAGGAAACCATGCTTACTTCCGTTTATTTCTTACACGATCATGATTAAAATCAAAGTGCAACGAGGGGGTACATTATTGCTCCACTCAAACTCACAATGGAATGTCGAGGTGCCAAGTATATTACCATGAAAGTCTGCAGCTCCTTACTTTCACTGTTTGACAAAATAGGATTAGTGTGATTGAAGTATAATTCTGTGACCTCAAAAGTGTTTTTAGGATTTAACTTATCAGTAAGGGAAGCATGATCTTCATCATAATTTTTAAATGGTTGATCCTTTTGGGTAGAAACATGGTTTCTACCCGACTAGAACTGCATACATCTTGTATCATTGGTGGAGCTATTAAAAAAAAATTCATTTCCTATGTTTATTGCTTTGTCATGTTGGACATCATGACTAGCCTCCTCACAATGGTGAAAATTATTATCATGCTCCTTTTTTTCATGCAAATCTTTCAAAGAATCTAGGACACATACATCAACACATACCAGTTCTTTGATGAGGATGGGGCTATGGGGCTATGTTGGTCACAAAGTAGCCTGTCCATCATGAACTAATCTTGTGAATTTGGAGGGTCCTTTTTAGTGATATTGTTATCATCTTCAAGAGGGGTGGGAGCTTCTTCTTCTTGTATGGCCATCACAAGGTCTTGAAAGGTGTTTTCATCCCATATTGTCTTTGGATCCCATGTTTAGCACAAAATATATTGAAATATTTTAAGTATAATTACCCACCAATATCATATCTAAGAGAGGCAATATGACAACCTAACTGTTTCTCTATTAATGCTTTGAAATTTTAAATTCATTAAACACAACATATTTTAATTATAGAAAATATACCCACATTTTTCTACTGAAATAATCAACAAACAGAAGGAAGTACCTGGCACCAGTGGTTGATGCCATGTTCATTGGTCCACATATGTCTGAAAGTACCAACTGAAGGACCCTCTACGCTCTCCAAGCTTGTCATTCATAAAGTGGTATTCAACGTAGCTTCCCTGCCTGACAAGCTCTGCAAACTCTGTGGATCTTCTACAGAATGTTCGAAAGTCCATCTACTAGTTTCTCTCATGCCAACTGAGAGAGATAGGTCAAGTTGAGGTGCCCATACCTATGATTCCATAGGGGTGCTAGATTTTGCAATAAAAATTACCTTTAACTTATAATTTCTAATAAGATAAATATTCAAAAATCTTAAGATAGTGAAAGCTAAGAGATTCATGTAAAATGGATCATTATAATCTTGGACATAGAAAGCACTCATCGTTGCATAGTTTCCCAAAAGGTCAAACAACCTCAATTATATGTTGAACCTACCACTTAATTTGAGGTTCAAATCCTAAGCCATCAAATTCTCAAGTGAAAAGGTGAAATAAGAAAGGTACGAGTCACTATAGGAGATCAATGTTTCTTTTCAAATTTCTTCTTCCTTCAACTAGAGGGAATGATGAGATCCTAGGAGTTTAAATTTTAGTGTTTTCAAACCTTGGGAACATATGATATGAATCATATGAAATGTTTATTTCCATTAAGCATGAGGGTATAATGATTAACTTAAATGGTCTTTAACACAATCCCTCTAGATTTGTCTCTTCAAATGTGAGGGCACCCACTCTCATAAAGGACATGTTGGGAGTTTAAACTTTAGTGTTTTAAAACCTTGGGCGCATATTACATGAATCGTATGAAATTTTTATTTATATTAAGCATGAGGGTAGAATGATTAACTTAAATGGTCTTTAACACAATCCCTCTAGATTCGTCTCTTCAAATGTGAGGGCACCCACTCTCATGTTCGCATTTACTGATATTAGCCTTTAGGAAAAGATAAGAAAATATAAATTGGACTAATGTATCAATCCATGTGAACATGATACCCATTCGCCCTCTCACACACTTAATTTGAAAATTTGTCTCCTAAAGGACATGATTTGGGCAGTATATCAGTTGCCTCAAAAACTTAGGTTCGAGTCAATTCTTCATGCAACATGATACTAAGAAGTTGCTAAGTTGTCTCCTATTATTATGCTAAATTGTTCAGCATCAGTTCAAAAATTCTAGATGACTCTGATGGTGTTGCAATGTTATTTAATCTTACAAGTTGGCATACTTTCTTAGTCCCACAATGCTGAAAAACTTTCCTCAACTATTAATCCTAAAGAAGCCCAATAATGGGTGAACATGGATAGGCCAGCTTGACTTTTATCACATGTCTTCCATCTCACTTAGACACTTATTTTGGGAACTCTTATACATTTACTATGTCAGTTTGCTAAGGCCTAAAATGGGAAAAATAAATAACAAGTGTGTGCAAGCAGCAACACACTTGACTAGATTGAACTCGGCCTAGTCTTATGATGGATGTACATTTTAAGGGCTTCTTTCCTAATTCAAAATTGCTGAAGATATATAAACTAACTATTTCATTTGTCCTACAATTCCAATAGTGCACATGGAAAGCTTCTCTGCAAATCTCTTTTGTTGCATATGGTAGGCCTTTGAATAGACTAAGCTTGTACTAGCATAATGCAAACATGACCTGCAAGTCACCACTGTGTTTTGGTTTCTGAAGACTGCTGCATTATTGAATGACTAGTGAAGTATCAACCAATGAATAAGTTTCAAGCTTTGGAGAAGTCACAATATATATTATAATTTTGTCTTGCAGATTGGCCTCTTGACCAATTTTTTCTAGGAATGCCTCTTATGAAAAAATAAGTTCTTTCCTAATAGGTTATGACCCTCTTGAAAATACCAAGTTCACTAGAACATTGGAAGCAAATATCTAATGCACACATCATGCTACCACTACAAGCCATTGCAGAAAATAGAAACCAAGGTGAAAAAGGATCTACAGCTACATTGTAGACGTGTTATAGTGACAAACTTTCTTGAATGTCTATTCTCCAACATCCATAGCATTACCAAAAATAATCATAGTTTGTATTTAACTCCAAATAATATACATTCCAATAAGAAGTTGTCAATCATAGTTTTACCTTGTGGCAATGATTTTCCTTATGTCCTGCTCTCATTTTCAGTCAAAAACTAGATTTCCTATATTGATGACATTCCTATTATAATATGACCAACTATCAGACAACTATCTCACTGTAATTCTAGATAAAATGAGCAGTGTACCAAAATAATAAAGAAACTGAAAATGATAGTAGATATTGCAGGTTAAGTAACTAAATAGGTAGTACGCATGATATGCTATTCCATAATTCACTACCTTTCCCATTTATAAAATAGTTTCTACAACAATTCTACTGCATATTAGTTCTTTATGTTGCTATTTATTGAGATTTTGGCTCACACGGGGATTACAATCAGCCTTTCCACAGGAGATACATATGGCTTATGCAATTGGCATACCATTGCTGTTACCGTAACTAACATTTCCTGATAAGAAGTTACAATTGAAACATTGAATTTACTTGTTTTGTCTTCCTAATTGTTATGTATGGCATATATAATACCAGCTCTTCATTGGGATTCATATGTGACCAAATGAAAAAGGCTTTAACTGTTGCTAAATGAAAAAATGTGGCAGGCTGGGATTGGAGGGATTTTGTGCAAATTATAATGAAAAATAAAAAAGTGAAGGCATGCACCTCCAGTGCAGTGACAACAGGGTTTCCTATTTATAATCTTATAGAGTTATTATTATTATTATTATTTCATTTCTTTCTCGTTGTTTATCCCTGGTCAAGGTGTTTCTCAAGTTTGTTAGCTTTGAATGCTAAACGCGTTGCTTGATGTCTTGCAGTGGAAACACCTCACATCTTAGCATAGGTCCAAGATCTAGTTCTGGTACAATAATGCAAATTGTGGAAGATTTGGTAAGTGCCTACTACTGAAGGCCTTGCCACTGTGACCCAAGTGCTATTTGGCCACAACTAGAAGGTTAGTGAATTGGGAAAAAGAGAATGTTGTGTGCGTTGATGGTGCACACAGGGCGTATTTTTTCAAGCCCTTTTTCCCATCATGTGCAAAAGAAATTTTCATCTACAAGATGCACATAGCATTCTCTTTGCCCAATAAAATAACCTTCTACTGTTGCATGAGCTTCTAGCCTCTTTAGGCTAAGGAACTATCCAAAATTTTGTCACTCTTAGTTCGTATTTATCCTATAAGTTTAGTATGATTGCAAGACTTTTGCCTTCACATTCCTTCTCAATGTTTCTGCCATAGCCTTAGAGCTACTCGGGTTTTGGGTTGTTCCCTAGATATCTCTTGGGGTTTGGACCAACCTCCTCATTTGTTGGCAACATTTCTATACCTCCAACAGGTATATCACTTATCATAGGAATTTTTGTTTCTCCAAAATGCCGTTACTCTCGCAAAAGGGTGCATTCTAATTTAAGATTCTTTCTCCCACAACTCAACATGTTGTGTGAAATGTGGTACCTGTTGGGTGATTTCGATGGCTTCTACAAACTAGTTATTTAGAAAATGTTCCTAACCTCTTAGGAAGGAGCTACTTAGCGGTTGCTGCCTCTCTGACAATTGCTGGTATTGATTGTTCATTAGTATATTGAAAAATTCATCGTCAGGGATTAATGTTTCAATTTTATCAAGTGTCTCTTATTTCATATTCAACACAAGATGGAATTTGCGTGCACTTAGTTCATTGGAGCAAGGCTTTTTGGCTTTCCTTGAATATTGAAAGCAAGTTACAGAAGTCGTCCCTAAAGATGGAGCATCATTGAAAAAAATTCAAGCTCCTCTCAGTGGATGTTTTCTAATCCCTCTTCTTCTGCTCCTTCCCCTTGTCATATTCATTTGTTTACAAGGAATGACAAAGATACCCATAAGTATAAATTTTAGCCCAAAAGAAATTGTAATGATAATGGAAATGTTACGAGAATATTGTTATTATCATTAATGGTCTGCCCATTCTAATGAGGGATGTCTTAAGTAAAGAGTTCTCAACACATATTTCAGTGGCTGAGCAAAAGGAAGGAGAAGGTTAAAATGATTATATTCAACAATCCCAATTACATAAGTGGTCGTTGTGGACTTCCCAATCCATGGTGGGAATGCCTCTGCTACTAAGTACAGTAATTCTAACAATTCAAAAAAAAATGGAAAAACAATTCTAAGCCCACAATTAGTCTTAATCATCATTGACTACTTCACTTTAGACAAGGATGCTTTGTTTGTGCAAAACTGTTGCATTATAGTTAATGGTAGTGATAAAAATATTATTTCACAAGATCATGTGAATTTTCTTAATTTTCCTTCAAAATGTTAACCTTGGTCTAAAATTTTAGGGTTGGATGAAGGATAAGGAACCAATGCAAGTTATGAAGGTTCGTCAATTCACTTTTGCTATTGACCACTCTTTGATAGTATTAAGTATGATGGCACTCTTGTTGACTGCTATGGTCTTATTCCTTGGAAGGTTTTATTAACACGATTGCCATGCAAGCTATTATACATTATCTTGAAACTTCCCTCTTTTTGCAGAGAAGTTAGCGTCATGTTAGTGATTAATTTGAAACTGTATTTTAGTGGAAAATTTCACTATTTTTTGGTGGAATAGTTCATAATATATTTTGATCTTTTTTAGCAAGTGTACTAGTCACGATGATAAATGTGTGGTTTACTTCAAAGGGTTTTCAAGTCTTTCTAGATACGCTTTTCATCATTTGCTTTGAATACTTCTCTAGTGCTCCTGAGGTCTATGTTGTTATGTTTATTGGTTGTTTCTGTGGAAAATTTTTCAATAAGTTCTGAAAGGTAAATCCAAATGCAAAAAATACTATTTTACATATTGATATTTGTTCAAGACATTCTTGTGTGATACTTGAATTTCATAAGTCTAGATTTTTATTTCGTTATCTATATCAATATATAAAAACAGGCCCATGGATTGTTCATATTTCTCAAACTATGGAGTTGTTCCTTTCATGTTGCATGTTCTTTTATATTGTTGTGTTGTGATTCAAATTTCTAGTTGTGCTTTCCAGTTATTCTCCTACATAGTACATGCTTTGTTAGATTATATCAAAATTTATTCTTATTGTCTTTTTATTATGTATATTGAACATATTATTTCTAGCAACTTTTGATTTTTCTAGATTTTCTATTCCTTTGGTGTATCTTTGCACCTTTAGGGGAAATTGCTAGTTTAAAGTCTAATTCTTTAAAGGGTGCTAGCTCAATGGAAGAGCACCTGCTTTACAGGCAGGAGGTTGGTGGTTCGATTCCATCGTGCCCTGATATTCATATATAGGGAATGACGAAGATCAGTTTTTGGTGACGGATGCTCTTTTGACCATCACCAATGAGCTTATGGTGACATTTTTCGACCCTCACTAAAATATGAAATGGTGACGGTCAACGAACGCCACCATATATATGCATCAATAGTGACGACCATTAAAGGTCCGTCACCATAAATCGTTGTTGTTTATATGAAATGGTGAGGGTCACTGTTTGTCATTATAGTCATTATTCGTGATGGACCTTGATGTCACCAATGCGTTTATGGTGACGGTCAATGAACGTCGCCATATATATGCACCAATAGTGACGACCATGAAAGGTCCATCACAAAATATAATCATTGATATATGTTCCATCAATGGTGATTTTATTACTATCCGTCATTATAATCAATATTCATGGATTTGATCTTGAATGTCACCACAATGTATACTTTCTATGGGATACCACCTTCGGTGACGTTCAATTTTTGGTGACAAGAGGCTATTGTCCGTTACCATCATTATATGAAATGGTGATGGTCACTATCCACTATAAATCATTATTGGTGACTTTGACCTTGAATGTCACCACAACATCTATACTTTCAGCAATGCCACCTTTGGTGACGTTCAATTTTTGGTGACGAAGGATCTTTTGACCCTCACCAATGAGCTTATGGTGACCATTTTCGCCCCTCACCAATGTCCTTTTTTCTTGTAGTGTCATTATCTTAAAATGCATACACTACTTTTCTTTACTGAACTCACGTGTATATGCAGTTTCCTTCACACTAACGTATGTATAGATCTGAGAATATTGATATTCTAGAATGTGGTGTGAGTCTCGTAATCCGCATCCGAGGCTTTCAATCGTATATCTTTTCGCATTGTAAACCCTTAATCACGGGCCATCATTAAAAATATTTACCTACCTATCATCGTATTTGTACATATTCAACTTAAAGGCATTACATGATTCCACAACCCGTATCTTCATGAAGACTTCATTGATAGACATTAGAAATACAACAAAGATACAACAACATTAAACAGAGCAACCCTTCAAGAAGCTTCAAACCTCGATTTACACACGCTTTTTCTTAAGACAAAGCCGCGTATATACATGCTTTCACTGAGACAAACTAGCGTGTAGATCTATAAATATTAATTTTACAGAATGTTTCAGATCTATAGTCTTACCCAGATTTCTTCACTTCACTTTAGAAAACATGTGCTAAGTCACAGATCCAAACATATCATCATTATATCATGCAAGTAAATAGTAACTATAGGTCTATAGATCCTGATCCGTCATTGTATCCAAGGGTGTATCATAGATTTAGATCTACCAATAAAATAGAGTTCATCCCATGTAGATATACTTCAGAGATAAGAATTCAATAACAGCCCTTACACATGCACACACTTGCACTATGATCTTCCTCTCCTTATATAGGAGTAGCCTCTATCAATACCATGAGCCAAAACCACACAAGTGTTGATGGTATTCTTGGACGAAATCAAATAGACGATATAAAGTTCAATATTGTGGGCTAACACCATGGTAATGCCCCTTGGTATCATAATTTTAAAGCAAAAAAGGCATATGCGACTTTGCTTCTTCGTACCTAAGTGTATATGCAACTTCTCTTCATAAAAAATATGTATATACTAATTCTGGATGTATATGCGGGTTTCCTATATACCAAGTAGCGTATACATCTCCTCCATATGTGGGTTTCCTTCATGAAACCTGCATATACATTGAGAAATATTTTTCTGTTTCATTTTTTGGCACTTACTGGAATTCCTTTCTCTGTCACATCTGAACTAACCTGAAGAAACATCATTTTTCCATATTTAACACATAGGTTTCTTATCAAAATGAAACTCATCAAGTAGGTTTCATTAGGGACAACTTCATCAGTTAGGTTGCCATCAAGGACAACATATTGCATCATATTGCCAACAATCTCCCCCTTTGGACTTGATGGCAACCATGATGGTGTTTGATCACCACAATAGATGGATACATGAATCATAACCATTATTCAAGCACCAAAATACTCTCCCCCTTTGAAATCAAGGGAAAAGTAGGGATCAAAACCAAAACAAGGTTTCTCTTCCCTTGTAGAGAGATGAGCTTTGTAGATCTGAAGTGCACTGAATTTACCATGCTCCCCCTGAGTTCATGCTGAATCTTTAGACAAAATTTTCAATGAAGTACATGACTCTATAACCTAACCAAGTATGAAAACTCCTATCACCAAGGACTCATACTTACATCAATGATCTAACCAAGTGGAATTACATGTTTGAAACAACTACCCAACCAAGTGGGTTTACAAATTTTAACAATTCCTTACATGATTGAAGATAACAATTTTACATTATAGATCTCAACATGACCTTTTCATCATTTTACAAAGAATTTTTATAACTAGGACCAAAAGATCTCAAGAGAGAGATCAAAAACCAATCAGAATGCCAACAATGCATCCTTTTCCACAAGACAAGTTCCCCCCCTTAGTTTTTGCATCCTGAACACCTTCAACAACCAAATCATCAAAGCATCTTCATCAAGGAGATAAATACTGAAGAGATTGGGGAACTTTGAGGCTTTAAACAAGCCTCCTGAAAAAATGTACAAACTGAAAATGTAGATCTATAAACCAATAGTATTCATGGTGATGATGTCAACCATGGGGGATGATTCACCATTTTTGGAGTAAAAAAGTAAAAATATTAAAAAATAATATAATAATAAAACTAGTTTTTCAACTCATATTTTCAACTTATCTCCATAAGATTTTACTCAAATTTCGAGTGGGATTACTCGTTGGATGAAAAATTTAATTCCTCATCCAAGGAGTACCCATGTTGCATACTTTCGATGGACCCCGCTACACGAAAAATGGAAAATACATGAAAACATGATTGCAAGCACATTTTTCATGTATTTTTTATTTTTCATGTAGCAGGATCCATTGAAAGTATGCAACATGGGTACTCCTTGGATGAGGAATTAAATTTTTCATCCAACGAGTACTCCCGCTCGAAATTTGAGTAAAAAATTTGGGAGATAAGATAAAAATACGAGCTGAAAAAGTATTTTTTTCTTTTTTCCCTCTAAAATTGATGATGTCATCAAATCTTATTTTATAATTTCCTTAGGAGGCCCATTTTATACCTCAAAATTCCCCCTAATGAGTAAGATGAACACTGTAACAAAAATAGAGATTACCCTGCACCACAGACTATTCTGAAAACTGAGCTAGAGACATTCTATCAGAAAAACCCATATGCGGTTTGATGCATAGAAACTCACGTATATACGCGATTCGCCTTTATGAAACTGGCATACCGAATTTAATCTTCTAAATTTAAGCATATTTGATAAGAGAGGCAGAGATAACTCTCAGATTCTGTTTGAGATATTCGAATGCTTCTCTGGGAGGAGGTTTAGTAAATATATCTGCAACTTGTTCTTTGGAGGGAGTATACTCCAATTTAACCTTTTTTTCAAGCACTTGCTCACGTAGGAAGTGATACTTTATAGGAATTTGCTTGGTCTTGGAATGCATAACAAGATGCTTCGAGATACTAATGGCACTTGTATTATCACATAGAATGGAGATGGGAGGTGAAAATTTGATTTGAATGTCTTGTAGTGTCTGCATCATCCAAAGAAGTTGTGTGCTGCATCATCCAAATAAGCTGTGTGCAACATGATGCGACAACTACATATTATGCTTCCATTGTAGATAAGGAAATATAGATTTGTGTCTTGCTGGACCAAGATACTAATCGAGGCCCCATATAAAATGCACCACCACTAGTGCTTTTTTGATCATCAACATTTCCAGCCCAATCCACATCTGTGTAAGCATGAAGAGTCAGATCAACATTCTTTGGCTACCGTAGACCAAAGT
Organism: Pinus albicaulis; assembly: GCA_034641835.2. Classification (NCBI taxonomy): domain Eukaryota; kingdom Viridiplantae; phylum Streptophyta; class Pinopsida; order Pinales; family Pinaceae; genus Pinus; species Pinus albicaulis. Next base: position 529,076,610 of record CM076578.1, read on the forward strand.
CATGATTCCCTTGTATATATTTGAATATTATTTTTACATCCTGAAGGTGAGACTCTTTTGGATTAGCTTGGAATCGTCCAACAATCCCAGCTGCATGCATAATGTCTGGTCTTGTCCCAGTTAGATAAATCAGACTTCCAATGATGTATCTATACTTTGGTTGATTCACCATGGGAGAATCATCATGAGAACTATGGTTACATCTAGTTACCATTGGAGTACTCATAGGTTTGCAGTTTTCCATCCCATACTTCTTCAGAATTTGCTTGAGATATTTTTCTTGTTATAGAAATATGCCATCTGTTGCTTGTTGCACTTGTAAGCCAAGAAAATTTGTTAGTTCCCCAAGTAAAGACATTTCAAATTATTACTGCATAACATAAAAATATTTCTGACTCACGAACTCTTCATTACTTCCAAAAATGATGTCATCAACATACACAACTATAATCAACAGTTTATCATTATCGATTTTTGTGTATAAGTTAATGTTAGCAAATACCTTTGTAAAAACTTGTTGTTGAAGATATTTGTCAATATGATAGTACCATGCTAGAGGAGTTTGTTTGAGACCATATAAAGCCTTTTTAAGTTCTCAAACAAGTTTTTCATCATTTCCCAGAATGAATCCTTCTGGTTGTTCTATATAAACCTCTTCTTCTAGATCACCATTGAGGAAAGAAAATTTAACATCCATTTGATAAAATTTGAATTGTTGAAAACTTGAAAAATAAAGAAAAATTCTTATGGCTTCAAGTCTGGCTACAGGAGAAAATGTTTCTTCAAAGTCTATACCTTCTTGTTGAGCATACCATTTAGAAACAATTCTAGCTTTGTTCCTAAAAAAATCTCCATTTTCATTTAACTTGTTTTTGAATATTCATTTTGTTCCAACAACATTTTTATCATGAGGTCTTGGAACCAGTTCCCAAGTATGATTCTTTTCAATATGATAAAGTTCTTCATCCATGGCTTGAATCGAACATTCATATTTACTAGCTTGATTTACATTTTGTGGTTCAATAGTGGATAAGAATTCCAGGTAGCTAGGGGATCCTACAAGATTTCTTATTGTTTGGACACCTGATCTCTTTTCTCCTAGAATTTGAGATTCTGGATGATTCTTTTGAACATACCTAGATGGAGCCTTTTCAGATAGATCTTATTTTGGTGCTTCATTAGGTTCACCTTCTATATTGTTGCTAGTTGATGAGGGAAAATATACATCATCATCTTCATTTGTTGTTGTTGTTTCCCTTTTAGGATCTGTAAGAGACTCCTCAATTACAACATCAATACATTCAACAATCTTCCGAAGTCTTTTATTGTAACATTTATATGCTTTACTTATAGAAGAGTAACCAAGAAATATTCCTTCATTTTCTCTAGGTTCAAAATTACCAAGTTTTTCATCATTATTCTTGATAAAAAATTGCTTCCAAAAATGCTAATTTTTTTTACAGTGGGAAGATTTTCATACCAGAGTTCATAAGGAGTTTTATCATTGTTCACAAGAACATGAGCCTTGTTAAGAATATTTACTACAGTATGTGTTGCTTCTCCCCAAAAGGTATCGAGAGTTCCAGGTTCATCAAGCATAGCTCGAGCCATCTATTGAACTGTTCTATTCATCCTTTCTGCCACAACATTTTGTTATGGGGTTCCAGCTACAAAAACTTGTCTTTTTATGCCATGATGTTCACAGAAATCAAAGAATTCATCTGATATATATTTTCCTCCTCGGTCAGATCTAAGACATTGGATTTTTATATCTAAGTCATTTTCAGCCAAAGCTTTGAAGATCTTAATTTTTCAAATTCTTCATCTTTATGTTTCAGTAAACCGATCCAACACATTCTAGAGAATTCATCAATAAATAAGATATAGTATTTTTCTCCACAAGGTGAATTTTTCCTTACAGGACCACATATATTAGTATGTATAATTTCAAGAGGCTTACTTGATGATCCTTCTTTGGTGTTGAATTTTACCCTAGTTTGCTTACCAAATTGCCATGATTTTCATATGGTACTTACAGGTAGAGTGATGCTGGAAAGATCACAAACAAATTTGAGTCTACTAGATTTTCTTCTTTGAGAGAAGGTCAAATGTCCCAATATTTTGTGCCATAACCAATTTTATGACGATTGACCTAAGTAGCATTGCTCTTGGCCACCTTTCAATACATACAGGTTGCGTGGTGTTCTAGTTCCTTTTATTACCATTTTTCCTGTGTCAAGTTCACGTACTACACATTCTTTTGAACTAAAGACAAATCCATTACCTTGATCACACATTTGACTCACACTCAACAGGTTATGCTTTAATCCATCCATATACATAAGATTTTTAGGTTTCACCTTTTCTTTTTAGAAAAACATAACATTTTCCATTAATGACATCAGGAGAGTCATTTCCAAAGGTAACATTCTTTTCTTTCTCCAGAGCATTGTATGAAAGGAGTTTATTTTTATCACCTGTCATGTGTTTTGAGCATCCGCTATCAATGTACCATTGATTTATTCCCCTTCTGAAAAATAAAGCTATGCCACATATTTCAACCTGTAAGTCCTTATTTCTCCATAGCTTGGAATTTGAAGGTATATGCTCTTTTGGCTGAAGTTTGCTCCTGCATTCAGATTCTTCATGTCCAAAGTTATTGCAATAAGAGCATTCAATTTCATTTTGAAGAGGAGAAAAGTTGTTATAAATATTCTTCTTTATTCTAGTCTCATTTATTTGCTTTCTTGCTTCTCTGGTCATGATGGTTTTGTATGCAACACATTGAGCAACTTTATGACCAAAATTATGACATGAGAAACATTGCCCATTAAAGAAGAAATTTATGTGATCATGAGATATTCTATTTATGTTTACCTGCTAATTGATTATTTTGTTGTTGATCTTCCTTGAATTGGAGTGGTCATGTTTTAGCTGGGTGGACTCTTTGTTATTTTGTTGAGTGAAAAAATGTTGTTGGTTGGATTTAGCGGCATTTAGATAGTTCAGTGTTGAAGACTGAGAGGATTCTCTGATATATCCAAGACTTGTATTTATAAGAGGAGAGCGTTGTACCTTGAAAATTTCATCTAAGGTTTCAGATCCTTTAGAAAATCTAATATTTAAAGTTTTCACTTTCTCAATTTCCTTTCTTAGACTTACTATTTCACATTCTAATTTCTCATTGTGCTTCTCTTTTTATATAAGATGATTCCTTAGAGTATCTATGGAATTTTTTTTTTCTTCCAAACATATTTTGAGATAATTTATTTCTTCAAGAAAATCATTTTCTTCTAATGCATCCATAAAAGTATCTATAGCCTCAGTAGAGTATTTTTCAAAAGCCATGAGGAGTCTAATATCTTGATTAGATTCTCCTTCTTCATTATTTGATAGACCATCACTATCTTCATGAGTATAATAGCTTTTTATATTGATAAACCGTTTCTTATTTCCTTTTGCTACTTCCTTTCCATTTTCATAGTTATCTTTATGGGGACATTTAGCAGCATAATGACCAAATCTTCCACAAGAAAAGCATTTAAAAGGAAGCTTACCTCTTAACATTCCAGTGCTAAGTTGTAGCTTCTTTACAAAATTTATCTCATCTTCTTCTGAAACATACCCTGATCCTTCTTGTTCTTCTACCTCTCCTTTTGCAGCATCTCTAAAGAAAACTTCTTTGACTTCAGATGGACCTCCTTTCCTCATTTCACATGCAGTTAGAATCCCATGAAGTTGAACAATAGTAAGAGTTTGTAGATCCTGCTTCTCTTCAATAAGAGACACTTTCTTAAAACCTTTTCTACTAGAGTAGTGTCAGTTATGGTTTCACCCATATTTATCATACGATTTACAATATCATCTAGACATAAAAGGAAACTAGCAATGATTTCCTCATTATGCATTTTGATTTTTTCATATTGAATTCTGATAGTTTGAAGTTTAGCACATTTTACCTTGGCATCACCTTTTTAGCTTAGAATTATTTTGTCCCATATCTCCTTTGCAGTATTCAATTACATGACTTTGACAAATTCTGATTCAGTCAAACTTCCCAATAATGCATTGACCATCTTTGCATTGGTTTCATAGTTCTTTCTTGTGGCTAGATCTATTGGAATTGACGCTGGATATTGATAACCTCCTTTAACTATAGCCCATACATCTACTCCAAGAGATTGAAGGTAGGATCTTGTCCTTGTCTTCCAGAAGATTAAATTTTTTCCATTGAAGAGAGGAGGCCTTATATATGATGTCCCATCTTGATTTCTCATCTTAGCTTATCTTCCCTCGAGCGATTAAGATTTTTCAAAAGGACCTACTCTGATACCAATTTTTGGGAAAAATACTAAGAGGGGGGGGGGAGAATCCCAAGTATTTATAGCTTACTGAAAAATTTTAATTTTTCTTTATTGAACTCTATACGCAACTTTAATGAGCCCAACTCGTGTATACATGTGGATATACCAATGGAAACTTGCGTATACTGAGATAAATTTATTTTTAGATAAAATTTGAGAGACAATATTTAACTCAACTTATCAGTTATGCATCAGATAGTTAAAAAGTAAATATGTGCAGTGATAGCAGGATAAATCATCACACATGAACACCAAGATTTAAGATGGAAACCCAATTCGGGAGAAAACCACTGCTGCTTTTGTCTCTGTCTTCAATATTTATTATATGGAAAACTGCTTACAATATTGTACTGATGCAAAATCATATCAGTATTCAGGAATCTACCTGCATAAGGATGCAACCTTATCTCGTTCCCCAGCTGCTACTGGAAGGGAGCTACAACCCCCTTGATCGCATTTACTAGCCACTACTGGAAGGGAGTTCCAACCCCCTGATCAACACAACAACTTCTAGAATAAGGGAGCTCCAACCCCCTGATCAACACACCAGCTTCTACTAGAAGGAAGCTTCTACTTCCACACCGAAGGCTTCAATCCTCAGAACCACTGCAGACCATGTTTCATCAATTTTCACACTGGGTCCCACGGCTTCAACACAAATCAACATAAATATCATCAATAATATAATTAACCCAAAATTCAATCAGAACAGTGAGATTACTGTAACCAGAACATAGTAATAAAACCATATTTCAGAATCAGCATGCAGAAACAATCTCAACCCTGATCATTCATTATCTTAAAATTCATATGCTACTTTTCTTGACTGAAATCACGTGTATATGTGCTTTCCTTCACACCAACCTGCATATATATATATGAGAATATTGATATTCCAGAATGTGGTTAGTCTCAAAACCAGATATGAGGCTTTCAGTTAGATATATTTTCAATATTACAGAACCCTTAATCAATCATTCATCATTAAACATATTTACTCACTCATTGATCATATTTGTACCTATTCAACTTAGCAGAATATACAGTATTTAAGAAACCCAGATCTTCATGAAGAATTCATTGACAAACAACAGAAATACAACAGAGATATAGCAGCATTAAATAGATAACCCCTTCAGTAAGCTTCAGAAAACCCTAACTTTCATATGCGCTTTTCTTAAGACAAAGCCGCGTATATATTTGTAGATATTAAATTTTTAGAATGTTTTAGATCTATAGGCTTACCCACATTTCTTCACTTCACTTCAAAAAACATGTGCGAGGTCACAGATCCAAACATATCATCATTAGATCATGCAAGTACATAGTCATTTTAGGTCTAGAGATCCTGATCCATCATTGTATCCAAGGGTGCATCATAGATTCAGATCTACCAATAAAACAAAGTTCATCCCATGCAGAAATACTTCAGAGAGAAGTATTCAGTAACAACCCTTTCATATGCATGCCTTTGCACTATGATCTTCTTCTCCTTATATAAATTTAGCCTTTACCAATACCATGAGCCAAAACCACACAACTGCCAATGGTATTCTTGGACAGGGTCAAATAGATGACACAATGCTCAATACTGTGGGCTAATACCATGGTAATGCCCCTTGGTATCATAATTTTAAGAGCACAAAATGCATATACCACTTTTCTTCTTCGTACTCGCATGTATACGTGACTTCTAATCATCAAAAATGTGTATATACTAATTATGGATGTATACGTGGGTTGCTTGTATACCAAGTAGCATATACATTGCCTCCATATGCGGGTTTCCTTCATCAAACCTACATATACATTGAGAAATATTTTCTGTTTCATTTTCTGGCACTTACTAGAATTCCTTTCTCTGTCACATCTGAACTGACCTGGAGAAACATCATTTTTTCATCTTTAGCACATAGGTTCCTTATCAAAAGGAAACTCGTCAAGTAGGTTTCCATTAGGGACAACTTCATGAGGTAGGTTGCCATCAAGGACAACATATTGCATTATATTTCCAACATCCAAGTCCTCAACAAATTTCCCTCCTCGACACGCAAATGTAATTGTTTCTCAATAAATAAATGTTTTAGTGGATTAGATTTTTAAAAGACCTTAAAATTAACCGTTTAAAAATAAAATAAATTCTGCGAGGTGAGCTCGAGCTGTTCGGCTTGCACCGTTCGCAGTGCTGCCTATAAATTTACAGGCTGCACTAAGAACTGCGCTAATGGAAACCACACCAAGTTCCATTGCAATACTGAAAAAATGTGCATTGTGCTTAGTTTTAAAAACTAACATGGCGGTGTGGTCATTTAAATAACCGCACCATTGACTATGTACTGGTGTTGGGAGGGTGGTTTGTTGACCAAACTCTTCGCCTCAGGGCAGATAGTTAGGTCAGTGCACCACCCTCCTGACATCATTATATAGTTAACGGTGCAGTCGTTTACATGACCACACCATTGACCATGTAGTTCTATTGGGAAATTCATTGACCAAAAGATCCGCCCCGTGGTAGATATTTTGGTCAGTGCACCGCACGTCCAACAACAATACATGGTCAACGGTGCGGTCATTTACAATACCTCACCATTGACCATGTATTATTGTTAGGCGATGCGTTGGCCTATCTATCCACCCCGAGGCAGATATTTTCATCAACGCATCACAGAAAAAGAAAATTTTAGGTTTTTCGATGCACGAACAATTTCCATGTGCACCGAGAGCGGTGCACGATAAAAGCATACACACTGGTACCGGTGTGTGGCTGTTTTTTTAGGTGCATCGACTGTTTTTTTATTATATATATATATATATATATATATATATATATGTACATGTCTCATTTAATAAAAATAATGTATTTAATATTTCAATCATTCAACAATGTCAATGGAAAGAACAAAGGGAACAACAAGAACATATGGAGGACCAATATAATGTGATTCACCTATGGGAGGCATGATAGAGGGAGAGACTTATGTACCCTCACCCTATTACGACAACCACCCAGTTTCTCTTAAGGGAGGTAGCCCTCCTCAAGTTATATGAGTCGGCTACATTCCTGAAGGGCCATATTAGGTTATTATGACAACTCATCTTCAGGTGGGATGCCCACTGATAGGCTTTCTAGGTTTGTCTTGGCCAGTGGTACGTGCCCACTGAGGAGGACATATATTTTATTACTGGCCTATCTAGGAGAGGGAAAGATTTTCCCTAGTTCCCAAATGTCCCCGTTGTTATGCGGCAGGGAGTCAGTTGGCATAGTCCCAGAGATACATTAGGGACGATATAGTTTCTCCTGTAGATTTTCAGGTGTGTAGTGGTCAGTTACATATTGCTTCGTTTGATGCAGAGGAGGTGAGGTGCCTCTCACTACTCTTGATGACCGTTGCAAACCATACCAGTGATGGGAAACAAATTAGTTGCCCACTTTTATTTTATGTTGAATCGTTATTCCAAGCGCCACGACTTGTGAGATGGTCTGTGATTTTTTTGCGATAGTTTTGTACAACATTAGATAAATGTCGTTCTCAGGCACGTGGGAGGTTGACCTTACCTTTTTCTTCAGAGTTATTTTGTTTATTTTTTGAGAGGTTTCCAGAGATGACGCCTACATTTGTTCGGCAGCCTCGTAGGCCGATGTTGCATGTACAGATGCAGATGTGGGGCTAGATGATGCCCAAGAGGGGCCAGTCTGACTTTCCCACCAGGATATCTCCTAATGCACTAGAGTTTCTCTCTAGTTTTGATGATCACTCCTTAGTTATGGTTCTATGTCCATATTTCGGTTTGGATTGGCAAGGGTGTAAGAACATCCTCTTCACACAGGATGAGGTACCAGATGTGATAGGTAATATTAGTGTTTTCTTTAAATTAATATAATTTCATTTTATTGTCTTAATTAATTAATTAGAATTATAAAATTTATTCTAACAAGTTCTTTAACTTGTTATACTAAATTTTTTAATGAAAATATCTAATTATTTTTGTGTACTATATATTTTTTAGATATTGGGACATTTGTTGGGGATGAGATTCCACCCCCACTGAATGATCCAGGTGTAGATTTTGACGAGGAGATGGTAGAGGCAGAGGATCAGGGTGATAGACCTAATCCTGATCGAGTGTAGATACTCGCGGGTGTGAGGTGTAGGTCGGACACCTGATTTAGGATGGAGTTGGGCGACCAACTCTATCGACTACTATTTGATTAGGGAGTCTGCCTGGCCACGATCAGAGAGGTTCAGGCTAATCGTAGGCTCACACATCTCTAGAGAGGCATGTCCCATGATATTTTGACCCTCATGCGTCGTGTTGTTGGAGCTTCCAGAGAACTAGCACGATCTAGGAGGGGTAGGCATCATGGAGATGCATGATAGAGAAAAACCTCATCTGATGATCATGATCATGAGGTTAGTGATCATCATTATAGTACTCCACCTCCTCCTCCTTCACCTTACAGCGGAGATCATGATGATAAGCTAGCATCCAGTCTTGATCAGCAGGCATTGTCAAAGCATTCTACACCATCCCAGTGGACACCTAGCCCTCATCAGGCACCTGATCCTGAGGAGGTGGGTCCATGTAAGGAGGCAGGTCCATCTGAGCAGGTTGCACCATCTATTGAGCAAGCTGCTCCATCGACGAGTCATCAGTAGGTAGTTCCTGAGCAGACTGTACCATCGACTGATCAACAGGCAACTCCGAAACATACGCGTCATCTATCTGAGCATGAGGCTACACCATCGATTGAGCATGCCTTGATTAGTACTAGTATTGATGTACCACCAGATATTCGACATTTATATGCAATTATATTATAGTTGTATAATTTTGACATTATATATATATATATATATATATATATATATATATATATATATATATATATATATATATATGGTCCATGTATTTTAGGTTCATGTTGATGTACTTAATTTACATGTTGGTGTTCATCATGATGTGTATATTGCTAGGTCATGTTAGATATGTTCATTTGATGTGCTTGTAGATAGATGTGTATGTGATAGCAGTTATTTGAAATGAGATGTATATTTGATGTTTGTGTTGTGATGATGTTATACAATGCTTATGTTTTTTTTAGATGATCATGATCAAGATGATTAGATGATGCTAGCGAATCTGAATGTGTATTTTAGTCGAATATGATGTTTGTACGATGGTTATCATGATTGTGATGTTTATTTTTAATATTAAATCATGATATTTATTAAATATTATTTTGTGAATGTAATTGAAATTTTATTTTTTATTATATGTAAAATTGTAAAATTGTAATTGTAATTGGATGTAAAATATTTGTAAAATTGTACTTAATCAGATTTAATTGTATTTAGGAAATTGTAATTGTAATTGGATGTAAAATATTTGTAAAATTGTAATTCTAATTGTACCTAATTGTATTGTGAAATTGTAAAATTGTAATTGTATGTAAAATATTTGTAAAATTGCAATTGTAATTGTATTATGAAATTGTGAAATTGTAATTGTAATTGTATGTAATGTCATCATTCAATTTTATTAAAAATTTTACATTTTTAAATTTGTAAAATTGTAAATTAATTGTCAATTTTGAGCCATAATTACTACCGTAAGTAAAATGTATAGTGTAAATATTGTTAAATTACCATAATTGTAAAATTGTAAATTTGTATGAATATAAATAATTGTAAAATAATAAATCTAGAATAATATGATTTTTTGTAACATAATAAAGTTTAGAAAATAATGCAAATAAATTCATGCTTAGAATTATCATTATTTTATTATGATCTTACATACCAAAAATAACAGTATACATTTTGAAGATATCATTCACACACATTTAAAGCATCAAGTAGTTGTATTATTTTAGGAATTGACATTATATAAAAAAAGAAATTTATACAGTACATTATTGTTTTCGAGATCAACATAATTGCAAATTATCAAGTGAAATGATTTTAACATTAACACAATGCAAACCAATTAATTCAAAATACATATTATAATGTTTCGAAAAAAAGAGTCTTAGTTATAAGGTAATTAAGTCCTCTTCTTTAGAAGAACCCATCTTAAAAAGTATAAATGATGAAATAAAACATGTATCATATCACTCTCAGTTCTCATGATCACCTTCTTGATCTTCCAGTCACTTGGCATGATAACACTATTGTTCTCAAAAATATGTTTTGATCTAGGGGCATGTCTCAATACGAACCACCAATCCATATCCGTCACATCTGGGTAAAAAAACACCTAGTTGCAGTGTTTGGGGAGAACATAGGGTTCCTTAGCTTCATCCCACATCTTTATAGAGTTGATACATATTAGCCTACTATTGCGATCTTCCTTTACATTATTTCGATCAAAGGTGTCCCACCACTTGCACCTAAAAATAACACATTGGAAAGAAGATAAATCCACTTCAATAATCTCTTGTATCTTTCTGACGTAACACAATGTCCCTCGTACTAGGTTTTGATCATGGTGGATAGCTCGACTAGATTGATCGAACTAAACTTCCACTCAAAAATATTGTGTCATGTGTCCATCATCGGAATTTTCTGTGCAAAAATGGTGTCCATATGCACACATAGATGGGAACAGATTCACCTATAAAAAAGTTCAAAAAATCATAGTGTCATGTGTCTTATAATAACCCAACTATTAAAATATGAAATATAGATGTAATTACATTTAAAATGTGCATTATTAAGTTTAAAATGTACATAAATATATTATTACCAAGTGGGTGCACCCAATCCCTACATTTAGCGCATCCTCTTCAGCACGCAAGTAACGACCAGTTGCACCGTATTTATCTCTGACTTGCTGAGCAACCCAACAATTGGGGCATATAATTGGAATATTTTATTTTAAATGATCGGGATAAGGCACACCTATACCATTCAACCATCTGAATTCTTTCCTTCCGCTATCCCATTTCATCCTCTTTTTTTCGTACAATGAGACCCACAGTTGTATCACTTCGGAATTGTAAAGAACGAATTTATTGGTTGCTTCAATTTCTGCTTTCGCTACTGAAATAAAACTGACCTATAGTAAATATGAGATAAAATATAGATTATATTGAAGTTCACCATGAATATTTACTTTGTGTAAATTTGAAAAATTATAAGTCGCTTACTCTTTATCAAGCACCTTTTTCCATTTGTTTGGAGAAGCTCCCCTTCTCTTTTTTCTTCATCCCTTTCATTGTCCCAAATCACTGCAACTGGTCTATTATCGACCTGCTTGATGTACTCACTAGCATAATAGAAAGACTCATATGATATGTACCCCTCTACCATAGACCCCTCAGGTTTTTCCCTTTGTCGAACAAAACCTTTCAATTTATTCATGTACTATCTAAGAAGAATATCCAACAACAATAAACCACCCCAACTAACTCAAGCTCATCTCTAGGTGGATTAGAAGATGAACCTGAAAGTCCATGAAACTCATCGGCAGTTCCTTCTCAAACATACAAACAATATCAACTATCTCTTGATGCCACCGTTTAATGCTAGCCACATGAATCTCCTTTGATGTGGTACAATGTACAAATGCAGATAATTTAGATATGGCACATCCTAGGTCTTGGGGGAATTCATGTTTCACACACCCATGCATGAAGAAAGGATAATGAAAATGCAAATTTATAAACACATGCAATAATATACAAAATTAGCTATGTTTTATGAGCCCTACATAGGATAAATTTTATTAATATAACAAATAATAAAATCATTCTTTTAAAATTATACGTACTCTGAGAAGATTCAAATGGTCATGCGATTTCAACCCTGACAAATGGTCATCCACAGTGAAGTAGTGTTTTAGTGAAGACCCGTATGAAGATGGCACCCTCACATCCATTATAACTTCCTTTGCTAAAGAAAGATCATCTTTGGGACATCACCTTCTTTGAAATACCAATTAGAGGGACCAGTGCCTTCCTCTGACCTTGTACTTTCTAATCATCTTAGCTAATGTTTCTTTTTAGTTTTTTAAGTAATAAGATCTTTTTTTAACGATCAATGTGTCACTTTGTTTCAATGATATGTGCCTCCATAAAGAAGATGAAACATTTTTAAATATATTCATGGGATCTAATAAGTGGGTAATCCTAATATGCTTCAAATATGGGAGGCTATAAAAGATAGATTTCCTTTTCATCCCAATGGGAAATTTTTAAACATAGGTGTCAAAGAATTCTGGATCATCGAACATAGGCTCCCCATTTGAATCATACATTTCTATGAGCTCCTTCTCCTTCTATGTATCATATTATCTAAACCATTCATCTAGTGTCGTTATTGGAGGCCTTTGGGTTCTCTCTCATTTACCATTGAAAGAAGATGTGGCTCTTTTGTAAGGGTGTTGTTCTGGGAGGAATACCCTGGAGCAGTCATATAATTGCTTTCATAGGTCGTTGGACCATCTAGATTTCAGACAAGGTCCACAACATTTACATCCAAAATACCCTTTTGTTACAAGACCTGAGAAATTATTGTATACAATATGCATGGAACGTTAAATAATATCATGAAGAGTAGAAGAATAATAATGAATTAAAAAACTAATATGCGAAAGAATATTGTTACGTGTATAAACAAATCAATAAACATGTAATTTACTAGATCAAACTCCTAAGTGTGGATAATCATGTGTCATGTAAGCACATATGCCATACAATGTAAAACTCCTCTCTGCTGCAATGGGTCTTGATACATCGTATACATTTATCCTATCCCACAATTCTTTTAATTCATTTTCTAGTGGTCGTTAGTAGACATCCATATTCTTCACTTGTCTTCTATTATGGACTATGAGAGCCAACATAATATGTTCATTCTTCATGGACAACCATGGGGGGATATTGTTATTAATTTCTACTATAGGCCAAAAAAAATAATTGGTGTTCTAGAGGGAATATGGGTTGACACCATCCATGGCAATGCTGAGTCGTAGACTTCGTACTTCATCCTTCAATTTTTCAGGCCATATATCCTCTATATGCTTCATGTCTATTGAATCTGTTGGGATTCACGTAACTCCCAACTCACTTCTGTGTGAGGTATGCCATTCGTGCAACATAGCTAATTCTTTGCAATGAAAGAGACTTTGAATCCTTGGGATTATAAGCATGTGCCTCAATATCTTAAAAGGAGGACCACGTGCTTTACCCTTCTTTTTTTTTAGTTTTCATACATGTCATGCCCACATTCTGAACATATCTCTTTATTTGAATATTCTCCTCTATATAGAATACAATCATTTTGACATGCATTATATGATATGTACTCAACACCCAACATTTTCAACAATTTATTTGCCTCTTTGTAGCTATCGGGCAAGGCATTATCACTCAGAAAAACCTTATATTTGAATATCCTGTATTTGGTCATGGAGAATATTAAATGTACATTAATTTCGATATAATTATTAACGTTCATAAAATTGACCATTTGTAATTTTCATTGTGTGATTATATTTCTGAAACTGTAAGGGAGGACTTGATGGTTAATTACCTCAAAATTTCTGAGAAACATGCATTTGACAAGCCAAACTTTTCTTTCAAGTTGTACAGTAACATTATTGTCCCCAACTGGGTAGAATTTGACTGACCGCCAGGTCCAAAGAGAGTGGTGGTGGAAGAAAATTTAAGGCTTTCGAAAAAGGTATCAGCGATATGAGCATCATCCCCTAGCTGATCATCATTCTGGAATGCATCTAGAAACATTGTCTCCATGGTAGTCGTATCCCTTAAGTAATCATCCATACCAACCTCTGTTTGATTACCTCCATTGCCATCTTGTGAAGAACTACAATTTTTGTAGTCAATCCTAATTGGTGAATCTGGACGTAGTTGGAATTGAATAGGTGGTTGATTCAACCATTCTTGGTATCATTCCTCTCCGATTTTTTCTGTTAATTCATCCTTCTCTCGATTTGACATTGTCGTGGGCTGCAATGAAAGATGGTAGGTAGGTCGCTCATCATCACTAGAATCCTAATAATTTCAAAAAATATGTTTGAACATGATTAGTACAAAATTGATGATATCAATTAGTAAGCACGTCGACAATGTATGATTAATTGGTTTTACGTTGAAATAATTACATTAATATACCAAACAATTATTATTGCCATCATTGCCTTAGGATTGTGGCTAGAAGATGAAATTTTACAATTGGTAGGGTGAATAGGTTGTCCATTTTCATCTACTAAATGTGCCTTGCAGTATGATGCTCCTGATAAGAGCTTTCGACGTTTTGGAGTTGTTTGAATATTTTATACATCTGAACTTGATTCTGAATCTGCATGAACCTACAAATTTGTATACATTAAATTTATTTAGCTGATTGACATGGATAAAAATAAATAAATTCAATTAGATAATGAGAATATAAATAAAATTTGCAGTAAATATTACGTGTGGAGATGGATAGGGAGAACACTGTGATGGACTTTGAGAAATATTATGGAACGAGCTGGATTTTGAATAATTTTCCATTTGATATAATTATGAGATTTTCTCCTTGCATTTGAGAAAAATCAACAATACATTTTGGTGTACATAACTAAAAGTAATTTCAGTGCCTTAAAAATGGAATTATTGTTATCAGTGGTAATGTACAGTTAACCGCATCATGACTGCACTAATGAGTTTTAGTTACTGCGCACCGATGTTGTGTTATTAACTGATACACTAGTGCAGTTAGTTAACAAACACACCGTATATTTAGAAATTAAAAAAAAAAAAAACGAAACTTTATTTTTCTAAAGTGAAAAGAAAGCGGTAAATTAAAAAATGGGAGGAAAATTGTTTTCGGAAATACAATTTCATAAAAAATTTCTTTAAATAGTAAAATCTATTCATTATTTCATTATTTTGCAAATATTTTCAGGGAGGGATTTGCACGAGAGACATACCTGGAGAAAGAGAGCACAAGAGCACTGTGGAGTAGAAAAATACTTTTGAACAACAACAATATTCAGTGAATCAGAATTTGAAGCATCTCGTGATTCGCACAAAAACTCTGTAGTATAGTAGAAATGTTAAATTTTATTGTAATAATTTTTTTTTACAGTTTCTTACATTAGACCCTTCTTGTTTCTGCCCTTGCTTCTTCTTATTTCTATGACTTAACAATAAGGAATTTCAATTTTAGATTTATAAGATTTGTATTGCTTAAATACATTCTTACATTAGACCCTTACTTCTTGTTTCTGCCCTTGCTTCTTCTTGTTTCTGTGACTTAACAATAAGAGATTTTAATTTTAGATTTATAGAGTTTGTATTGATATATATATAAGCATATGGCATCTAAATTTCAGGACCACTTGCAGAGTCAAATCCAAATCCATGTCGGCCCTTGCATGATTCTTTTTAAAGACATATTTTTTAATCGGTGCGCCTTGTGTAAAATAGCGCACCGGTGTGCTATTTTATTATAGCGCACCGATCGTGTTTGGTTTGATAAAAATAGTATTTTATTAATTTATGTTTGTGTAAATCGATGAACTGGTTAACATATAATGCACCGGATCTCCTTGTTGACAAAGAGCACTGTACAATGTTTCTACTGTTTTGGCGATGCATTTATAAGAAAATGTCGCACTGCCTTCGGTGCGTACTGTTTGAAAGGTGAACCATTTTCTTGATTTTTTTTAACCTAAAAAGTTTGTGATTTATTTATAAAATATATTAATGAATGGTATGTTACAGGTTTCATATTGATAAAGAAATGGCTAACAAGAGATCAAGTAATAAAAATACCGATAACACATCAAGAAAAGAAAAAAAGGCATGTTCTTTGTAAATTGTTTACCAAAATTATTATTTTTGAACTATATGTAAGTTTAAGTAATATGTATTATTTACTGTGCATGATGCAAAGTCACGATATGAAGAAGCTCGATAATATTATTTCTGATCTAAGACCAAAAGAGCGTAAAATCTTGATGGAAAAATTGCAGAAGGATGAATCAAGTGAATGAAAAATACTATCGATCCAATACGAGTTTATTTTTTGAATTTTTATTAATAATATACTTAAAAATATTAGATAACATGTTTCAAACAATTTATTAATTCACATATGTTTAATTTTGTACAAGGACCAACGATGAAGAAAAGGAATGTTGTTCTAAGAGAAGAAAAAAATAGAATATGAAAATGAAAATGAATTGCTCTTTAGCTTATCTGAAGTGGTTCTAGATGTTAACGAAAGGGGGAAAAACTTTTACAAAACTTTGAGGGATCTAGTGTAACGAATGTATAGACGTTATTTCCACTTACAATACAAAAATAAATCCAATGATTCCAAGATCCAAATTTTATTTAAACTAAAGGATGAGTTTCCAGAGAATTGGTCAATGGGACATGTCAGGCTTTTAATAGAAAACACGTACAAAAACAAAAAAGAAGGAATGAAAAAGTAATATTCCTTTAAATGTTTTCTATAATTATATGTATATATTACTAGAAAGCAATCATTTATAAATATCACTTTTGTTATATTTAATTTTCATATATCAATATAAAATTAAATAGGTTATTGTTATGTTATATTTCCAGGAAGATTATGAAAATCTCAAAGGATGAATGAGCTAATATCAAAAATATGTCAATAAGAATTTCCAAAAATGTGTACAAGGAGATGGTCAAAGAAATGGACATAATTGCATCACACGAGGAGCCATCTCAACAACAACGTGCTTAATGTAATATGTAATCATTGAATTTTTTGATTAGGTACAATAAATACACAATTTAGCATTAAATATTAATTTTTAAGTATTTTCTTGTAGAAAAGAAAATAAAATGGAACCCATTCAACACATAAAACATGACAACAAGGAAGAAAAGAGTTGATATCTATGTTTGTGAGTAATTTTTACTTCCTTATAACAACTTAGCTAGATGTCATTTTGGTATATTTTAAGTTGTTTTACAAAAATCATCATTGAATCTCTTCAAACAGGTGCTAACATACAAAGAAGAACCATCAGACAAATTAATTGAAATTGGGTTAAATATGGGTTGTCAATATATGCTGGCATATCATAAATTAATTGTGGAATTTGTAAGCATCTATCTTGTTTTACTTAGCTCCGTATATAATTAATAGAACAAAATAATCTTTTATATTAAATATATTTATGGGGCCCAACCCTCCTTAAGAACTGCGATTTAACTTTGATTTGAATGTTAATTAGATATTACAATAAACTCCAAATAAATGATTTAACTGTTGATTTATTTGTATGGTAAGTTTTGGATTTTGTTTTGATATGTAATAAATATGTGTTAATTTCTATCGTCCTTGTGAGCTGGTGTGAGATGAACATCTGTCCTGCATCTCGATTTATGTTCTCCCACGCTATCTCTAACCCTAACACTATTCAGTCGACATTCATTTTCATTTTTCTCGAAGTTTCTTGAGCGTTTCCTCTATGCTTGGCTCCGTCGATATGGTGGCTCTGTTGGTTTTATTTCGCACTGTCTCCGTGGCAAGGGTTATTTCCAAATCCTTTGTTACTTTCAACAAGACTCATCAATGTGGTGCTTTCTAGTTATTATCTCTTATTCGTCCCTTCTTTAGGAATTTTATTCAGGTATTATTTCAATTCTTCGCTCTCGAACTTGCTTATCTCTTAACTGATTATTGCATGCACTTACAGGTCGAGGTCACCAAGGGTTTTCGGCATCCACTTCAGTTCAACGGCTCTTCGAAGGTAAGCCATCCGTCCCTGTTTCAATTTTTCAGTGTTTTTATGAGTTGCTAATGGTCTTCGCTCCTTGTGAGTAAACCCTTGTTGATTTGCGACTGAAGCTTCTCCTTTGTTCGACATTTCTCCCTTCTGGTAAGTTAAACTCAATAACCCTCTTCCTTTCTCCTTTTCAAACTTCGATACTCTGTTTAAAAGTCATTCAAGGACATTATATCTGGTAAATTCTTTCCTCTTGCAGGTGTAGAATTTTGTCAGTTCTCAATTCTTCATCTTCATAGTTATTAACCCCAAATGGGTAGGTTCTTGACCTTTCTCTGCCTCTGGTGGTTTTGTAGATTGAGATTTGGTTATAATTATAGGCTTTCGTGCCTCATTATCTTTCTATGGATTCAATTTTGTTTGGTCTGTTACAAAACAAAAAAAAATCCCTTTTTGGGCAAATAGACTAGGGTTTTGTAAGCAATTCTGTGAGCAATTTATAGTCCGGTTCTGTTGGTTTACTTGTTAGTTTAACTTCTAGATATGAGTGCTGTTTGTTCAGGGTTTCAAACCCAGTCCATAAACTTTAATATGTAACATGTGTTTATAGTCCTTCAAGACTTGTCAACAGAAACAAGATTTTCTTATGAACAGTGGAATTTTTGTTAAGCTCTGTTAATATGGAAAAAGGTTGTAATACCTGGGATTGTTTTGTATCGCTTGCTGGTTGCGTGAACGTCTTTGAATTTCTGTTCTATGTAAGACTCTCTTGTAAGTGTGTGCTTCAATTTGCCAAACGCTGTAGTCGCTCCAGTGCCTGTGTAAAAATTTACTTCTATTCGTCTTTGTTATGATTGCGCATAAGTCTCAGTTTCCCATCCACTATGGTATAAACAATAGATGGAAAAAACACTGTTACCGATGAAATAGGTAACCTGACCTCAGAATGGGAACTCTAACCCAAAAAGACTCAAAAAACATGAAAAAACACCCCAAAAACAAAAAAAAGTGTATTCCAGAATGCACTTGGTTTTTTTTTGAAGGTCAAATTTCAACATTTTATAAAATTATGCTAAAAACAAAATTGTTTCTTGAAAAAAAGATTGAAAAAACACCCTCAAAACAAAACCAGTTGATGCTGGAATAACAAAAAAAAAAATTGTGTCATATTTTTGACATTTTTAAAAATAGAAATAACATTTTTTAATTTTAAAAATTCAAACATTAAAAAAAACCTAAAATTTAAGAAACAAAATAAATTTAAAAAACAAAAACATTTTAAAGCTTAAAATTTAAGAATATATAAGAATAAAAAAAATAAAAATAAAAACAAAATAAAAATTTTAATTCAAACATAAAAAAAAAAACCTAAAATTTAAGAAAAAAAATAAAAAATAAAAAATAAAAAAAATTTAAAGATTAAAATTTCAAAATATATAGAAACAACAAAATAAAAATAAAAACAAAATAAAAATATTAAATTAAAAAAAAAAAAAAACAAGTTAAAAAAGGAAAGAAATTATAAAAAATAAAATATAGAAATTAAATTTAAAAAAGAAAAAGAAAATGTTCATTAAATTAGAAAAAAATTAAATTAAATTTTAAAATAAAAAATTAAATTTAAAAAAATATATTAAATTTTAATAAATTTAAAACTTTAAAATAGAAATTAAATTTTTTTTTTATTGAAATTAAAAGTAAAAAAATGAAAAATTAATTAAAAATAAAAAATGAAAAATAAAATAAAATAAAAATATTAAATTAAAAAAATATATATTAAAAAAACAAATAGATTTTAAAAAATAAATTAAATTTAAATTATAAAATAAAATATATATATATATATATATATATATATATATATATATATATATATATAACTTAAATTAAAAATATATATATTAGATTTTATTAAATTTAAAAAAATGTTAATATTAAAATAACAAATTAAATTTAAAAAAAAAATATTAAATTTTAATAAATAAATGAATAAACAAATAAATTTTGAAATAAAAAATAAATTTTAAATATAAAAAAAAAACAAAAAAACATTGTTAAAATAAAAAGTTAAAAAACTTTTAAAATGAATTAAAATTGAAAAATTGAAAAAAATAAATTAAAAAATATATATTAAATAAAAAATAAAATAAAAAACAAATTAATTTGAAAATATTAAGTTTAAAAAATATCTTTCGGTAAAAATCACATCCAAATAAATTTATGGATCACAGAAGCAATATTCCTAAAATATTAAGTTTAATTAATATATATATATATATATATATATATATATATATATATATATATATATATATATATATATATATATATATATATAATTTTAATTACACAATTTTAATTGAAATATAAAAATATAAAAATTTTATGTAATTAAAAAAATAATAATAAAAAATAAAACTAGCAATTGCACCGGGGGTGTAAGGGAACGCCGGAAGGAGGAGAAATGAATCATTTTGTGGTACATGTTAAGGAACATGATGAATGTGAATTTATGAGGGGTAAAATCTGCCATTGATTGATTACATGAAAAACATGGTGTACACAAACATCATGAGATTTGTGTGCTTTCTTGATAAGAAGTAGCAAAGAAGGATTGTGAATCCCCGTGATAGAAGTAGCAAAGAAGCATTGTGAATCCCTTTGACTATCCAGGCATTAACAAAAAATGCACAGGAATAAAATTCTTGCAGTTTTGAATGGTCGAGATGATCGCTAACAGATCGAATGTCCAGGTTGGATTGCGAGGCCCATTGCCCATTTAAATTTTAATGAAGGGAGGGGTCTGCAATCCCGTCTCTACAACCAAGTGGCAACGTTTGGTAAATTGCAGCACACCCTCACTTAAAAACCAGTTACAGCTATGAACCCCTCCCAGAATCCATTTGTGGTTTTTGGGATATCGTGTTATAATGTCAATGATTCAACATGTTGGTATTTTTTTAACTGGTCTTCTCTTCTTTCTCCTTTACATGCCTTCTCTTCTTGCTCTTTTGACGTGCCCTCCACGTCCGTCACCACCAAATGTTTCTGTTTTCTATCTGTGTTTCATTTGCGCCTCGATGCTCTTTTTCTAGTCGTCTCTTCTTGCTAGTGGAAACTCTGGAGGACAACAGGATAATTTTCGGTGCCGTATATAAGTGGAGCAGGGAGATCGCCGGCATTCCATTCAAGCCGCCCGACGCACCTGAGTTTGTGGTGGCCTTCAGAGGCACGAATATTCACGAAAGCAAAGACATAATAGCGGATCTCAACATTCTGATTTTTTTTGTGAAATTGCAGAGCGATCAGAAGGTTCCAGGACCTTCTAGCCTGGTTGACAAATTGTTGGCAGTGTGGCACACGACTGGTCAGCAGATTGCTCGAACCTGCGGGGCTAGTGAAATTGCGGAGTGATCACAAGGTTCCAAGACCTTCTAGCCTGGTTGACAAATTGATGTGCTCTCCGCCGCTAGACCAATTATAAACAAGCACGTGTCCAATTTTGATAGGTTAGAATTTCCAACCATAAATGCATTGAGGTCCAACTATTTGAAGACTAAAAAATCAAAGATTTCTAAATCTTTTAAAAATAAATTAAAGGTTTTTAAACAGATAAATAATTTATTTAATAAAAAAATGATAATTAATTTTTTAGAATGTTGAAAATTATTATTTGACATAAATAATTCAATTGAATATAAAATTGACATAGACAATACTAATTGAATAGTCTAAGTTCAAAGGGGAAAAAATCAATTATTTTATATAGACTAATATTGAATAGTTCAAATCCAATAAAAATAAATTGTTTGACATAGACAATCAAAATTGAATTGTCTAAATTGTAAAAAACTCAATTATTTGAACAATAATCAAAGTAGCTAGAGTTCTAAAGATTATAGATATAACAAAAAATAAAATAAACTTGTGAGTTATGAAGATAATGAAGTGTCTATATAGATGGGATGCTCTCACTCCTTACAATGTGGTGTCATTGTTAAGCCTATTTCTAGGTGAGAAAGTTGTCCAAATCCCAAAAAAAAATTCTGATTGTGAGAGTGAAGTTTTTTTTTTAATTTCATTCTGTGAGTGTTTGGAATTTTTCAAAAAAAAATTATTGTAGCAGTGTTTTTTATGGCGAGACCTTCGGTGTCCTTTTGTTTGAAAATAGGTTTAAAAACAATAACAGCTACCTGAACTTATTTTTTATTTTTAGTGTGTAGATTCAGTGATTGTGATTGTTGTATGTTTATGTGTTGGTCTGCTAATGATGGGATAAAGTGACTTGGGTATAGGTTTAATATATTGTTTATACACAATGGTTTGGAAATTTTGGTATATCGGATGAATAAAAAAATATACCTAAACTATAGTTCTGGGGCTCCCAATTAGTTCACTAAAGCTTTTTTTGTCCTTAAAAAACATCTCAGGATTTTGATTGACAAAGCCCTAAAATAGAGCACATGCATATGAGACAAGTACTAGATTCCAACAAATACCTCATTAGAAAGCAGTTTCAACCTAGTTTAGTGGTTTTGTAATTTTTTTTTGGGTAGTGATTGCAGAATAGTGCTTAAAGCTAAGGTCACACGACGTTAATCCAATGATGTAATATATCTGGCATGCAAAAATTAGGTAAGGAGTCAAACTTTCTCTTCTTTAAACATCGGTAGGCTCCACCTAACAGTTTTACAATTTTCATTTGCAATGAATTTATGAAAGAAGATGAATGCCAAATAGTTTTTGAACCTGTTTATTTCATGGATTATATGCACCAGTGCTTTTTTTCACTCTCATCCGGCTGTACTTCTATTTGCAGTGTGGTTTTGCAACTGATGGATTCACAAAGAAATTTAGGGGGTGACAAAACCATGGCTCTCACCAACGGGGGACTTAAAAATAATACGTTATTGGAGGATTTGAGTTGGCATCCCGGCATGACAGAATATTGCCAACGTTGTGCGAGCTTTTACCATCGTGGGAAACTGCCACGCTTACTAAGAAAGACCCTATCCCGGCCACACCGCGGTGGACTTCATGCATGGTTGGGCTTTGCATGAGGCCCACGTGCCTCTGGATCTCTTAACCAAACACTAAACACGTCAACAACGAACTCTTCAACACCATTTCGCTTCTTTGCAAACTGTAATTCTCCTTGAGTATACTCGAGATTACTTTCTCCTTGCAGCTTCAGTTGAAGATGATGAGCTCCATGATTCGTCGCTTCCCTGTTCCTCTATTTTCTATTCAATATGTTGGCAGGGAGAAATGGTAACTTGGATCTGTACAGATTTCTGAGCTTGGTAGGCTACTGTATGCTGCTAATGGTGATTTTCTCGGCATCTGCGCTTTTTATCCCACCTTAAGGACTCGTCATGTTTGTCATCGCGGCATTGACCATGCTTTGGTGCACAAGAGCTTGCAACAGTTTATTGACTGTCTTGGCATCTCACGGGGATGAACACTGAGGCTTGGTGTCATATGCTTGCAGCTTGATTTACATGCTTTTCTCTCTCCTGGTGATTTTTTGAAAGGTATTTGTTTCAGTGGCACTAATATTTTGTAGTAATTGTTTAGAGTGGGAACAAGAGGAGAAAATTTCAACTACATTTGTGGGCTTTGTAAACAAATCCACTGTCAAGATTTTGTAATGCTGTATGGCATACTTTTTTCAAAACGAGGCAAAACGTAAGAATTAACTTGATTTTTTAAAATCTTAACAAAAATTATGGTCTCTTTATGGCAGTCTTTCTGATCCATCGGCTTAATTTAATTTGATTTGTAGGCATTCTTTATTTTGTTAAAATATATCTGTAATTCTAGACATAACATGGGAGAGTTGTCCTCAACAAACTGCTTGCTAGCATCGAAAATATATTGCTAACAATTTGTCTTTCAAAGCAACCCAAAAAAAAAACATATTCTGATTTCTTTTGTCAAAGCAACCTAAAAAAAAAATATTTTGTTTTCTGTTGACAAAGCAACCTACATATTCTGATTTCTGTTGTCATTTTTGTCAACAAAAAATAATCAGTCAAGTGAAGTTAGAATGGAGGTGAATAGCTGGGCTGCACATGAAACAAAGGGGCATACAACGAGCAAAAGACAGAGCGGAGCTGTGAGACACAACAACTTCTGTACAGAAGTCAACATAGGTCAGATATTATTGACTTTTTGTGGCTTTGTATGAGAGACAGAGGGGCTGCTCTGTGCAGGCAAGTAGTCGACTAGTTATTTCTTCTGGAGTTCTGGGGAAGCTTATTCATGGATGTGGTATATTGAATTTCATTGCTGGGCTCTTGAAATTTGTACATTGAGGCTCCTTTTGACAACTTTGCTATCCCAAAAGGCTGCCATGAAATCTCTAAAAGAAAAACAAAGCAAGTTTTTCGGGCACCCTTTGGATTAATATTAATATGCTTCCATTTTGCTAAAGAGTCTTGAAGTGTTGCATTCTCATTATTTGTGGTTGAGAGAAGCCACATATATTCATGGATTGCAAGGATTAAGGACTGTCCTAAGCTAAGAAACCTTCGAGTAAGGTTAGAGAGCCACCTCTCCACATGTATAAGATCTTTTCTTTGTACTTTTCTTTCAGTTTAATAGAAACTCCTTTTTCTCCTGAAACAACGTTTTTGATTTGGTTTTTAAATAATGCTATGTGTAAACTACCTTCAATAATCTCTATTGAAATCT
Organism: Pinus albicaulis; assembly: GCA_034641835.2. NCBI lineage: Eukaryota > Viridiplantae > Streptophyta > Pinopsida > Pinales > Pinaceae > Pinus > Pinus albicaulis. The sequence continues at coordinate 529,101,395 of CM076578.1, forward strand.
TTGTTATTTTCAGGGTTTTTTCAAACAAGTAAGCATTGAATTTCTTTCCATGGTTAGATATAGGATTTTGCTAAACAAAGGGTAAGGTATTTTGTTGTTCTACGTGTGCAGGTAAATTGAGAATTAGTAGAAATCCTGAAGCTCCTGATCCTCCAGCACAAGAGTTCAAGACAAAGGCTCTTCGGAGCATGAGCACATGGCACAAGCTAGAACATTGTTGAAAAGACTTGAACTTCGCTAGAAGCAAACATAACACCCTGCTTTAACCGACTCCATCAAGCCACTGTTGACTTTTGTTTTCATTTTGGTTGTAGACACTTATCTTTTTCTCAATTGAAATATTATGATCCCCATCCTATTTCACAGCATTCTATTTACAAGTAATTTCAAAGCATTGAAGATGACTTTTTGCTCATGGAAAAACAACATAGAAAACCCAGTTTAGAAGGTAACTTGCTGCATTACTTGCTTACTGTATGGAAATTCAATGCTCTTGGCAATAGTTCTACTAACAGAGTATAATAACAGGCTTTTATTCTCAAAAACATAATATTTTAACTATGTGTGTCAGCCGTAGTAGGTAATTCAACTCGGCTGTTGTTAAAGCTTTTTTACATAAACCAACTTAAAGAATGATATTTTTGTTTTTCCAGATAATCAACCCATAACTGCTGCATGCTGGAAATTGAACATCTGGAAGAGACACAAACGCAAAATCATCAGTTCAAGGAATAGTTTCCTATTTGGGAGCATGGGTGCCATACTTTCCAGTAGGGCGAATATATCCCTGGGACAAGTACTCGGCTCAAAATTCTTTGCAATTCTGTCAATACTTGCTTACTTCCCAGAGTACTGGTGAGTACTCATTGAGTATGCACATTGCAAAGTATCCCCAAATCAATAGTCGCTCTATTCCTGTGACCAGCATTTGCAGCTTCTTGAATCCATTCATGGTGATGAAGCCAGATAAAATCAGCGAAGGGTAAGGGACTCTATAATCAGTTTTTTAGTCCTGTTTGGTGTTCTAACAGGATACACAGTCCTGTTTCTAGTTCTAACAGACTACGCAGACAAAAGTGGACGAACTACAGTGGCAGATTGAGGATAAGGACGGCTTAATCAAAGCTACCATCTTCAGTTATTCTATAAGAAGGTAACTTAGAGGACATTGTTGACTGTTTTTATCACTGATTTCTAGCAGATTTTCCTCTGCCATTGGCTGCTAGGATTTGGGACATTTTGGTCTATGAGGGCGTGCAGAAAACTGTTTTGCAAGAGGGTTTGGAGCTCCTCAGGCACTTTGAAGATGATTTGTTGAAATTTCCCTTCGAGGGCTTGTTACAGTTCCTAAGACGCTTGCCTGAGGAGAGTTTGGATCGCGACATCATATGCCACATACGCCTTGCCCTTAACCACATCGAACCGCAAGAAAAACCGCAGCCGTCTCATTTTGATCTCCACGTGGCGAAATCTGATTACCACGAAGGGCGGTACGGAGATTTGACTGGCTGTGAGGAGCTGCCAAATGTAAAATTTTAATTGGTTCCATTCGTGGTAGGAAAATATTTTCATTGGCTGGGGTGAACAGTGTTTGCTCACCTCAAGCCCGCAAAGAAAACGCCTCTGGCGTAAAAATAAAAAAAAAATATTAAACTCAAATAAATTAACGAAAAAATACAAAATTTACTAAATTTTGAAAAATTAAATGAAAAAACTAAACATAAAATTTAATAATAAAAAAAAATATGAAAAAAAAATCAATTAAATTAAAAAAAATTCAAAATTTAATAAAACTTTTTAACAAAATTTAGAAAAAAAAAAAAAAAAAAAACAAACAAATTAAATTTCAAATATAAAAATTAAATTAAAACAATTTTTTTTTTTTTTTTGAATTAAAAAAAAAAAATCAAATTAAAAAAAATATATTTAAAATTAAAAAAATAAAAAAATAAAAAAGAATTTTTTGATCGTGGTGGCGCCGCCAATCGGCCTCCTGCCCAGGTGGCGGCGGAGGCCAACCACTGGGTGGGAGGCCGATTCCAAGAATCGCCCTCTTGCGGTGGGAGGCTGATTCTGAGAATCGACCTCCTGTGGCAGGAGGCTGATTCCAGGAATCGCCCTAAGGCCAATTCCGGGAATCGCCCTTCCGCGACACGAGAGGCCGATTCCGGGAATCGCCCTCCCGCGGCGGGAGGGCGATTCCCGGAATCGGCTTCCCGTGCCGCGACAGGGCGATTCCCGGAATCGTCCTCAGGGCGATTCGTGGAATCGGCCTCCCGCCCCGCGGTAGGGCGATTCCCGGAATCGGCCTCCCATCGCGGGAGGGCGATTCCCAGAATCGGCCTCCGCCGCCACCTGGGCGGGAAGCCGATTGGTGGTGCCACCACAATCAAAATATTATTATTATTATTATTTTTAATATTTTTTTTTTAATTTGATTTTTTTTTAAATTCAAAAAATTTAAAATTATTTGTTTTTTAATTCAAATTTTTTATTTTAAATTTAAATTGTTATTTATTTATTTATTTATTTTAAATTTAATATTTTAGATTAATTATTTTTTAACATTTAAAATTTATTTATTAAATTTATTAAATTTTAATTTAATTTAATTTAATTTTTTAATATTTTAGTTTATTTAGTTTTTCATTTTTAAAATTTATAAATTGTTTTTTAATTATTTGCACGTGGTTTTTTTCATTTTTTTGTTTTTTAATGATAGTTTTTTTTTATTTTAATTTTCTTTTTCAATTTTCAATTTTGTTTTTTTTTTTAATTTTTTTTTTTTGTTAATTTTAAAATTTGTATTTTTTTTCTTCTTATTATTATTATTTTAATTTAAATTTTTAAATTTAATTTTCTCTTTTTTGTATTTTATTTTTTAAATCTAAATTTTAATTTACATTACATCTTTATTTCTAATATTAATCCCATTTCTAATAAAAATATCACGTTGTTTTTTTAAAAAATTTGGATAATTTTTGTTTTTTATTTTAAAGTCTCTGTTTTACCATTTATATCATATAATTTTAGTCTTCTTTATTTCCTTTATTTCTTTATTAATTTTATGATGTTTCTTTTTACATGATATATAGTTTTTTTTTATATATATATATATATATATATATATATATATATATATATATATATATATATTTATCTAAGTTTTGTGTTTTATTACCAACATGAAAATCACCACTCTAAAAAAAAAAGGTTGATGGTGCTTCAATACGTTTCAAAATTAGCATGAAAATCACCGCTCTAAAAAAGAAAAGTTGATGCTGCATCAATACGTTTCAAAATTAGCATGAAAATCACTAACATTTTAAAACAAATATTCATACTTCATAAATAAAAAAATTAGAGTGTCGAAAATGTGCTGCAAAAAAAAAAAGGTGATTCTGCATCACCACTTTTCAAAATCGGGTGCTTTTTATGCTACCAAAAAAAAGTAGGTAACAGTCCAGTTACCTATTTCATCAGTAACATTGTTAAAAGTAAAAATAGTATTGATTGCAGAAAAATAGTTCACAGATGGTTTTCTTTCAAAAATCTCCTGATTCGTTTTATTGTTTTCTATCTCTTACTATGATGGAAAAATCAACCTTTACAGAATGTCTTTTTCTCTCTTTTGTACTACTGTATGAAACTGTTTTCGTTTTGAAACTGCCAACAGTTAGATATGGTTACATTCTTAATCTATTCTTTTAATTTAGAAAATGAGTTCTAAATACTAACTAAAAAGACTTTTAAAATGAAACTACAAAGCGTAAATGACTACTAGGTCCTAATGATAAAATTTCTACAAAAAAACAAAACAAACCCAGGCACAATGACCTGTCAACCAATCAATTGTAACCTGTAAGAAAAACACTTGTTTTTCTATTTACCCTGAGCTGGGTGCTCCTACATCAGGCTCCCAAGGTAATAAAAATTCATGGCTCTGTTCCATGAGTTTCTCAACAAAATAGCCTGCTCGTTGTATTTGTGCTGCGTCAAGCCATGACCTATCCTCAATGGGACAGTTTTTCCACTTGACAAGGTACTGAAATTACTCTTTCATGCGAGTGTGCTTGGCTACCTGAGTGTCGAGAATGCTCTCGATCTCAAGGGGCTGAGCCGTAGGCATTTGCCTCATCCAAGAACCATTTTCAATCTGGGTGTCCCATTCTATCCATGTCGCTCTGTCGTCTTTAGGACTGGCAGTATATGGAAACAGATCTACCACACTGAAGATGGGCGATATGCTTATTCCTGGTAGCAGCTATAATTCAAAGACATTGGCAGAGAATTTACAAAGAATTTTACAGGGACCAATCTTCTTATATTTCAACTTGTTATATTCTCCCTTAGGAAAGCGTTCTTTGCATAAATGCGCAAGAACTTCGTCCCCTACATTAAACTGAACTTCCCGCCACTTTAAATCTGCTTGATGCTTGTATTTTTTACTATTATCCTGTAATTTCGACTTTACCTGCTCATGTAAGTCGTTCATTGCCTGGGAGAAATCTTCCCCATCAGCACTCCTTTCCAACGTTCCCAAATCTCGTAGTTCATGCACTCCGCGAGGATGCATGCCATACAAAACCTGAAAATCACTGTATCCTGTGCTGCGATTTGGTGAGTCATTATAATAAAATTCTGCCTGAGCAAGTACACGATCCCAAATCCGTGAATTTTCAACAATCAAACTCCGTAGTAGGTTTCCCAAGCTCCTGTTCACCACCTTCGTTTGCCCATCAGTCTGTGGGTGATATGCGGAGCTGAAATTCAACTGAGTGTCCAACTTCTTCCACAGGGTATGCCAAAAATGTCCTGTGAATTTCACATCCCTGTCTGAAATAATGGACCTCGGTAGGCCGTGAAATCTGACGATCTCCATGAAAAACAAGTGTGCTTCGTGAGTGGCATCACTAGTTTTTCGACAAGGAATGAAATGTGCCATTTTAGAGAACCTGTCTACTACCACCATCACCGAGTCAAAACCTTGTTGCGTCCTTGGTAGACCCAAGACAAAGTCCAAGCTGACTAAATCCCATGGTCTACCTGGAATAGGCAGTGGCATGTAAAGTCCTTTATTTTGGCTGTGTCCCTTCGCCAATTGGCACACTTTACACCTACTCACGTATCACTGCACGTCCCATCGCATCTTTGGCCAATAATAAAAATGTCCGAGCTGTACTAAAGTCTTGTCTATGTTGAAATTTCTGGCTAGAACTCCGTTGTGCTTCTCTCGAATAATGTTCTCTCTCATCGAATAGTCGGGAATGCATTATTTTCCCACTTTGAATAACAACCCTTCCTGCAAATTATAGTCCAACGATGGAATATTGTTTCTCAACAAAGGATTCTGATAGGCTTCATAAGCCTCTTTGAAATCCGCGTATGTTTGAAATCTTTCAAATGTTCAAAACCCAACACTTTTATCGTACTCTCCTGTAAGAGAAAAGCTCTTCTGCTCAACGCATTTGCCACCTTGTTGGCCTGTCCACTAATGTGTTTCAACACAAACGTGAAACTCTGCAAATACTCAACCCCTTCTGCATGCTTGTGGTTTAGTTTGTGTTGCTGTGTAATATATTGTAATGCAGAAATATCATAAAATAAAACAATTTCGTTACCTAATAAATAGTGTCTCCAATGCTTTAGTGCTTGGACAACAACATAAAATTATTTATCATAGCATGAGTACTTTTGCCTGCTTTCATTCAACTTTTCACTAAAATAAGCGACCGGTTTTTCTTCTTGGCTAAGTACTACCCTGATGGCTGTACCATTAGCATCACAACGAACTTGGAATAGTTTATTAAAATCAGGCAACCTCAAAATCAGTGCTTCAGTGATCTTCTTTTTCAAAATCTGAAAACTTCTCTCTGCTACTTCAGTCCAATAGAAAGGTTGATTTGCCTTTTTGATGGTGTCCAACATAGGTGTGCAGATTCCACTAAAATCTCTAATAAATTTTCGATAAAAACTTGCCAACCCATGAAAACTATGAACCTAAAATAGGCTCTTTGGGGATGGCTAGCTAACAATAGCTGCAACTTTTTTTGGGTCCATATTCAGTTCATTCGCTGCAATCACAAAACCCAAGTAAACCAATTACTTTTGAAAAAAAGTACATTTTTTTTAGATTTATCAGTAGCTTGTTCTGCTGCATTTTCTCCAACACACTTCGAACATGTCGAAAGTGTTCCTCTTTAGTCTTGCTGAAAATTAATTTATCGTCAAGATAGACAATCACAAACTTCCCAATGAACTCTTTCAGCACTTCGTTCATCAGGTGCATAAAATTACTAGGGTAATTACTCAAACTGAATGGCATTACCAGCCACTCATACAGTCCTTCATTTGTTTTGAAAGTTGTTTTCCACTCATCCCCTTCTCGAATTCAAATTTGGTGGTACTCGCTCTTCAGATCGATCTTTGAGAAATATGTTGCTCCACTTAAGTATTCCATCATATCATCCATTCGTGGCAATGGGAATATGTATCTAATAGTAATTTTATTAATATCTCTTGAATATGTACACATTCACCACTCTCTGCCTTTCTTAGGAGCCAAAACAGTTGGAACTGCACAGGGACTCAAATTTTCTCTTATCAACCCTTTATCTAACAATTCTTGTACTTGCTTCCTTATTTATTCATTGTCCTTAGGACTCATTCGGTATGCTACCTTGTTTGGTAGACTAGCTCCAGGTATAAAGTCTATATGATGACTGTGTTGTAGCCGCTACAACACCACCCAAAATTTTGGGTATATTCGAAATTTCGGGTCCCCCTCTGCTCGCTAGTCATTTAGGTCTTTCACTAGACCTGCAGTCAGTGACATCCCAACGACCTATCCCCAACCCCTCATGAGATTTCTCACCATCATGATCAGATGTTGTTGCTGCAATCATGCCATGGGTCATTAAGCATGTTGTTTGAATACTTCTCTTAAGCTCGTTAGTCTCATATGTTTTATCTAGGGACACCATTATCAAAGAGTGATTGTGATGTTGTAATGTTCCACACAGGTCAACCCCATTGGTGAAAAACTCCTCAATCTTGTCACGACATCGAGGCCAAATTTGCGAAACAGGGGAGGAGGAGCAAGTGACCAGTACTATAAAAGGAGGATGGTGTGATACATGTTTATCAGAGAAAGAACCTTTTATGTCACTGATGCAAAAAGCTTTCTTCACTAGTGTACACCAGATACTTAGAAACGCTCCATCTGGAAATGTATGTACCAGAGGCCATTTCACATAAACCAGAAGCATTTGCTATGATCTAAGCTTATGTAGGGACCAGATGAAGTATTTATATTCCGAGATGGCAGATACCTCACCTTAAAGGAAGTTTTGAAGATCCTGCACAATACCATCTCAGTGTCGATGTGTACACACAAAGGAACACATTTTACCAATTTGACAAGTCTAACCTGAAGTATAGCCTAGGTGAGAAAAGTGGACATAGAAGATTTCACTAAAGAAGGACAATCTCATTCAAAATCGTTCTCGTGCTGAGCAGCAGTGCGAAAGCACACATGTTGGTGTTGGCAAGGAAATGGCACAGTTTCAAATGTCAAACACACCTTTGGGGAACAACATTTATTAATCCTAAGCTACATAGTGTGGAATTATTTATGCTTCAAAAAAAAAATACAGTGTGGAAGAATGAAAGGGCCTTAAAATCCTAGTCTCCTTTGCTCTTACCTATCCATGAAGTTTGTCTATACGAGACCATAAGAGATGGAGAACTTCAAATTGAACCTAAAAGGTTGTGTTTGAATGCATACACCTTTTGATAACTAGGCACATTGATGCATATGCAAACAGAGTTTCTAGAACCACGAGATAGAAAGGTTCAATATTAAAAAGGCCATCAATGTGGCTTGAACAAATGACTAGTCTACTATATGAAGTTGCATTGTTTTAGGAAAATTCTTGGGAAGGATATGCTTTCACTGTAAAATAGGAGGAGTATGATTGGAAACTTCTCATCGAACTCACGTTTCAAATAGTCTCAGAAGACATCCCAGCTTAGTTGTTGTGTATTAAATTTCAAATCTTAAATTTTCAAAGCAAGAAACATTCATATTATTATGTGGCGGCCTTGGCATCAAAATTTTTTATTTGCGCCTTTGAAGTCTACCACCGCTAACAATCTGAGGAAAATAAAATGTATATGGTTTCCAAACCATGTGAGATGGTGGATCGAAACTACATGGACACGTTACAAATGGGCGCAAACATTTTGATGGTGGAGTTTTAATCCATGATAAAACATGTGGGGTAGGTGTATATAGCAGTCAATTTTACGATCAAAACATGGAGCAGAACTACGTGAACACGTTGCAAATTGGTGCAAATGCTTCTATGCCAGAATTTTAGTCTTTGGAGTAGATATATATGGTAGTCACATTTTATGATTAAACATGGAGCGGAACTATAGTGGCAACGTATAATAACCATGGTGGGATGACAGTCGAAAGAAGAGCAGAGCTACGTTGTTAATGGCGCAGAGTTACGACTTTGCTAGAGGAGGTGAGTCAGTTTGCCGTCGGTTCGGTAATAGTTTTAAAAATATTTTGAACCCACTACGGTCGACAAATCTTGACACGACTGGTTTTATGGAGGCCAGTATAACTGCTATTAATGTACATTCGATAATGCATTCATTTCGTTAACAAGCCCACGTCTACAGCGTTACAATACACTGCAAGGATGAGTTTTCAATTGGTCTATCTCAAAATATGCATGGTAACCATCGCAAAAGTACCACGAGTTTCAATTAAATGCGTAAGGAAGTGAATAATGAAAAGGAACTCTATCTGACTCTCAAAGAGCTATGTTTGAAAGAAAAAATAAAGTCTGTTTCTATTATATGACACAGCAGCCCCGAGAGCGATATTCCGGGAAATAATCGTTCTTCAAATATGGTTTTCCGTCCAAAGTATAACTGCCCCTTTCTGCTAGTAATAACCTACGCCATTTTCCTTTGGAGAGGTATCAGTGTTTCATATTCGTGCTCACCAGAAAATCACTGGGAGGCCCTTATAGATCATAATCCTTTCTGGAGGATCGATTCAAACTTAACATTCGGTGCTGCCACCGCCGGCCACGTCGAGCTGCCCTTATGGAATAAAGGATGCTTACGATGAAGAATGTTACTGAAAGTGCAATGAAGTCATTACATCATACCCTAAAGTCATCAACACCACAAAATGCGCTCATAGTCTCTAAGGTGTCTATCCTTTGACCAAAGGTGCTGAAGAGTCGACACATTAAAGAATTATTTTTCTGTCAGCAAAGTGTATGGTTTGACCGTCGAAGTTTAGCAGCATTCACAGGTCGAGGTTTCCTGGCAGTGGAAGATGAATCTCCTAGTTCAGGCAACAGTCACAGAGGCTTGAAGACGACATGGACATAATCGATTCAGAATCGAAGCAAAAGCCGTGATATGGATAAGCAGAAGCTTTCGTAAGCCACTTGCTAATTATGGTTTTCGCACAAATGGAAAGTTTCCCATACCAGGAGATTTCATTCTATTAAGTGCTCAGGTGGATGGAAGTTGAAGATCCCTGTAAAGCTCTATAAACGCTGGGTTGGCAGTAATTCTTTCTTTCCAATAGATCTATCATGAAAATGGGCATGATTTATGGATCTAGCAGGCGCGAATCAAGAGTTAACCATTATAGGAAATCGCATGAAATAGAAGGCCCGCATCATGGGCATGTCAGTAACTCAAGATAATAAAGAGCACCTCATGAGTTCAAAGTCACCAAGTCGCATACATGTTTCTAGTTAGAAGATGTGACCATGTGACTGTGTGACCTCTCTAAGGTCGCAAGGTCGCAAAATGGGTGTCCAAGGGAGGTTGCGACCGTTCCATTTCCCACTGCACGAGCTTCAGGCCGCTGAGTCGCAATACATGCTTCCGGGTAGGAGATGCGACCATGCGACTTCCATGGGGTCGCAAGGTCGCAAAAGATGTGTCCGAAAGAAACTGATGAAATCCCCGACTATGCAACCCCGAAGTGCAAATTTTTTTTTTTTTAAAGGAAAACACCAATGCCCATATAAATGCAGAGTCGCATTCTCAAAATGGGGTAGACGTGCATTTGTATTACAAAGGGTATCAAGCTTACATAACAGTGAATGATCGAGAGGCCCCATAATCGCATTGTTTGGGGCACACCAGGAGTGCGCATGTATACATGCACCAACTTTGCCAAGGATGCATCCCATTTTGAAGCCATGCAAAGATCACACAAGATAATAACCACGAAGGAAACATGTGAATAGAAGCGTGCTCGATAAGTCTTGGGTAAAAGGGAATAGGAGTATAATATACAAATCACATCACCCAATGAGGTGGATGCATGGAAAACAGACTACGCAGGAGTCCAAGCTAGTTGTTAAAATCCCCTGATTTTATTTGTCAATATGCTCCTTATGCATCTGTCTTTCCTTTTGTTGTATTTTTTATTTTATGTTCAACATGCATTAACATATTTATGTGGGTGAGGCTAATTTAACAAGTTACACATAGCTAATATAATATTCTTACGCTCAAGTAACATGAGGAGATTATGATGATGACCTAGACGAAGAAGTTTGTCGCTTACTCAGAAAATGTTGGTTCACGTGGCGGGAGCTAAGACTATCTCAACAAGAGAAATGTAGAAGGGATAAAACTGCCATGTCGTAGATTTCCTTAGGTTGCCAGGTCACGGAGTCGTGTTTCATGCCAAACACTCAACGATGCGACCTAGCGACCCAGCGACTAGGTCGCGAGGTCGCAAAATCCAAGAATATCGCAGGTCACAAATTTATCAAGGTCGAAGGTCGCAGATTGCTGAGGGTCGCAAGTCGCAAGATCCAGTCAATTTGCAAGGTCACATCAGTGGCTCAGGTCACAAGTCACAGAATAGAATGGGTCACAAGGAAGCCCAACAGTCAGGAAGACGAAAAGTCAAGGAAGCCCAAAGGACAAGCTTTGCTCTATAAATATTTCCTTCGGGAATTTGTAGTGATTTTTTTTCTGGGACTCGAGCTGAGTACATTGTATTACTAGAAGATTATACATTTGACCATGAATACAAGCATTTTGAAAAATCCCTTTGTGGATCTGATGTTGATATATGTATGAGAACTATGAGTATTATATCTTTCAGTTCCTAAACATCTTTAGATTAATGGAACTGTATCTTTAATTTATATCACATTTGCATGACAGTTTGCGGAATACATGTTAATGATGGTTGAGTTCTTTTCACTTTCTTGATGAATGTTAATGAATTTGTTTATTAGCATTTGTCTTATCATTTAAAGATTTTAGGAAGTGAAGGGCTTTTTTTTTCCATAAAGAATTGTCTCTTTTATGGTTAGAACAACTTACAAGCATGACCCCAGTGATGTGTTGTTAACAGCACTTCCTTCGGCGCTTATTCTTCATCATTTCATCTCGCTACGCATAGTGTTATATGTAAATTTAATGCATCAATCATATGTCTTGTATCATATGACTAAGTGTGTATCCATAGGTTTATAGAGTTTAAGAGAGACCCAAATAAAGGAGAAATCAGCGATAGCTGGACCCACACCTCGGACGGGATCCCTATTCCAAACGGTTCAAGGTCTAATTGAGACCTTTTACCAGGGAGATCCCCTGCTATTGGCCAGAAAAATTTTCCTGTCAACAGACTGATACTTCTCTTAGGAGGTAATTCATCTTGTAAATCATCCACTATAATGTCACTGAATTCTTGCAGCATGTCTTGGATTTCTTCAGGAAGATCTGTAATTTTAGTATGTAATAACATTGTTTTTGGCCTCCTTACAATAGCATATTTGATTTCATTGTCCTCGATATGCTTTAAAAATTCCTTTCTTTCCACCAGTAATGCTTTAACTCCACTCGTTTCTGTTGCTTCTTCTTCCTTGATAGGTACAAGCATATGCTTAATCCCATCCTTAATAAACTTGTAACAGTTTGTTTTTCCATCGTGCACTACTTTTCTGTCATACTGCCATGGTCTCCCTAACAGTATGTGACACACGTCTATAGGCATAACATCACAAATAACTTTATCCTTATATCTGCCAATATGGAACTCAAATTCACATTGCTCATCAACTAACAGTTGGTGCCCTTTCTGTAACCACGACACCTTGTAAGGAGTGGGGTGTTTCAGTCTCTTCAACCCCAATTTCTCTACCATCTCTGTGGCTACTAGATTATCTGTGCTTCCACTATCAATAATTAGTCTGCAACATTTTCCATGTGATTTGCAAACTGTCTGGAATAATTCTTTTCTTTGATTCGGTTCAGATTCCTCTTTTTCTGGTTTCAACAATACTTTATTCAACACTAAGGCCTCCCCTGTTTTTGGTAGATTCTCTACCTCTTGGGGTGGTGCCTCTGCTTCCTCCATCTAAGAAAAATATGTCCCTCTTCCTCCTATTTGTTCACCCTCAGGACATTCAAAAGACTTGTGCCCCCACTTATGGCACTTATAACACTGGATGGCAGCTCCTCTGCCTCTGCCATTACCTCTTCCATGCTGGTATGGCCTTCCTCCTCTAGTGTTATTGTCTTTTTCTGTTGTTCCTAGAGTCTTTGAACTGCTGCCTTCATCACTAGGATTGGCAGATCTACCTCTGCCATAGGCCCGTCATTTCCCTCTTCCAGATCCTCCTCCTCTTCTGGCATTTTAATTCCTGTTTATTTTCTCCTCTGCTTTTAAGGCACTCTGATATGCCTCATCTACGGTTCTAGGTGAAAGAATACTTATTTCATATAATATTTATCACCTTAATCCATTCACAAACCTCGCTGTCTTTTCTTGGGTGTCTTCTATATAACCATCTCTCAGATTTACTCTATAGAATTCTTCAGTATATTCTTTTACAGTCAAACCCTTTTGTTTTAAATTCTATACCTTTCTGTACATAGCAATCTGGTATTCTTTGGGTAAGAATTTACCCTTCAATTTAGCCTCCATCCTAGTCCATTTTTTTATAGGTTGCTTGTTCAACCTCTTCCTCTCTTCCTAGACACTATTACACCATAAGGACGCATGTCCTTTCAACCTGGTGGCAGCGAATTTAACCCTTTTATCTTTGCTGATCTCCTCATAGTCAAAATATTTATTTAGCTCACTGAGCCAATCTAGTAGTACCTCTACTGATAAACTTCCATCATAAGTTGAAAGCTCATGCTTTGGCTTACTATTTGATAGTAAAACTGACCTCAACATTCTAAGTTCGGGTCCTTCTCCATCTGATCCATCTGTTGTCTCAGCAGCTTCCTCATCACTATCATCTCCTCCCTTAGGATCTCTTCTTCTTCCTGCTTCTACCACTACCAAATGGGCATTCAATATTCAAATTTCTTCTGGAAATCCTTCATCTGCTAATCTTCTAATAACTCTCCCATGACCTCACCAACCAAATTCAATTTCTTCTAACACACAGCCTGCTCTGATACCAAAATTGATGGGGTCCAACCCTCCTTAAAAACTGTGATTAAATTATGATTTGAATGTTAATTAGATATTACAATAAAATCCAAAGAAATGATTTGACTGTTGATTTATTTGTATGGTAAGTTTCGGATTTTGTTTTCATATGTAATAACTATGTGTTAATTTCTATCATCCTTGTGAGCTCGCATGAGATGGACATCTGACCTGCGTCTTGATTTGTGTTCTCCCGTGCTATCTCTAACCCTAACACTGTTCAATCGACATTCATTTTCATTCTGCTCGAAGTTTCTTGAGGGTTTCTTCTGTGCTTGGCTCCGCCGATATGGTGTCTTTGTTGGTTTTCTTTCGCACTGTCTCTGTGGCAAGGGTTTTTGCCAAATCCTTTGTTACTTTCAACAAGACTCAGCAATGTGGCGCTTTCTGGTTATTATCTCTTATTCGTCCCTTCTGTAGGAATTTTATTTAGGTATTATTTCAATTATTTTCTCTCGGATTTGCTTGTCTCTTAAATGATTATTTCCTGCACTTACAGGTCGAGGTCACCAAGGGTTTTCAGCGTCCACTTCAGTTCAACGGCTCTTCGAAGGTAAGCCATCTATCCCTATTTCAATTCCTCAGCGTTTTTATGAGTTGCTAATGGTCTTCGCTCCTTGTGAGCAGACCCTTGTTGATTTGCGACCGAAGCTTCTCCTTTGTTCGACGTTTCTCCTTTCTGGTAAGTTAAACTCAATAACCCTCTTCCATTCTCTTTTTCAAATTTCGATGCTCTGTTTAAAATTCATTCTGGGACATTAAATCTGGTAAATTATTTCCTCTTGCAGGTGTAGAAGTTTGTTCGTTCTCCATTCTTCGTCTTCACAGTTATTGAACCCAAATGGGTAGGGTCTTGACCTTTCTCCGCCTTTGGTGGTTTTGTAGATTGAGATTTGGTTATAATTCTAGGCTTTTGTGCCTCGTTATCTTTCTTTGGATTCAATTTTGTTTGGTCTATTACAAAAAAAAAAAAAATGCCTTTCTGGGAAAATAGACTAGGGTTTTGTAAGCAATTCCGCGAGAAATTTCTAGTCCAGTTCTATTGGTTTACTTGTTAGTTTAACTTCTAGATATGAGCGTTGTTTTTTCAGGGTTTCAAACTTGGTCCATAAACTTTAATATGTAACATGTGTTTATAGTCCTGTAGGACTTGTCAACAGAAACAAAATTTTCTTATGAACAATGGAATTTTTGTTAAGCTCTGTTAATATGGAAAAAGGTTGTAATTCCTAGGACTATTTTGTATCGCTTGCTGGTTGCGTGAACGTCTTTGAATTTATGTTCTATGTAAGACTCTCCTGTAAGTGTGTGCTTCAATCTGCCAAACGTTGTAGTCGCTCCAGTGCCTATGTAAAAATTTACTTCTATTCGTCTTTGTTATGATTGTGCATAAGTTCCAGTTTCCCATACACTATAGTATAAACAATAGACAGAAAAATAAAAATAGTATTGACTGCAGAAAAATAGTTCACAAATGGTTTCTTTGAAAAATCTCCTGAATCGTTTTATTGTTTTCTCTCTCTTACTATGATGGAAAATCAACCTTTACAGAATGTCTTTTTCTCTCTTTTGTACTACTGTATGAAACAATTTTCGTTTTGAAACAGCCAACAATTAGATATTGTTACATTCTTAATCTGTTATTTTAATTTAGAAAATGAGTTCTAAATACTAACTAAAAAGACTCTTAAAATGAAACTACAAAGCGTAAATTACTACTAGGTCCTAATGATAAAATTTCTAAAAAAAAAACAAAATAAAACCAGGCACAATGACGTGTCAACCAATCAACTGTAACCTGTAAGACAAACACCTATTTTTCTGTTTACCCTTAGTTGGATGCTCCTGAGTCATATATGGTTTGTTATGTGGTATAAAACTTGCAGGAAACAAAGTATGGAACTGTGCGGACAAATGAGTATTTGAAAGATGGCATGAAATTTGGTTTTGAAAGAATGTGTATAGTTCATGGGTCAATTCTTGTTATGGTACATTTCTTTTCGATTTAGATTGATGTATATTATTTAATATTGCAATTTTTATTATTCTCACCAATGTAGATACACTCATTAAAGTTTATTTTTATGTTTGGAGATGGAACTTGAAGAAGAAGAAAACAATCAACACAGTGAACAAAAAATTCCTCAAAATAACACAAGTCATGGAAGTAGCTCAAGCAGTGACTTCAGTTTCAGCCAAGAATGATGATCAATATGTTTTGATATCAAAGCAATGCGTTGTATTTTTTGAAATATTTGTCTGTGAAATCCTAAATTTTGTTTAATGTAATGGACATAGTGTCCCAACTGAAAGACAAAGGGATACCAATAAAGGTCCCATTTTGTATGAGAGAGAGTGTCTTATATATATATATATATATGTGTGTGTGTGTGTGTGTGTGTGTGTGTGTGTTTTAATTTATTCTATTGTGTTCTCCATTGTTGCTATGAAATGTTACAGCACTTATTAAATATATGGATATTATAATGAAGAGATGTGAAATCTAATGATATGATATAAAAAATTAATTGATATGAATATTTTTGTAATATATGTGTCGAATTTTGATGAATAATGAATTTTAAAAAATCACAATAATTGCACTGTCACAGGTCGATGTTTCTAAAAAATAAAAAATGAGCACCGGTGCATGTTAGTCACTGTGCAGCAGTGTGTTTGTATGATAATGTGCATTGGTGCGTTTCTACGACCTATGGGCACCACAAAAATACCAATACCAATTATAATGCCTGGTTGGCTTTATTGACGACTACCACCAGAGTGGCTCGATAGTCATTGAATGCACCGGTGGGGTTTTCCTTT
The DNA here is from genome assembly GCA_034641835.2 of Pinus albicaulis. NCBI lineage: Eukaryota > Viridiplantae > Streptophyta > Pinopsida > Pinales > Pinaceae > Pinus > Pinus albicaulis. Next base: position 529,117,731 of record CM076578.1, read on the forward strand.
AACGCGTCGATGCATTTTTATAAATTAATGTCCCTGTGCGTTTTATCACCTACAGGGCTTGGTGTGGTTTTACACCTTAACGGCTTGGTGCATGTGTACCTTCCATCGGCCTAGTGCGACTGGCTAGCTGAAACACACCGAGCGCTAACCAATGGCACTGGGTCACTGCTAAATGCCCCGGGGCGTCCGAAATTTGTTTTCCATGACAGTGCTTGGCAGGTTTACAGTACTGGTGCATTCACGGTACAACGCATCGGTGTGTTGACACTTAATGGGCACACCGATGAGAAAAAAATCTGTAACAACCTCTTGCCACCCAATATTTTTAGTTGTGTTGAAATTCGGTTAGAAGCTCCACCAAAACCTCTGTTAATGAAAAGGGATGTTGTAGAAAATGTTTTTTTGACAATTTTGGAAAATTTTATAACACTACAAACCTCATTTATAACCTCTGCTAGAGGGTATTTTCCATGTATATATATATATATATATATATATATTCCAAATATGATAGTAAAAATTTATATACCGTAGCTCATAACGTCTTCTCTATCCTTTTATCCTCCTTGCATTTCGTCTTCATAATCATTGGCCTCAGAGAAAATATGGAGTGAGAATTTCTTGGGCAGGATATTGAAAACATCGTTTTGCATACCGCTTCACACATCGTTATCAAATCACTCATATTTCTCCCACGGAGGAGTTCATCTCGGAGAAAATCTTCTTGGGCCATTGGGACTTCCGGGGCTCATGAAGATCTATTTTCAAGTGCATAAGAGATGAAACCAGTGCACTAACACAACCCCAAGCCATATCCGTTGTTAATCAAGAACTCACCTTGAAGGTTGTTAAACTAAAATCAAATTAAATCACTAATTTCTTGACCAAACCTATGTGTCAACACATAATTTTACTCAGACTAAGGTTCTGTAACTGATTTCTGAAATACCCAAATCAAATTATATTTCTTTCCCCCCTTCTCAGTGCACACGCACGTGCGCGCATACACACACACATATATAAAACATGGATTAAAACCCCCACTAGTATGCCTTAGTTAACTGAGAATATCAGTGACCTCGCATGTTCAGATTTCTCTCGGCTGCTTCTGCGAAATATATTTTACTTGTAAGTGGTCACACTTCTCTTATATTTACAACCATGTGTTCATTGTGATTAATTTATAACCACATATTTTTCCTCAGTCGTAGCGTTGTTGTTTGCATGTAGAAGCTAGTTGGTCCGTACCCACAAAATTATTTTTCCAACTTTAGAATTTGAGAAGGTTCTTGCAAAATGGGGAGCCTGTTTTGAGTAACCGACTTCCATGGTGGCTGCAATGATGAGATGAATGTACATTCTATATCTTTTTTTTTTTTTGAATTTAAGGTCAGTACAAATTTAAAGTTAGTCGTTGGGGCTCTCAAGAGTAGTGATCAAAATAGAAGGGGTGGTTTTAATTTCAGTTAGAAGGGCAAAGATTCATGTAGCCATTCCATAATGAAAAACTTAAAAAAAATAAAATCCATTTGATAACAATATATTATCTTTGCATTTAATTTTCAATCAAATTTATTTCTATTAAATAAAATAAATTCCTAAAACTAAATGGAATGTAGTGTTCAACTCTATTTGACCTAATTAATTATAGTTTTGTGATCTTCTTTATGTGGCTTAAGTACTCTTAGTATTCTTGCAGTATGAAAACTACAAGAATATTGGTGACCACTTATATTTTATTTGCAACCTTAAAATGCAGCGAATATACTATTTTTTAGGAATCAACCATTTTAACACGAGATACCCATATTTAACTAAACAACTTTAAATATGAAAAAAACCTATATGCCTATATTTTTATTGAATATTTTGTTCGAGAGTCTCTTATACAACTCAAACCCAAGACATGTCTACATTTATAAACCAATGACATGAAATGCGTATTTAGGGAATATGTTGCACATCTCAATGCCATTGCATGCTTTGGCGGAGGAGAGATAGATATCGTCTCTTCTTGCTCCGAAATCCTACATTTTATATGTACTTCTACTGCACCACCAAAACATAAACTATCATGTGACCACTATTTGCAATATGAACTAACTATTGTAGCTAACGTTTATCATATTTTTTATCATATTGATATAAAAATATTTCACCATCCAAGCTATCAATAATGTAAATGATTGTACTAGAACTAGTGCAATGGGAAGAAATAAATAATTTTTTATAATATCATGGAATTAGGTTAAGAGAGCCCACATCATGCAAACTCTACTAGAGGTGTAGGAAATCTAACTAAATCTTTGTATTAATCTTAAATCATGCATTTTTTGTTTACCCACTTCAGTTGCATGCTCTGATTTGTAGTGGGTGAAGCATAGGTGGGCTAATCCCACCATGAAGTATAACTAGAATGGAAAAATTGAGCGCACAACTAATAGGCTCATTCGGTGGAAAACACAATATAAAAAATTATCATAGTTATATCAACACCATGTTAAGTGGAATGGACATGTAAGTCCCAAAATTGAGGGCAATTGAATTACACTTTATTCACACCATCCATACAACATTTATGTTTTTCCTCCCTATAGGAAGGGGTAATTGCTTAGGCTCTTTCAAAAGAATATGTTTTCCATCACCATCTATTGACCTGAAATTGGACAAGAAATGGAGAATATATCTGGCATCTTGAACTTGCATAGGAAATGGAGAACATATTTTCCAAGAAATCCAACACTCAACACTAGATGAATGATGAATAAAATGTTAATTTTATTAGTATATATATTAGATGATGATAGTGGCATAATATCTACAAATCCTGAGAACGAACAAGTCAACTTTAGGCTTTAGAACACATTTTTGGGTTTATTCATGTAGCAAGTAATATAAACATTGTTTTATGTTCATGTACTCTTTCCTAGTGGATTTTCCATGGGAAAATGAAAAATAACTCAGGTTGATGCAAAACAAGTGGTAAAGAGTGCTCTGATGGGCAGTAAAATTAAAAATGAAATCCATTGGGATGACTAAAACTGATATGATTCATGGGAAAATCTCTTTGAATTGCATGAAAATATAGAGGAAGTTGTGAATGAGATTTGGGTAACTGTGAAAATGATTACAAAATTACTTTATGCAGAATGACACGTAAATACAAAAAATGAAAAAAAACTTGAAGGGGATGTAAAATTTTTGATGGTCTCTTATCTCTAATGAGTCATCCCGCCTTTCCTTTTTTCTTTCCAAGTGAAAACTATAGTGATTAATGCATTGCAACAAATTTATCAGGGGCCCAACTAAAAGTTTCAACTCCCCATGAATAAAGAAGAAGCAACTAACTGACTCAGTAAGAGAATTTTGATGTCCAAAATGGGCCTTCTAAGGAAATTATAAAATAATAGTGGAAATAATAAAATAAGATTTGATTACATCATCAAATTTTAGAGGGAAGAAAGAAAAAACTATTTTTTCAACTCATATTTTCAACTGATATCCCAAATTTTTTACTCAAATTTTGAGCGGGAGTACTTGTTGGATGTAAAATTTAATTCCTCATCCAAGGAGTACCCATATTGCATACTTTCGATAGGTCCCACTAAAATAAAAATGAGAAATACATGAAAAACATGATTGTAATCACGCTTTTCTTTTTCTTCTGTATTTCTTATTTTTCGTGTAGAAGGGTCCATCGAAAGTATGCAACATGGGCACTCCTTGGATGATGAATTAAATTTTGCATCCAACGAGTAGTCCCGATTGAAATTTGAGTAAAAACTTTGGAAGATAAGTCGAAAATACGAGTTGAAAAAGTAGTTTTATTATTTTATTATTTTTTAATATTTTTACCCTTTTAATTAAAAAATGGTGAATCATCCCCCATGGTTTACATCATCATCTTGAATCCTATTGGTTCTTATAAAGTTTATTTTAGCTGTACATTTTTCTTAGGAGGCCCATTTTAGACCTCAAAATTCCCCTAATGTGAGCCGAATGCTAAGAGGCACACTTGTGTGTGGTCTATGCAATTGTCTAACCTTCACACTTGTGACCCATCAAATAAGATTTGAGCATCGCCCATGTAGTTGAACCAAAAAATTTCAAGGATCAAGTTGGTCTCCATTTTAATGGCAATAACTCTAGAAGGGGTTGGAGACATCAATATCTATGGATACTCAATTTTAGTTTTGGATTGGTTGAGGTGATCTAGAAGATAGAGAAATATTGATTAGAGACATTATTTTTTGGGGATTATTAGGTAAAATATTTCATTATGCATATCCATATCTCATTAAGCATATCTAAGTGTCATGAAAATTAGTAGGAATAAGTGTTTGAAATTTTTACGGACAAGACATTTAAACCATATTTTTAGAAATAGACGTTCATAAAATCTGAGCACAACCAAAGAGTTGATTGTTTATCCAAAAGAGTTTCTAGAAGAGATCCAAGCTCTGTCCATCTAAGATTTTTTCAGATATGGGGATGAGAAGATCCTTACATCTCTAGTTATTTCTTTGTAAGGTGTATAATGAACCCTTGTATACGGCAGTTTTTATCTTTTGATCTCTTGAACCAATGAATGTTCTGTCTTTCGGTATTTTTTAATTATTTTGATGGTATTTTTCTCGCTAAACATGTGAACCTTTGACTGTATGCTAAAATTTCAAATGTAATCCTTTTATTTTTCAGTAATGGAGGATTTTTATCTCCTAAGAAAAAAACAACCAAAAAAACAATGAGGGGAAAAAATCTACGAGGCCTGATAAAATAATTGGGCAATAGGAACATCAAACAATCCAATAAAAAATAATGAAAGACTTTAAAATTTTTAATAAATTTTCAAGAACTCTATGTCATAGATGTAAGGATGCTTTTCATCATTGGAGGAGCACTGTTTCAACTGATAGTTATATGGATTATCTCCATGGTTTATGGTAAAAAGTTGTTAACGTATATGCTACAATATATTTTGTGGATAAAAAATACATAAATGAGATTATTAAAATGGAACAACTAGATACAATCAAAGGGATATGTATATGCAGGAGGTGACCTATGATAGTAAAACCTCAGAGATAACAATAAGAAATGAAAGAAGACTCAATATCCATTATATCAAAATTTGAACTAGTAAGTCCTGTGAGATTTTTTTTCTTAAAGTAGTTAATTAGATGTATTATTCTTAGGTACCTAAGGTTTTGAGGAGAAGAAGGATTATTGATGGAAAAGACCTTTTTTTTTCAAACATTGGTGTTCTAAGTTGTATCTTTGGAACAAATTTTGGAATAAATTTTAATGTTGATTAGTTTGTGTCTAAACATTAAATCATTGGGAATTTTCTATCAAGTTTTACAAAAATGCATTTACATTAGCTATCTAGAAGGATTTAAAAGAGTATTAAAATATGAAACATGAGAAAAGTGTTAAATTATTGTCCTTTCAAGCTTATATTACAACTCTCTACAGAAAAAAAATTTCTCCATCCACGAGCTTCATGAATGTTTATCATAGTAACCACCAATCTATCTAAGCTCTCTGTGAAAACATATTTTCTCCATCCACGAGATTCATGAACGTTTATCCTAGTAACCACCGGGCTCAAGGTTCTTTGGTTAGATATCTAAGCTTAAGTGCATCAAAAAAGGTCCTTTTTACAGAAACAAGCATCATTTATAGGCTTTACAAAGTTCATTGAAGAATTATGTTATTCCATAAGTTTAAAGCATACCTCGAAACACTCAATAACTGAAGAAGAGCTCACCATGCCTTGCAACTCTATGAACTAATAGATAATGGTCGCTTCGTGAATGCATTTCATGCTTGTAAAATTCCAATGCACTAAACCCATTTTTCTCTATGTATATCATATTTCTCCCTTATGTGCATTTGGTCCATGTGAAGGGAAGACAAAGAGGAAATAGATGCCTTTGAACTTTTCAATTCAATCCCAAATTCCTTCTTCTTCAATTGAAGTTTTAATTTCTCAGTCTCAAATTTCATTCTCCATCTCAAAACCTCTCAAATTCTCCGTCCTTCTAACTCCTAAGCCTCTTTGATACTAAACACCATTTCTCCAATTCAAATTCCCTAGCTTTAATACCTAGTTTTTGCTCTGCCAAATGCAAGGTCTGATTTCTCATCCACTGTCATGTTTTCTCTTATATATTGGTACCATATTGCAAAACACTCATTATCTCTTTATTGAATTGTATGGTGCATTTAGTATTCATCCTTCCTTCCCTCGTCTCTCCATACACCCCCCTAAACCATCCTCATGTTTTTCATGATTTGTCTGACCTAACCCTCAATCTCAAAATCACCCTCTTTTTAATCACTCTCCTCATCCTCCCCTTCATCGTCTATGTCTTCATCCACATTCTCCTCATCATCCACCTCCTTTTTCATTGGCCTAATTGCTTCATTAATATCTCTGCTTCTCATATTTTCCCACGCCAACATCACATTATTCTTATATTCTTCATGAATCCTACAACCATTGTGATATATTCGCATCTCCATGTAAAAAAGTTTAGTAAAGCTTAGCATATTCCTGACACCCTCCCTCATCTTGGGGACATATCCATGCCATCATGAATGATAGGATTCTCAACTATGCCACAAGAAATGGCCCTTCCATCGACACCACTTAGTCTCTTGTACCTCTTATTAACTTCATTGAACTTATCTTCACATTGTTGTGGAGAAACATTATATCCATTTTCCATCATGAATTCTAACATAGAATTTTGTTTGCCCTTATTATACAAAATCCCAACTTTCCTCTTATTCCCATCGTTAGTATAGTCAAGATCCTCACCCACACATGAAACCACAGAAATAAAAAGGATAACAATTTCATCCATCCATTACATTCGAATGTTCTCATCCTTGTCGCTCAAAGGGGGCTTAACCTTAATGTTTCTAGGGTTTCTGAGGGGTATGTAGAGTTATTTCCCATTAGCCTCTTGACTGATAGTCACACGAGAGTGAGAAATCGATATAAAACCTACCATAATAGGATGTTGATGAGAAATATGATGAAGATGCAGAGCATCAAACTAAAGAGGACCACCAAAAAACATTGTTCCATCCATTATAGTGCCTTCCATTCTATCTATATTTATATTTTTCAATCAGATTTCAATGTATCTCCAACGAATTTGGGGAAATTTCAGTTCATTTTTTATATCCGTAGTTATTAAACTTCCGCAATTTAATTTCCAAACTCCCTATTCTCAGAATACCCTTAGAACTAATAAGAGACAACTCCCTTTTGGCTATTTTCCGATCACGTTTTATAGCAAAAAAATCCCTTGCATGACAACAACCTCCATTTCACTATAATAACCTCTTGTGTACTTTGTATGACAAGTTGCAATGGGGCCCGATATATGACAATTTTTATGGATACGGAAGCCCTTCTTATGAAATTTTATACTATATATATATATATATAGATTTAAACCGATAGAAATCAAAATTTACATCTTTTATGGGTAATTTTCTCGTAGCACTTCCATGAAGTGCTAGAGGCCTCTTGACGAGTTGTGAAAAAATGTAAATTTTGATTTCGATCGGTTTATATATATATATATATATATATATACTTTGTCCGATATATATACCGATAGAAATCAAAATTTACATTTTTTTATGGGTAATTTTCTCGTAGCACTTCCATGAAGTGCTAGAGGCCTCTTGACAAGTTGTGAAGTGTTCAATTTTGAACATTTCTCAGGAGTAGTGGGGTTTTATCTGCAAATTCAAGGTGTACATTGGTTTCAGACCATATTTTCAGTATATAATATCACTCTCCACCACAACAATTTAGAGGTTCAATTCAAAGTCCAATGGATGAAGACCTCGAGGATATTTTCCTTATATTAGCGGCCAAAGCTAATGTGATTTAACAATAAAACATGCATATGATTTTGATTGAAAATAACAGATAATGGATCAAAATTCAAAAAATGGATAATATATCTCGTGATTAAATCTGGATTTTGATTTATTTAAAAAAAATTGGGTTAATTTTTCGGATGATATAAATATAAATAAAGTTAAAAAATATAAGGAATAAGGATTATTATTTTTTGGTTTTAGTGTTTTATTAGTTTAGATAAATACATTAAAAATAAGATAAGGTTTGTTATAGGAATAGATTGATTACATTGTTTGACAAAAATATATATATATAATAAGAGACTCAATTTAATCATTTAGTTTAATGTAATTTAACATGAATTATTTATTTTAGTGTAGATTCATTTTAATTTTGTTATTTATTATAGGTGAAGAGGGGTCGAATCTTTAGAGGTACACAATTTTCCTCAAATTTTGGTCCCCTCTATATGTATGATAAGTGCTTAATATGTTATATGTCAATTTCAAGTTGGCAATGAATGGAATTACATATCATCTTGACACTAAGAAACACACTATTTAATTGTTTTAATCATGATGAGCAAAGAGTGGCCATAGATACAAACTTTTCCTCAAATCACCATTCCCGATCTTAGTTCGATAGATTCAAAATTAAGATGATTTTCTAGTGATATTCATTTTAGTTCAATTTACATTGATTCTTAATATATCAAGTGTCAATTCCATATTAAGAAATGAATTTATAACACATCTCCATTATATTTGGAAATAGAAAGCAACTATGGATAGAATAAGAAGTGAAGTTGATATAAAATTGGCAACATTGAAATGTTCATTTGTTATTAATATTTTTTTTAAATGTTATGTCCAAACTCAATATTTCTTATACTAAGCTCTAAAAAGTCCCTTTACATACAACTAGGTGATGGGTGAAGAAAATTGTATACATATTTTTAAGACCATTTTGGTTAGTGTATAAAAATAAACAAAGTTGAAGAAAATGAAATATAAAAATTATCGACCTAGTTATTTTTAGTGTCTAGTAATTAATAATGAATTAACATGAAACAATGTTGACTATTATAAACACTCAATTTTTCATAAATTCAAGAATATATTACTAATGAAAGTGTAGTGGTGATTAAGTGCTTACTAGACTCAAATGAATGTCATACATAATCAAGTTGAAAAATGTGTCTACCTAAGAAATTATGTGTAAGACTAACAGATTGAATGAACAATAAATTGGTTACAAATACCAATCTAATTAAAAAAACAAATCATAATTCCCAAAATTGTTTAATTGTACATCAATGTAGATACAAAACATTAAGTTAGAATTACATTGTTGTAAAATAATTAGTAACTTATGTCATGAGAACCACAATACTAAGCTCGATCTCATAAATAATATATTGACAAGTTCAATTGGAACCTATGGAACCATTTTCAAGTGCAATGTCACATATTTATACATGTTTGAATTATCAAATGCTTTAAATTAGATATACTTGATAATTGGTCTTAGGAAATTTTTGTTGAATGTAATTGATCCTTCTAATTCTAGAATTAATTTGATTAGGATCTGTATTAACATATTCCAAATTCATATTTAATGTAAAACGAGATAAAAATTTAATGCCTATTTATGGAAGCTTCTAAAACCTATGATTTTTAACACCATGTTGATGTCCATTGGTGTAACATACATTGATAACCTCACATGCAAATATAGGAGTTAATTTTTTTTGATACAAGTTACCCACGAGTAACTATCCAAATCAGTATTAAATATTCCTTACTCATCATTACATAGAATGTTCACCAGTTCATAGTTAAACCTTAGTATAAGAATAGTAAGTTGCTTAACCATTAACAAGCTCCATTATGGTACATTAACATAAAACTATATGAGATACCTTGCATTCATTTCATTATTCATGTAGTCATCACATACTTGACATTATGAACATCACAACAAGAAAGGAATTGAGATACCTTGCATTCATTTCATTATTCATGTAGTCATCACATGCTTACATTATGAAAATCACAACAAGAAAGAAATCGACATCATCAATTTGACACAATAATATATCACATCATTAAACACCAATATACCTTGGAAACCCGTAGGGTGAAAACCAAAAAACGTTTAATTTTATTATTAAACGCTCGTGAGGGTGTTCAACCCTCACTCAAGGGCTTATAAGGGAGACCATCCCTTAACCATTTTTTATAAATCTTACAAGGAAATATACAAATATCTAGCCTAAAGCCATTATAATAAATATGATAGCATTTTCCCACTAATCTTCATATCTTCCTATATTGGTGGCATGGATGTACCTACAATGGACCATCATACATTGGATCATCCTATAGCTCACACTCATATGCATGAACCATAATCATTTACCTTCCACTAGGTTAAGCATAATATTTCCTTTGTACATGTCGCCATCATTCCCTGCTAATGATTCCTTCAACATATATTGATGTTGAGATTCATAAAGTATTAATAAACCATTTCATAAATCTATAGTAGAGAAGCTTCTCCATATACTCATGTATATTCATGACATGATAGTAAAATAACTTGACATTCTCCCTTTAACAACACATACTGCATATGTACTAGTTATAAGTCATCACATTAACTAATGCTTCCCTTGCATAAACACACATTCCTGCAAGACAATAGCTACATCTCCCAAGATTTTCTTTAAAAGAAACTGATACATTAGTTATGATATTCGTGCATGTGATTTACACAAATTTAACCAAAATAACTAACCCTTAAGCTATTACTTTTGGTACATGGAATAAAAGCTAACATAACAAGTGTTTCTCCCATGCATGCAAATGCATATAGATTCCAAAAGAGTCTTCCCAAAGTAGCTTCCAATAGAGTCGTCCCAAAGGAATGCTTAACACAAGAGAGCATGTAAACACATGTTTTCTTTTTTGTAAAACTAATGCAATTAAGCATATAAATACATGTCTTATTTTTGAAATATTATACTAACAACATTTTCCAATGTAGTCTAACACAACATGCTATCTTTTCCCACATAAGTGTATGTATATTATTTCCAACGAAAGGTAATACAAATATTGCATGCATATGTAGAAACTAACATAATAGTTATGATAACATAAAGTACTCACATATAATTTTTCCTAATAAACATTATAACTCACTATTTCTTCTATGTATATTCTTTCCAATGAAAGGTAATACAAATATTGCATGCATATGTAGAAACTAACATAATAGTTATGATAACATAAAGTACTCACATATAATTTTTCCTAAGAAACATTATAACTCACTATTTCTTCTATCCATGCAAAGAACATATCTCTATAACAAAATGGCTATCATTTGGGCAAGCAAGAGCTTATCACAATAGCCCTTCTTAATGTACGTAACACAAATTCCTTTCTTGGAATTACACATCATTAACTATTCTCTTCATATAAAGATATACATAATTGTTTCTCAAAAGGAAGTTAATATAACTTAGTTTCTTTAAGTAGTTCCTCATGCTCCCCTTTTTTATTAATTATGATAGATAACCATATTTTATGCACAATACTAGGAAACCATAACAAGGTTAACTTAACCTTGTATGCACTTAAGTCAAGAACTAGCCATGCAATATTTTCAATAGGTTACCCTTTTCAAGAAGGTACCATAATTAACCCTTATTTTGTGCATAAGAACTAAGAAGACATTTTTAAAATAATAACGAAGTTAATCTTTTATACAGTAAACCATGCAATTAAATCAAATTACCCAATATACAACACAATAATAACTTGCTCTTTTAACCACCAGAACATGTAATTTTGCAAACTCTTGCAAATGAATTAACACAATGGAATTATCTTTCACTCACAAGATAAAGATATTCTTTCCAAATACAATCCTATGACTGATGTTAATTATGAGTATAATTTTTAGAAGGTAATTCCATTTGCAAACTCTAGCAAATGAATTAACACAATGGACTTGTTTTTCACTCACAAGATAAAGATATTCTTTCCAAAGAAAATCCTATGACTTATGTTAATTATGGGTATAATTTTTAGAAGGTAATTCCATAAGATATTATCTTTAACCACAATTACACATTTTCACCTTAAGAAGGAAAATCTCAACTTATTATATCTTGCCATGAAATATTTTCTCATATATTTATTTCATCTTGATATGAGAATAAATTGGAAATAAATCAGGTAAATAGTCAACAATGAATTTGTTCAGTCACACCCCAATAAACTAATGAAATGCCCTTTTCTTGGTATATGTAACCTATCCCAAGATATATGAGAAAAATAATTATTATTCTTTGTTATTTTCACATAATCTTTTCCGAGAAAAGCTATATGTTATATATTTTTTTCACCAAAACAAATATTTATAGCCTTGATTCTTATCATTTTCCACAAGTACAAATGCATATTAAATAATTCTCAAGAAAACTTATTTGATCTTGGGCATAATTATTTTAAATCCTTTCAGTAAAAATTAACAAAGTACTTATCTTTAATTTCTGGAAAATTTTTGTGTAGACTCTCTACAACCACTCCTCAGTGGCCATGCGCATGAAATTCAGTGTCAATGTGCATGAAATATCCATTTCCCGAAATTACATTCCATGGTTTATACCCAAATTTGAATCTAAATACAGTTAGATTAAGCATTTCAGAATCATCAGTAGCATAATTTTCCGCTATTCTAAAAATAACCTTCACATGTTTGGAATTTCATTCTATCCTATCCTCCACTTGTTGTGATTGAATCTAGTTAAGGTTCTTCGAGAGAAACAACGATGGCAATGATGGGAAGAATAGCAGAAGAGAAAGAGACTAGTGCGGTGTTGCAGGACTACCTGGTGGTGATGACAGAGAAAATTAGGGGAAGAGGGCTTAATGGACGACCTTTGCCATGCCCTCCGTCTCCTGGCGATCATCATAAATTACCCTCATTCCCTCTGTCGAGAGTCGGTGGAAAATAGCAACAATATTAGTTACTAATAACTAGTTCTTGATTCTAACTGATTCTTGATTAAATCGTTCGAGTAAGATTTATTTACCATGTGTAAATGCATAAGATTGAGTAGGTATGTTACAATTGGATTCTTAATAAAGTGATATGCTAACATAAACAATATTATGGAATCCAATTCACCATTTATATTGATTCTTAATAAAGTGATATGGTAACATAAACAACAATGTAAACTATGAAATGGAAACTATAAATTATAGCTTGAAAACTAAAAGTGTTGATGTTGAAATACCACCTTTTTTTTCTGTGTAAGTTTTCAACATGTTTTAAACACGGCACTCAAAACAATTTTTTTTTGGTGAAAACACACCTGAAATAAAAAAATGTTGATCTGGAATACAAATTTTATCTTCCAAACTTTAAAATAAAAACAAAAAATTAAAACAATGAAAAAAAACAAAACAGAAGTTAAAAATAACAACAAAAAGTAAATAAAAGTATATATTAGAAAAAAACATAAAATAAAATAAAAAAGGGCAAATAAAAATTAAATATATAAAGAGCCAAAACTTAAAAAAAAAACAAAATTAACCTATAAAAAATAAAAACACAAAAAAAATTGAAAAATAAAAAAAATATAAATAAAAGATTAATATTAAAAAAAAAAATTCAAAACACATAATTAAAAAAAACATCAAAATAAATCAATAAACTATAAATTAAAAAACACATTTAAAAAAATTAATAAAATTTTAAAAATAAAAAATTAGATAAAAAATTGACTATAATAAAAAAAATACATTAAAAAACTAAAAGATAATATATATATATATATATATATATATATATATATATATATATATATATATATATATATATAAAGTATGTAAATAAATAAGAAAAAAAAAATTAAAAGAATTATTTAAGATATAAAAAACTAAAATAACAAATAAAAACTATTAAAAAAATTAAAACTAATTAAAATTAATTAAAAAATAAATAATTATTATTTAAATATATATATATATATATATATATATATATATATATATATATATATATATATATATATTTGGTCTCTTAAAATACATTGAAATAGATTATTAGAATCACCTTGAACCAGTTCGTGACCCAAAGGACCGTCTGCCTTGGATGGGCGGAGATGCAACATTTAATATTGACACTCAAATCTGATTCCTCTAGCCTCCTCCTGCGAAATATCACTCGACACAGTTCTCTTTTACTGGAAACCATGTGTCTATTGCGATTAATTTATAACCACTTGATCGTCCCGAGCCATGGTGATTTTGTACAATCTGGGAAAATGGATTTCGAGCTGGATGCTACTATTATTGCTTAGTCCATAATTGCACCCCTAGGTTTTCATGAGCGTCAACAGGAAAAGCCTGCTGGGAGGAATTTGAAAGGGCTCAATGGTGGGTCGACTCGCAGAGGCAGGCACAAGCACAAAAAGAATCGACTTGCTTGCTTCAAGCCTGCTGTGGACATCAAAGAAGTGGTGCTGGAACATGAGGATCTTTGGGGGCGAGTCATTAGTCTACAAAAGCGTGCATTAATCAGGTGCTAGATGTTTGCCAATGGTCATGAGATTGACATGTTGGAATGGGCAAAGAATGTCTGGAGTCCAATTGCTGGATATGCCCCGATGGTCAACCTGCTCCTAAATAATTGGTATAGTATCCATTTTATGAACGAAAAAGATGTTGCCTTGATTGTTAACAAGCCATGGGTTCGTGGAAAGAGTTTCTTGCAAATTCTGCTCTGGTACCTCAGTTTTAATCCAATATTGGAGGCTTCAAAGAATAGGTCGGTGTGGGTAAAGCTCCCGGGCCTTCCATTGGAGTTCTGGATGGAAAAAGCATTAAGGGCCATTAGAAATTCCATTGGATGCACGAAATACATCGACCCTAGTATTCTTGGTGCCAGTGACAAACGCATTGCCTGGATATTAGTCAAAGTGGTCTTCTCTGGCGGTTTTCCCAGGAATATTGACCTCATTTGGGGTTCGAGAAGACATAGGAAAAGGGTGGATTATTGGGGCATACCTTTCCGCTGCTTGGTTTGTCACAGCACTGGACATTTCAAGGGCAACTGCCCCCGGCGACACTGGGGCATATATATATTTGGTCTCTTAAAATGCAGTGAAATAGATTATTAGAATCACCTTGAACCAGTTCGTGACCCAAAGGATCGCCTGCCTTGGATGGGTGGAGATGCAACATTTAATATTGACACTCAAATCTGATTCCTCTAGCCTCCTCCTGTGAAATATCACTCAGCACAGTTCTCTTTTACCGGAAACCATGTTTCTACTGCGATTAATTTATAACCACTTGATTGTCTCGAGCCATGGTGATTTTGTACAATCTGGGAAAATGGATTTCGAGTTGGATGCTACTATTATTGCTTAGTCCATAATTGTGCCCCCAGGTTTTCATGAGCATCAACAGGAAAAGCCTGCTAGGAGGAATTTGAAAGGGCTCAATGGTGGGTCGACTTGCAGAGGTAGGCACAAGCACAAAAAGAATCGACTTGCTTGCTTCAAGCCTGCTGTGGACATCAAAGAAGTGGTGCTGGAACATGAGGATCTTTGGGGGCGAGTCATTAGTCTGCAAAAGTGTGCATTAATAGGGTGTTGGATGTTTGCCGATGGTCATGAGATTGACATGTTGGAATGGGCAAAGAATTTCTGGAGTCCAATTGTTGGATATGCCCCGATGGTCAGCCTGCTCCTAAATAATTGGTATAGTATCCATTTTATGAATGACAAAGATGTTGCTTTTATTGTTAACAAGCCATGGGTTCGTGGAAAGATTTTCTTGCAAATTCTGCCCTGGTACCTCGGTTTTAATCCAATATTGGAGGCTTCAAAGAATAGGTCGGTGTGGGTAAAGCTCCCGGGCTTTCCATTGGAGTTTTGGATGGAAAAAGCATTAAGAGCCATTGGAAATTCCATTGGATGCACGAAATACATCGACCCTAGTATTCTTGGTGCCAGTGACAAACGCATTGCCTGGATATTAGTCAAAGTGGTCTTCTCTGGTGGTTTGCCCGGGAATATTGACCTCGTTTGGGGTTCGAGAAGACACAGGCAAAGGGTGGATTATTGGGGCATACCTTTCCGCTGCTTGGTTTGTCACAGCACTGGACATTTGAAGGGCAACTTCCCTTGGCGGCACTGGTGGCCCCGTAGGGGCAATCAAAGGTCTGATGGTGCTAATATAGATCTGACTTCAAATGAATATCGAAATTTCCTCCCAACAGGTATTTCTACTCTTGCAGATTATGCTATTGATTTATCTGCTAATTTTAGTGCACAATATGCGGAGTTATCTCCACCATACATGGAGCTGACGGCTCCTACTGTTTCTAAAAACAACAATGTTTTTTCTCCCCCGGTGAACTCCGGTTCACCCATGCAATTAGAATCCGAAGTAAACCTTGGATCGACAATCATGAGGAAGGATAAAATGCCGCATGCCTCTACTGCTCTTGCTGACCACCATCAAACCTGCCCCATCTCTGCGCCATTGGAAATTGGGGGATCCTTTTAGACATTATCAGCGATTCTCTGCTTCATTATGAGTCTCATGTGATGGGTATGTTTTGCCAGATCACATTTTTTTGGTCTTAGGGGCAATGTTGCATATTTTAGGAAGTGACTTTCACTACACTTATTATGTTGTATTATGCACTGTTTTTATTAATCGTGATATAAAACAGATTTTTTTTCTTTATGAAAAAAAAAAAAGTTGGCTCGTGTCCCAAAAACTTAATTTTTACGAATTTAGGCTTTGCGAAGGTTCTTGAAAAATGATGGGCCTGTTTTCAAGAAGCCTCTACATTGGCGGAAGCAATGATAAGATGAATGTACATTTTATATATATAAGAGTTGTTTTGTTAATTTTTTGATATTTTTTTGGTTGAAAATTTGAGGTGAAATTTTAATTTGTGTTATTTAAATTAGTGTTTTGATTGTATATATAGATTTAGCACCATGAAAATTTTCAGAGTATTTTTATTTTGCAAGTTTGACCGTAAAATTTGTGATCTCAACTAATTTTGATTAGATTTTAGAGAAATTAAACCTGGAAAAAAAACCAGAAAATTTTCAAAAAATCACACTAAAAACAACTCCATATATATGAGACCAGTACAATGGTAAGGCCACTTAGCGCTGCTCTTAGAATCAGTTTGATTTATGTCAAAAGTAATGGTGGTTTGCATTGGTTTCAGACTTATAGAGTCACTCATGTGCGTTATGGCACTCCAGCTGAGCGATTTAGAAGTTTGATTGAAAGTCCTATGGATGAAGAGCCCGACGATATTAGATCTCTCCATTGTATATGGGACTGGAGAGTGATATTATATAGTGACCCTATGGTCTAAAAGAAATGTAGACCACCATAACTTTGTACATAAAATCCAACTAATTCTAAGAGCCCAGCAAGTGAGTTTAAATTCGTACTGTGCCACAAAATAAATTGTATGGAATCTGCATTCATTTTATCATTGCAATCGCCATGACACTCGGTTATTCACAACGGGTTATTCACAAAGCGCTAGGCCCGGCACTACAAGAAGAAGAGTCATTGAGCCTCATATTATCACCACTATTTGTAAAAGATTTGAAAAATCTTCAATTTTCAAATAGCAGTGAAAAAGTGGTGATAATGTGGAGAAACACAAGTGGTGCTATGTTTTCTGGTGCAAAATTGGAGTTAGTAAAAAATGTTAAAATTGGTGTTAAATGCATATGTGGCATTCCATGGTGTATGGTGCAAACCACCAAAAAGCAATATAACATGGATCAAGATATTGTGATGAAAAGCACCAAAACCAATTTTACAAAAATAAAAAATTTATCATAAAAATATCAAATTTATTATTATAATAATAAATTGTATATGGTGCAAAGCACCATAAAATAAAAAATGGTGCAAAACAAACATTTATTATTATTATTATTATAATAAAATTCTATATGGTGCAAAGCGCCATAAAATATGAAATGGTGCAAAAAAAAATGAATGAGGTGTTTTTAAATTTATCTAGATTGTGGATACTAGGAATACAAAAATATTCTTCAAATTTGCAAGATAAATATTCCAGTATAAGACATCAAGTTTTGTAGACTCTTTTATCCATGTTGATATTTAATAGGTAGGTTAAAATGGATCTAAGGGGATCTATGCTATGTAAATATAGAGTGAAATATTCTCTTTTTTAAAAATAAAATGAATTTAGGTGTAGAAATACTAGGGTTGGAGGTCCATTCATTCGAGGTATCTCTGGAGGTGAGAGAAAAAGGGTGTGCATAGGGCATGAGATTTTAATGGATCTATATTTGATTCTCCTAGACGAACCCACATCTGGACTTGATTCTACAAGAGCATTTCGCGTAGTACAATTTTTAAAAAACATGGCTCTAGTTCGTCTAGCCGTCTTGTCTCTCTTCCATAATTCTAACGTCCCATAAAGACCATCGAGCATTGAGAGTGTTACAAAAAATTATAAATTTGACTAGTAAAGTTTCCCGATATTTTAGATGTCGAATATTGTATCAGACATAAAGATACTATTTTGATATGTGCCCATTAGAATCTGCATTCACACCTTAAATTGGAATAGTATTATCAATCTTTTACGAGACTGGTATTGATTAATTGGAAATTTTCGTTCACGGGAAGGACGGATAGTTGTTACAACCATCCACAACCCATCAAGCAGAGTGTTTCACAATTTTGATAAGTTGATTCTTCTCTCAAAAGGCCATCTAATTTACTATGGAAAGGCAACAACTGTTTTGGACCACTTCTCATGTCTAGGCTTCAATTCGCACATAGCCATGAATCTTGCAGATTTTCTCCTAGACATTTGCAACGAGAATATATAAGAGATATATCTGCCTCAAGAATTGCAATTAGATACAATTAAGACCAAAGACATTCGACAGGTATATAGATCTATATAATTTCATGTGTTTTCCTTATTTTCTTTTACTTTTACTGGTTATTGATTTGTGTGTTGGAGTTAGCATCACATGAGAAATGACTAAGAATCTATAAGGCTAAGCATGGTGGAGGTAAAAAAATTTGATCCCAATGAGATTAGAAAAAAGTAATGCAATATGAAGAGAGGAGACAATGGGGGGCATCTTGGTGGGAAAAATTCTTTGTCCTCCTAATCAGGGGATTGAAAGAGAGGCGCCATGAGTACGTAAGCTAGGTAATATTTACACAAGTGCTTTCCATTCCTGTGATGGCAGGTTTACTGTGGTGGCATACCAATATCAACATAGAAAGGGAAAACTTATCTTACTGAAACACTGCCTGATCATAGAGACTCACAAATCCTTGCAAAAACTATCTCATTCAAACCACCATAACCAATTAAATCATCAATTACCACAATCAACCTTTTTGTTAAACCTTCTCTGCATGCAAACATAGAAAACCCACAAATTTTATTGAATTACGAACAATTGGTGAAGCCCACTATGAACCCACAAATTTTATTGAATTCTGGGTAGCAGGTGAAGCCCATTAAGAACATAGTTGTACAACTTCATTATGTTCTCAAATTGGTCCTCATTCTACGCCTACTCTGCATGTATTAGCCTCACAACCTTGGCCAAAAAGGTGTCATTCAAACAACCATATCATACCAAGAAAATCATCCTTCACTAAAATAGAACTTTATGTAACCTACTTTGCATGCAAGCATAAAAAAACCCAAGAAATTATTGAATTTGTAAAATAAAAAATGGTGAAAAAAAAACATTTGTTATTATTATTATAATAAAATTGTATATGGTGCAAATCACCATAAAATATGAAATGGTGCAAAAAAAAAGCCTCCTTTATATAGAAAGTTTTTATATTGCCAAGGTTTAAAGATAGACTAAGAAGTTGTATTTGATCATTTTCGATAGACCTTTAGATTGTATAACATGTTCGTCTTGTTTCTAAATGTAATACATATGTGTGAGAAAGTGAAATTTATGCAGAAAAAAATTGAAGAAGAAAAGAACAGATATTTTTCAATGTGTGATATTTGGATGTTTATATATGAATTGACAAAGTACATTAGATGTCAAAAAATGCATATTATAATGCTGACTATCAGGTATGAAATTTGGGCATGTAGATCTAAAGTGTGTGCAATGCTAAAAACAATAGTCAATATGCATACTAAGTTCAAGATTGTTGGGAGAAAAAAATGGGAGTGGGAAGCACAAATTTTGAAATACTTCTAAGATATGAGTGCTTTATATATATATATATATATATATATATAATGGGAAGCATCACACTGCCTGCTTTTCAATCAGATCTAATGCAAGCATTACCCCAAAATATCCCACAATTTTAAGGGTATAGGCCACCATAAAATTCCCGTTGTGTTAGTATACAACAAAGAGGAAAAATGGTACAATAAAATGCAAATAACCCACCACAAATTCTAGAAATGGGTTTCGTAAAAACCTAGAAGTCCCCTTGCCCAAGTAGTCCAAAGCCAGCTTCTCCATACAGAACATTCTATGTGATGTGATGTGAGCAATTTTGATATGATACTTTAGGATCCATACCATTATGTTTTTGGGTGGAATTTTTGAACCATCAAATATATTACCATTATTTTCTTAATTCCAATTTTTGCATAGTTGTTTTTTATCTATGTTTCTAACCAACAAGTGTAGCACCATTACAGCCTTAATTCCAAGGTTTTTGCATAGCTGTTTAAAGATCTTCAGTTTCAATTCCCCATAATTTATGGGATCTATTGTTTATGCCAGCTATTCTATCCTGAACTATTTTTTCTGCCTCCAGAATTTGATCTACTCATGTAATAAGTCTCAACTGACCTTAATCTCCTGCAATGTATAGCTTATTAGTAGTTCCATGTTGCATGTGGTTAAATTCTTTTCATATACAATATCTCTAGAAACGATGTATATGTCTATCAGATAGTATAATTGAGAATGCACTTATGGTTCAATGACAGTTGTATTTTAACATATAAATCTGGCTAAATATTCTAGCTTCCACATTTATCCATCTGTTTAAACCCATCTAAATTCTGGTTTTACACATTTATCTTTGTTTGTTCAGATCATATGAATCCTAGGTTTTACACATTTATATTTATATGTTCAGAAAATTTGAATTTTGGGTTTATTATGACCAAGTATAGAATTTTATGATCTTTTGTTGAATTTTGTTCAAAGCGGTATGTAAGATTTGGTGTTCAAACCCTCTGAGGAGTCAATGTTGCACCCTTGTTCAAGGCACGATTTGCTGGACAAGCGATAGAAGCCCAATGTAGATTAGTTAACACTCAAGTTTCCTCGTTGTGATTCGTCCAAAACCAAATTTTCCTACTCCAACAACTACATCTTGTCTCAGCCTCGTTATTTTTGTAAGACCTGCAGATGCTATAGGACTAATGTAAGTTCTCTAAGGAACATCCCTGTTGGGGGAGGGTGTAGAAGGAACAAGAGAGAAAAGAGACCTTGGGATCAACCTGTTAATTGCAGTGTTCAGAATATTGAACCAACTACTTCCTCTTCTACTACCAATAACAACAATGAATTTAACAGGTGTTCTTCCAATTTATACCAAACTAGTCTTCCAGCCCTTCCCTCGATGCATTTTATTCTTCTCAGCGAAGGAATCGATGACCTCTATGTTGGTCATTCTCCATACCAAAAACAAGCTTTGAGGGTGGCATATCAGTATTTTTTAAGAGGCAACTGTAGTTGCTTTGTTGGGATCTTGCAAATTTTAGCCACCAGCTCTGAGCCAATAGCCAGCCTTCTTGCACCGCTGCCTAATCTGGCAAATCAGAATAGTCTTCTGAAGAGTGCTAAATTAATCACAGGTCTAGACTCACCATGTATAAGTTTCAGCAGAGCAGACCAAGTTGTTGTTGCATCAATATATGTTCCCGGATATCTCAGATCAATTTTTGAGGCACAAGTGGTTGCAGCCACCTCATCCACCCCAGAGGACCTTTATTGCTTTGTCTTGAATTTTATGGACAATGTTGACATAACTCCAAATGTAAAATTGTTCTTCTTTACATTTTTAGAAAACTTTAGCGCAAAAATTTTAGGTAGGTGGCTTGTTGCACCTAATGAAATTTCATCACATTGAGTAAGACCATGACCACCTAAGGAAGATTCATTACAATGAGCTTGATCAAAAAAAAAATGAAGCAGAAATTCTCTATTTGTTTTGATTGTGGTGTAAAACATTAAATTTTCCAAGAAGCATTTCTTTATACATGCAGATGGATTGTATATTCATATCAAAATGAATGAGGTATTTTTAAATTTATGTAGATTGTGGATACCAGGAATATTTTAGAATGGGACGAACAGAAGTGAACCCATACAATTGAATTGACCTGGCTCCTATCTGTTGAATTTCATAAATTAGTATTTGTTGAATTTCAAAAATATTCTTAAAATTTGCAAGATAAATATTCCAATATAAGACATCAATTTTTGCAGACTCTTTTATCCATGTTGATATTTAATATATTTAGGTAGGTTAAAATGGATCTAAGGGGATCTATGCTATGTAAATATTGAGTTAAATATTTTATTTTTAAAAAATAAAATGAATTAAGGTGTAGAAATACTAGGGTTGGAGGTCCATTCCTTCGAGGTATCTCTGGAGGTGAGAGAAAAAGGGTGTGCATAGGGCATGAGATTTTAATGGATCCATATTTGATTCTCCTAGAAGAACCCACATCTGGACTTGATTCTACAAGAGAATTCCACACAGTACAATTGTTAAAAAACATGGCTCTAGTTCGTCTAGCCATCCTGTCTCTCTTCCATAAATCTAACGTCCCATAAAGATCATCGAGCATTCACAGCATTACCAAAAATTATAAATCTGACTAGTAAATTTTCCCAATATTTTAGATGTCGAAGGTTGTATCAAACATAAAGATACTATTTTGATATGTGCCCATTAGAATCTATGCATTCACACCTTAAATTTGAATAGTATTATCAATATTTTAAGAGACTGGTATTGATTAATTGGAAATTTTCATTCATAGGAAGGATGGATAGTTGTTACAACCATCCACAACCCATCAAGCAGATTGTTTCACAATTTTGATAAGATGATTCTTCTCTCAGAAGGCCATCTAATTTAATATGGAAAGGCAACAACTGCTTTGGACCACTTCTCATGTCTAGGCTTCAATTCACACACAACCATGAATCCTGCAGATTTTCTCCTAGACCTTTGTAGCAGGAATACGTAAGAGATCTATCTGCCTCCAGAATTGCAGTTAGATAAAATTAATACCAAAGACATTCGGCAGGTATGTAGATCTATATAATTTCATGTGGTTTTCTTATTTTTCTTTTACTTTTTCTGGTTATTGATTTGTGTGCTGGAGTTAGCAGCACATGAGAAATTGCTACAAATCTATAAGACTATGCATGGTCGAGGTAAAATTTTTTGATCCCAACGAGCTCAGAAAAAAGTAAAGAAATATGAAGATAGGAGACAATGGGGTGCATCTTGGTGGGAAAAATTCTTTGTCCTCCTAATCAGGGGATTGAAAGAGAGGCGCTATGAGTGCCTAAGATGGATAATACTTACACAAGTGCTTTCCATTTTTGTAATGGCAGGTTTACTATGATGGCATACTAATATCAACACAGAAAGGGTAGAAATTATCTTACTGAAACTTTTCCTGATCAGAGAGACTCACAAATCCTTGCCAAAACTATCTCATTCAAACCACCATAACCAATTAAATCATCATTTACCAAAATAAACCTTTCTGTTAAACCTTCTCTGCATGCAAACATAGAAAACCCACGAATTTTATTGAATTACGAACAATTGGTGAAGCCCATTACGAACCCACGAATTTTATTGAATTTTGGGCAGCGGGTGAAGCCCATTAAAAACATATTTGTACAACTTGATTATGTTCTCAATTTGATCCTCATTATAGGCCTACTCTGCATGTATTAGCCTCACAACCCTGGCCAAAAAGGTGTCATTCAAACAACCATACCATACCAAGACAATCATCCTTCACTAAAATAGACCTTTATGTAACCTAATTTGCATGCAAGCATAAAAAAACCCAGGAATTTATTGAATTCTGACCAGCTACAGAAGCCAATAAAATGTAGTCATATTAACACATTTAATTACTAGACTTGCAATTTTCTCTTCATCCTAGATCTAGTCTACATGCTTTCATAATAATAAAAAATACAGTTTTCACTGAATGAAAAGCTGATTTTTAAACATATTCTGCAACCAAAAGATCCTCATTCTTGTGCCATCAGAATAGACAAACCTGAAGAGCCCAGCATAAAGGCTAAGGAGGACCTTTGGCAGCGTGTAAACCAAGCTAGGATGTGTGCCGCTAGACAATATCCCCGTTGCTTCGAGCATGCAAATTTTCTCCCACCCAAAACTAACTTCACTGACCACGTATCAGGCATCATTTGCTACAGTAGAAAGCATCCAGTTTTGCTAGCCTTTATTGAATAACTTTGAAAATATTTTTGTAGTCATTTCAGCTTTTGAGGATACCATTTTGACTCAACCCTCAATGTATGAGCTCTTTATCAAATTATGAAACTTGAGGAGGCAAGTGGAAACCATGTATTGTTGCACTGTGTACTTTTCTGGCGATGTTTCCTACCCAAATCAAGAAGTCAAGAATTTCAATAACCATTCATCCCTGTTCGAGACCATCAAAATTTTAAATAATTCATCCCTTTGCAAATTACTTAAAGGTTAGGAACAGTGTCCCAAAATCTACTAACAAAATTTTTTTGCATGCAAACAAACATATACCTTGCAACATTGAAAGGGATTTTGCACTCCTACTCGGGTTTTTATGCACACTGGAAATAAATTGGAAGAAAACATTTACCAACTATATCGAAAATAACAATAGTCTCTACAAATTACTTAAAATTAAGAACAGTGTCCCAAAATCTATCAACAAACAAAAATCTTGTATGCAAATATATACCTTGCAACTATGAAAGGCTCTTTCAATTCTCCTAGGATTTTCGAGATACTTGAAATAAATGAAAGGAAAACATTTACCAACTATGTTTCAAATAAAAATACAGTGTGGAAATTACTTATGATTAAGAAATGTTTCCCCAAATATGCTAACAGACAAAAATATTGCATGTAAACATATAATTTGCAACATTGAAAGGGATCTTTCATTCCTTCTAGAGCTTTATGTGCACCAAAAATAAATAAAAGGAAAACAGTCACAAAAATATGTTTCAAATATGATCTCTGTAAAGTTCAAAAATTTCAATGACCCAGATGTTTTCTAATCAAACATAAGACAGAAAAACAATAGAAAAGACAACATCCTGCATAAATTACAAAAGCGATTCCAGTTTCCACTATACTACCTTCTTGTCAAAAATCACTTTTCAGTGCTACAATTTAAGGAATAAACACTATAAAAATCAAAGCTTGGTCAATTGTGGCTTGTTGGGTCATTGAAAGTGAGTAGCTATTATAGCCCATGAAGGTTCCAATCCTACCAAGGGGCTTGATAGTGCTTATGCTTTCCCTTGTGGATACCCCATTGGCACCTCCTCTACCAAAGAAGACTGAAATGAATGGTGGTAGTGACTCACAGTCATACTATATCTAGACCCATTGGTCTCATCACAATAAAAGGAAGCTAGTTTAGAAAAATAAAAAATAAAAGGAATTCAACCATCCAAACACTACTTCAAATAAAACATATGAGAGAAAAATCTCATAAATTATGCCTTCCCTATCAAATTGAAAGACCTTGGGCAATTCCACATTGTTATCAAAAAATAAACTAACCAATTTGAAGAAGGATAAAGTATAATATTTCTCCCTATCAAATTGAAAGACCTTGGGAAATTCCACATTGATGTCAAAAACAAAACTAACCAATTTGAATAAGGATAAAGTATCATATTTCATTTCTTATCATGTATAAAGGATAAAGTATCATATTCATTCACTATCAAGTTTAACAGAAACCAACTCTATTCCAATTTATTTCTTTCCTATCATTGATAGGACATGAAAATTCAATATTGCTATCAAAACCGAAAGGACTCAATATTAGAAACAATAAAGTATCCTATTACCTTCACTATTAAGTCCCATGAGAAACCAACAATCTAGTCCTTGCCTATTAAATTGAAAGGCATTGGAAAATTCGATATTGATGTCAAAATCAAAATTATTTAATATTAGAAATGATAAAATAACCTATCAAGTTCACTATTAAAATGTCTGTGGAGGGTTCTCTGTCTTGGTTGTAAAATATCCAATGGTTTCGAATATAGCACCAAAGATTCCTCTAACAACATATGCTACCTTGTCAATACCTAAAGGTTTGACTTCTTGATATTCTAGAGTAGAGCCAAAAGAATTGGTGAAAATATTATAGATGCAAGGCAAGGCCATGTGAGGGAGAGTTACCCATTGCAGAGTATGAATAGCTACCAAAAATGAACCAGTCTTCAAGCAAAGATGAGAGAAGCTTATCCCAATGCTGAAACTCATATTTACTGCCTCAGTCAAAATCCTCTGGGATTTTGAAATTCCCTAATAACCACATCATCACTGCAAGAAATGGAAACCAAGTTGTCACATTAAACACTGCCTATAGCTCTCCCCCTCAAGGGGACCGACTTAAAAAACTTAAACATTGGCGATTACTTGACCTAACTTAAAATACCGTTCAATTTTTTTTTCAAGTTATGTGATCCAGGTGGATATTGGTGGTCACTCTCCTATTGCACTTGAAGCCCCACCATTTTCTCTTTCATTTTTTCAGTTTCGGCACAACTTACTATTTTTAGCAGTTTTTCGGGTCCTAAACTTTCGGAGCCATTTTGAGGCCCTAAACGACGTTTTTTTGGGAAAATGGAGAGAAACATGGGTCCATGGATTGATGTTTCTTGTTCAAAATTTGTAGTACTTGGAGATATCTTTCTAACGAGGTATGGTATGCATCAAACGGAGATCGTATGCCAAAGTTACGCCCCTCGGAAGTTGAAACACCAATTTACCCAAACGGGGCCCATAGTTTTGGCACTTCATCTCCTAGGGTTAGGGTTTTGGCTGTTTAGGATTTACCATTGTTTCTAAATAATAAATAGGCCCTCGGGCCTCATTGTAACTCAGTTCAGAGGCCTGTAGCCGCCACATCTCTTCTCAAAGATAGCTACCAGCACCCTAGCTAGTTTTATTTCCATTCTGTCTGTAAGCAAATAACACTTCATTTCATTAATATCAAAGAACTGAAATTTTGTTACAGATAGAATGGAAATAAAAATATCTAGGGCACTGGTAGCTATCTTTGAGAAGAGATGCAGCAGCTCCGTTTTCCCAAAAAAAACGTCGTTTAGGGCCTCAAAACTGCTCCGGAAGTTTAGGACCCGAAAAAATGCTAAAAATAGTAAGTTGTGCCGAAACTGAAAAAATGAAAGAGACAATGGTGGGGCTCCAAGTGGAATAGGCGAGCAACCACCAATATCCACGTGGATCATTATGAGTATGCCCCTTGCTCCCCTGCTTGTCTCGAAGCATTCTTCAACTTTGTCATAGTTTCAACTAGTATTTGCAATCATCTGGTTAGCCCTATAATTATTGAAGAAGAAAATGCATCGTAAGTAACTCAGTTCACCAAATTTGAAATTTAAAACTTGAATATCGGCATATCTCAGCCTAAAAAATAAGGCTCCTGCACCACTCTTATGTGGAGAAACCATTAGGTCAATTGTTTTGGCCTACAACTTGACCAGGCCATCCAAGGCTTAATGTGACTCCACCTTGAATATCTAGATGTGTTCCATTTATTCTTTGTGGTCCAATTTTCACAGAGTTCCCACGTAAAAGTGTTGCTGGACCTTCAGCCCCTGCTGGTACAATTCAAAAACTTATGCCTGGAAAAGGAGGCATGGCTACAAAATTCACATTTTCTTTGTGAGTAATTGTTAGAAAATTAAATATTACAGAGAAATTAAACACATAAAATATGCGGAAAATGAAAGCACACAAAACACATAAAACCAGAGAGACATAGATATACGTGGTTCACCCAGTTTGGGCTACTTCCACCTCGAACAGCCAATCCTTCCTTTCTATTATCCAGCAAAATGAAGAGACACAACCTACAACAGATCCGCTGTCATATCCTCTATTCTCTCTCACAGTCTCCCTCTCTGTTTCTCGCTCTGAGAATACACATATAATACACAGCCGCAATAAAATACCCTCATAAAAGTGAGGGGTTTCCTTCTAGGGAAAAAAAACCCTAAACTAAACATAACTTCTATCGTCAGATCATTTGCCTAATGAACGGCCCAGATTGACTAGAAATTACTGTACTTTTACAAGGCAATTTTACATCTGTTTTTCGCTTCGGGGGTGCTGCCCCTGAAACCCCTCGCTAGGGGGGGGCTCCATAAAGTCGCTGCCACCCCCCCTTGGACCCCCCATGGCAGTGATTAATTTACGGGTGGCATTTAGGGTACAGGGGTCCAATGCTGTGATACAAACTAAACAAGATAATCAGTCTCCACACCCAATAATCTCCCACTTGGAGACTGATTGCAGCAACTCCACCGCTGCTTCATTTGCTGGACAATGAATCCTCTTTGGACTTGGATGTTTCTCATCTTCATCGTCATTATTGAAGACCAATTGAAACTAAGTACATTCTCATTTTCTCCCTGGTTACAACTTTTGTTAGGATATTTGCAGGATTCTAGCTAGTGTGTATCTTTTCCAGCTTCAACTCTCCATCTTCCAATACTGACCGTATGAAATGGTACTTGAGATGCATGTGTTTAGTCTTGGAATGAAATGTTGAGTTCTTTGCAAGATGAATGGCACTTTGGCTATCACTGTATAGCGTGCCCATATCATGCTTCTTACCCAATTCATCCATAAACCTTTGTAGCCAAATCATTTCTTTACTAGCCTCTGTAGCAGCAACATACTCTACTTTTGTTGTTGAAAGTGCAACAACACTCTGGATTTTTGAAACCCAACTGACAGTTGTTCCACCTACAGTAAATATATATCCTGTAGTGCTCCTCCTTTTATCTCTGTCACCTGCCATATCTACATCAACATATCCCTGTAGAGCAATGTTTGAACCACCAAAGCATAATGCTTGATTTGTGGTACCTCTCAAATATCTCAGAATCCATTTTACTTCCATCCAATGTTATTTTCCTAGATTTTTCATGTACCTGCTTACAACTCCCACTGCATGTGCAATATCAGGCCTTGTGCAGACCATTATGCATTAAGCTTCCGACTGCTGATGCATATGGAACTTTAGACATATATTCCATTTCTTCGTGGGTCTTGGGGCACATCTCCTTACTAAGTTTGAAATGGCTAGCAAAAGGTGTACTAACTGGTTTTGCATTCTGCATTTTAAATCTTTTCAACACCTTTTGTATGTACTCATTCTGAGACAGTGTTAATTTGCGATTTTTCCTGTCTCTAGTTATTCTCATACCAAGGATTTATTTTGCAGCTCCCAAATCCTTCATTGCAAATGAATTTGCCAATTTTCTTTTGAGCATATTTATTTCCTGCATGTTAGACCCTGCAACAAGCATGTCATCTACATACAATAACAATATAATATGGTTGCCATCATTTTGCATTTTCAGATAAACACAATGATCAGAGTGACATCTAGTATAACCTTGTTCAGACATAAACTTGTCAAATTTTAGATACCACTGCCTTGGAGCCTGTTTTAACCCATACAAGCTCTTCTTTAACCTGCACACCAAATTTTCTTTCCCTTTGACCTCATATCCTTCTGGTTGCTGCATGTATATCTCTTCCTCCAAATCTCCATGGAGAAATGTTGTATTTACATCTAACTGTTCAAGATGTAAATCTTCCGCTGCTACAAGACTTAAAATAGTTCTGATTGAATTCATTTTAACAACAGGAGAAAATATTTCATCAAAATCAATACCTTTCTTCTGTGCAAACCCCTTCACCACAAGTCTAGCTTTGTACCTCTGTTTTACTCCATCTTCTTCCTTCAGCCTGTAAACCCATTTATTCTGCAATGTAGTTTTACCTGCAGGCAACCTAACTAAGTCCCAAGTCTGGTTATGCATTAAAGAGTCAATCGCTTCTTCCATGGCTAGCTCCCACTTCTTCCTGCTTTCAACCTGCATTTCTTCTTCATAAAATTCGGGTTCACCAGAATCAGTCAGCAATAAATAATATAATGAAGGAGAGTATCGCTCAGGGAGTCTACTTATCCTGGTAGATCTTCTAACACCACTTTCAGGTGTTTGAGGTGCCTATTGCTGTTGTGGTGGTTGTTGATTTTGTGGCTCTTGATTATTGTTATTTTCAGGCACCTTTACCTTTTCTGTGATCTCATCAAGAACAATGTATTCTTTGTTTTCTTTTTCCTGTTTCCTTTCTTACAATTGATTCTTATACAAGACCTTTTCATTGAATATTACATCTCTGCTCCTAATGATTTTGTGATTTTCATAATCATATAAGAGATAAACAAAATAATTAACACCATATCCAATAAAGGTACATTTCTTTGATTTTGCCTCAAGCTTTGTTCTGTTTTCTTTATTAATATGGACAAAGGCCTCACAGCTAAAAGGCTTTAAAAAAGTGTAGTTTACCTTTTTACCTGTCCATGCTTCCTCTGGAATACCACCATCCAAGGAACTTGAAGGCCCTTTTTTTATTAGATAAACAACAGTATCTACAGCATCTGCCCAAAATTGTAAAGGAAATCCTGCATGCAATCTCATGCACCTTGCACGCTCCATGATTGTTCTGCTCATCCTTTCTGACACACCATTTTCTTATGGTTTTCTTGGAACTATATTCTCTCTATGAATTCCATGCTCTGAACAGTACCTATCAAACTCTTTGCTGCAATATTCACCTCCATTTTCTGATCTGAGACACTTCAAATTCTTTCCTGTCTCAATCTCAACGAAAGCTTTCCATTTCTTGAAAATATCAAATACATCAGATTTATTCTGAATACAATAAATCCATGTTTTTCTAGTTGCATCATCAATAAAAGTAACATAATAACGAGAGCCACCAAGAGATGATACCTGAGCAGGTCCCCATACATCTATATGCACAAGCTCTAATTTTTTGCTCTTCGTTTCTTTACCAACTCTAAGAAATCTGACTCTCTTCGATTTTCCATAAATGCAGTCCTTATAGAAATCCAAATCAACATTCTTCAAACCCGGCAACAAATTTCTTGAGTGAAGAATCTTCATCCCCTTCTCACTCATGTGTCCAAGCCTATGATGCCATAATGTTGCATCTGCTCCTTTGGAAGTTAAAGCATTAACAGAGTTAGAAATAAAATTGCATAATTACAATGTACCAACCTTTTTGCCTTTCGATATTACCAGGGCTCCTTTGGTGACCTTCTAGGTTTTATCTGTGAAAGTTGTCACAGAACCTTCACCGCCTAGTTGCCCTATTGAAATCAGATTTTTCTTCAGTTTTGGAACATGCCTTACCTCCTTTAATAGCCATTGGTTTCCATTCTGTTGTTTTACAAGAACTTTACCCATTCCAACAATATTACAGGTTTTATCAGCACCCAAACGAACTTGTCCAAAATCTCCTTGAACATAGTCATGAAAATACTTCTTATCGGGTGTGGCATGGAATGAAGCCCCTGAATCTACAACCCAAGAATCAGTAACATTATCGAAAGAAAGAATCAAAGCATCTTGTAACACATCACCGGTCACATTTGCTTCATGATTGTTTTCTTGTTGTGTGTCTCCTTCTTTTCCCTTCCGAGATCTATAGTCTTTCTTTAGGTGTCCTTTCTTTCCGCATTTCCAGCACGCTATCCCCGATCTGGACTTGGATCTTCCTTTCCTTGATTTACTGCGATATCCTGAGCTCTTTCCTCTTTCCATTTTTCTTCCCCTAGACTCTACACTCAAAGCATTACCCGATGTCTCACCGGAGCTTTTCCATCGCATTTCCTCGCTAAGGATAGCACCAACAACATCATCAAACTTTAAAGTACTAGATCCAGAGACAGAGTTACTAATGGCCATTAATAAACCATTCCAACTCTCTGGAAATGAGCACAAGAATAACATAGCTCTAAATTCATCATCAAATTTTACCCCTAAAAAACTTAACTGACTGGTAACTGTATTAAAATCATTTAAATGGTCTGCAACAGATCCACCTTCCGACACCTTCATATTAAATAATCGTTTCATAAGAAATACCTTGTTTGAGGCTGAGAGTTTTTCATATAGTTTCTCCAACGTCTGCATCAAACCCTTTGTTGTTGTTTCCTTCGAAATATTGAAGGCGACTGATGCCGCAAGGCACAACCGTACTGTTTCAAGTGCCTTTCTATCAAGAATGTTCCATTCCACATCTATCATGGCCGCTGACTTCTTTTTTTTTCCACTCAATGGTAGGTACATATATTTCTGATACGGATAATCTTCCATCTGCATCTTCCACAGTGGGAAGTTTTGGCCGTTAAATTTCTCGACCCTAAACTTACCATCTTCCACCATTTCTCCCACTCGAACCAGGAACCCTTCTTTCCTGCGAGTTTATCAGCCAAATAGACCTTCGGCTCTGATACTAGTTGTTAGAAAATTAAATATTACAGAGCAATGAAACACATAAAATATGCGGAAAATACAAGCACACAAAACACATAAAACCAGAGAGAGACAGATAAATGTGGTTCACCCAGTTTGGGCTACGTCCACCCTGAACAGCCAGTCCTTCCTTTCTATTATCCAGAAAATTGAAGAGACACAACCTACAATAGATTTATTATAATATCCTCTATTCTCTCTCACAGTCTCCCTCTCTATTTCTCGCTCTGAGAATACACATACAATACATAGTCGTAATACAATACCCTCATAAAAGCGAGGGGTTGCCTTCTAGGGCAAAAAAACCCTAAACTAAACATAACTTCTACCGTCAGATCATTTTCCTAATGAACGGCCCAGATTGACTAGAAATTACTATACTTTTACAAGGCAATTTTACATCTGTTTTTAGCTTCGGGGGCGCTGCCCCCGAAACCCCCCGCCGGGGGGGGGGGGGGCTCCATAAAGTCACTGCCACCCCCACCTGGACCCCCCACGGTAGTGATTAATTTATGGGTAGCGTTGCCGCCCCATTTAAGGTACAACGGCCCAATGTTGTGATACAAAGTAAACAAGATAATCAGGCTCCACACCCAACAGTAATTGCAGGATGATAATCTACAAGAAAGGTAGTGTGAGGAACACTCAAAGGTAATGGTTGCCAAACACAGCGTCCAAGACGAGTGATAATGGGTGGAACATGACCATTTGAGGAGGGGAATTTAGGTACTTTATGCATTACACTGCCAATCCTTAGGTGAGGAGGTTCATGAGGGTGTTGATTATCATCACTATTCATCCTTGCACTCCCTAAATTATTACAGATAATGGCACCAGAATTTTCTCTTGCACTGAAATGAATATCATGTGTTGGTATTTGTAAATCTACCGATGCACCTATAGTAGTATTTATAGACTATATGTGGAGCCACAGTTGCATCTATGTGGTTTTCCTCCCTAATTTATGTTGCAAAAGCAACAAAGACAATTCTAGCAATGGAAGTTGGTTGAATTAATGTACCAATGTGCATAGTGGGTACCATAGGAGACCCAACAAAGGTCCCATTCATACAACTGGGAATATTTTGTAATGATTTTGGGTTACTCACTAAAGCATTAGGATGCCCCACAACCATCCTAGTATTGTTATTGTTGTTGGTTAGATAGTTTGGAGGGATACCTGCCTCTCTCGCAATGATTCCAGGGCCCTGTTTGAGATTATATAAATTAGAAAATTCCACAATTTAGTTGAAATAAAATATAATAAGGCATATACGCTCCAATTAAAACATGAAAATTTGAAGTTGTGTGCACTTCAGAAACTTCTCCCATAGTTTAAATTTAAATAAAATACAATAAGGTGCAATAGTTTTAAATTGAAATGAAAAACTGTGTAGTGAAGTTTTGGATACGTAAGATGTGAAAAATTTTAACCTAATATACGATCAAGTAAATAAATAAAAAATTTCAAGGGATGGGCATACAAAGAAGTATAAAGAAGAATATAAGGACCAAATGCTTACTGGATTGAATAAAACACCTCGAAAAAATTGACCATTTACTTGGGTAGTAATGAGATATCCAAAGTCAAAACCTCCATCGACAGTATCCCAGACTTCAGCCCCTATCTACATGTAAATCGATCAAAGAAGAAATAATTTTATGACAATTATTGTCATATACATAAGGAAAACCTGCAGAGAATTTTCTTGACTGAGAATTTAATAAAGCAAATTTTACTTACCATATTATGGACTGCAACCATTCCTGAACGAACTTCAGCCCCTACGTACATGTAAATTGATCATAACATCAATACTTTTATGAAAATTATTGTCATATACATAAGGAAAACCTGCAGAGCATTTTCTTGACTGAGAATTGAATAAAGAAAATTTGAGTTACGAGATTATGGACTACAACCATTCCTACAACCGCAATTCTTGGTGGTAGTTTATCATATAGATGTTGACTTTTTGGTCTTCAGTTCTGAACAGTTTTTGAAGTGAGATCTTAGGCAATATTTTTTGGGGCATGTTCAATTGGATAAGGGTCCATGGGAAACGTAGTTTGTGAGACATTATATGCAGGAAATGGCATTGTCTAGCTTAGAAGACCTACATGAAAACCGAAGAACTTATTTTCCTTTTAATTTTGTTCCACTTCAGGAGGGGTTGGTGTTTTATGTTGTTGTTTCGGGAAATAACTCCCTAGAGGTCATTGGGTCAAAAACCTCCACAGATTGGGGTGTGCTATTCAAGAAGGACTCACACAATAGTTGATGAGGAATTTGATGGTTAATGTTGCATTGCTATCTTTGCTGGTGATTCTAGTTTTGCTGAACAAAAATGCCAAAGGGTTGTGGAGGAGACCTGGCAGTGTAGTTGGAAATATTACATGGGGATGATTTTTTCTAAATTTTTTGCTCTTGATCGGATTAAGAAGTAGAATATTGGTGCAAAAATGAACGTGATTGTTCTTCTTGTTCTGCTTCAAGCTCTAGCCTTATATCAGCAGACTCCAAAAATTGAATGAGATTAGGGGGGAGAATGTGTGCATTCCCGCACCTAAACTAGGCATCCAAGCCAATGTGAACCTTTTCAAATGATCCTACTTTCCAAGCCAAACTTGCTCAAACGAATTCAATAGAGTTTAAAACAGATCGCCAGATGGTTGATATGTCCTTTCTATTCCAGCTAGGCCTTCTGATCCATTCATTTATATTCTACGGCTTGTGTGTAGCTTTAAACATAGTATTTACTATTAAATATGACTAATCCCATTGTATGTCAATATCTAGGAGTGACATTGCAGGACCAATATCTAGGAGTGATGTTGCAGGATAACCACATAGAAGTTATCTCCACAGGCATGAAGACTTAGCTTACCTCAGAGACGAAGACTACCATGACATAAAGAATACTGGTTAAATAAGATTCAGTAGATAAGAAATTTGCAATACAATATAAGCAAAAATAATGCACCTATAAATTTTCTAATGATTTTCTACATCTACTAATATTGATATTATGAATCACTAGTGTCATTAAGTATAAAATAGTAAGTTTCCTAGACTTATGGAAGTAGATGGGTAAAACTAAACCTGTGCTAGATCACCTAGCAAGGAGGACACATATAGGGTAATTTTCTAAATATTGGGCTCCCTTGACACATTGGATCATTCTCTTGGGTGTTTTTTATGTATCGTATTCACAGTTCTTCCTCGATCTCACATTTCCAATAATGGAATGTGATAGAGGCCTTACTTCCTGTGTGTGATATTTGCATCAAGAACATACTCATACAATAGATATCATATCAGTTTTCCATAAGAGAGGGGAAGCTAAACAATTTAAACTTGCCCATAATAGGATCAACATTAACAACAGAAAAAACACAATACACTACACATCCCTTGCAAGTTGTTAGCATGAACAATTTATGCATAGATTACTGCACCACATCAACTAGGTACCCATTTGACCTCAATGTGAGTAAGGATATGATTCAAGCTCTTTCTAATGCAAGTTACCATCCCAATTGTACGTTTCTGAGAATGAGCATAATACTTACCTCCTTGAAATGGTGTGAAACTTCTTGTTCCCCACCATTAGCACTAGTTCCAAACCTAAACTTCTTATGTTGTTTTTGCATTAAGCATTTCATATATCAAAAGGCTATCCATAAATTTCCACACTTGGGGTTTTATAAATTGGATATAAAATTATCACAAATTCTTAAGTAAATATTCAATCTTCATAGAATCTCTCTCTAGTGAGCCATGCAACTTGGTTGTCTAAGTTTGGAAATCATAAACTGTTTAAAATAATATTTACATATATGAAAATGAAGGACACGATGGCACTGAATGAATAGAGATGATATCCAAGTTATTCCACCTATTTTGGAAAATATGAAACCAATTGGATATACATAAATACAAAACCAGAGCTAAGGAAGTTGGCCCTAGAAACTAATAGATGCAGTCCTTGGTTTTGAGTAGGTAAAAAAGTGACAGATTCCATGCACTAGGTGGATCAATGACAGATCATGTAGTGGACATTAAATCTAATGCTTATATGGTTAGGGGTCCTAATATTAGAATGAATCTTCTTCCCTAAGGGCTATTGCATATATCATATATGTAAAGGTTGTGTCCAAAAAATGGTTTGATTGTTGATTTATTGGTATTATACAAAACAAGGCATTTTTATAGAAGTCAAATAGTTTAAATAATCACTAACACAAATATATCAAATATTAATATACAAATGTATTATATGGTTAAAAATCTCAAGGATGGAAACAATCCAATTTAAGAAAATTAATATTTAGATATGGAATCCATATGATCTTCGAAGAGTTTAGTTAATTTTTTGTGCTAAGATGAAATTTGGTGTAAAATTGGCTTCATTTTGGTGAGTAGCCTCAAATCCTACTCCTGGATGGGAAAGGAAATCTGAAGGTTTTTTATTTTGTGTCGTGTTTTGCACCAAGTGCCATATTTTATTAATACATTTAAATAGTCCCCAATTACTTAACGTTTCAAAATCATAGTTTTTAGCTATGAAACCCTATTCACCAATTTTAATTTGTAACAATAACTAAATTTCCAAAAAATATATTCTTATCAGAAGGGACATAAGTAGTATCAGTTGATATGAAACTGAGGTAGTAATTTAGATATAATTTTTTGGCCTAAGCACACAAGTTAAGAAAGTAAACACCAAATGAGCTCAAATTTGTTATTGGTCTTTACCTTAGTTGAGAAGGTAAACACCAATAACAAACTTGATCCTTTCATGACAACTCTAACTTGGATCCCAAGTACAACAAATCCATGATAATATCACTTGTCTTCAAGTTTATTGAGAAGGTAAACACTTTCTAGTAACAAACTTGATTCTTTCATGGCGCTCCCACTTACCCCTAAGTCCAGCCAAACAAAGATACTCTGACTTTCCCCCAAGCCTAACCAAACCAAGATATATTAGGATAGTAAAAATTTAACAATAATCAATCCTTCTAGACTCATCTTCCAAAGACTCCCATGCATATAGCTACCAAATCCCAACTCCAAAAGCACAATGCATTGTAGAGCTACATACAACCATGCTTAGAAAGTGTTCACTATTAAAGTGGCTCCATAAGGCAAAAGCATGACCCTGCATGACACTGATATCCTATCAAATCTTTAGAGTATCATACCAGGAAAAAATATCACCAACATATTTGGTATGACTTTAATTCCTAACCTTGAGTTTTCAAAACATCCTATTTCCTGAAATGTAGACCTTATTTAAAAGAATATTTATAGCATTTTCAACACCATCCTCAAAACAAATTATTTTTGCAATATCAACTACACAATCTTTCATTTCAGCAACCATAGCCATATGGATTGATTCAAAAGTGGATTTTCAGCTTCCATAGTACTATCTTCATTTTTATTTGGGATAAGATGTTGCTTCTTGGTGGTGGTGAAACCCCTATCCAATTCATACATTAAACCCAATAAAATTTGTCTAGTATGAAAGGAAAAATTATCTGGGGTACTCCAGCATGTGATGATGCTATAGTTGTT
Organism: Pinus albicaulis; assembly: GCA_034641835.2. NCBI lineage: Eukaryota > Viridiplantae > Streptophyta > Pinopsida > Pinales > Pinaceae > Pinus > Pinus albicaulis. The sequence continues at coordinate 529,155,954 of CM076578.1, forward strand.
CCACTGTCACTCTAGGGTACTCCAACATGTAATTTTGTTGTAGTTGTTCCATTGTTACCGTGATGTATTGCTACATAACATTTGGGTAATGGCCAACTATACAACATGGAACAAGAATAGCAAAATAGCCTATTTTTAAAGAGTTGTAATCCATCTTCAACAAGGTCAGGATTGCTTTTAGAGTAATTAGAAGATGCATCATGAAGTTTATTGGCACCCAAAAATTATCTAGAAAAAGATTTATGGCCCCTTGCAGCATTTATGGCCCCTTACAAGATTTATGGACTTCCCCTTGCACCATGAGCAGAGATTTTCTTGTCAACTCTCCAACAATTCAACTCATCCAAAACAGGCTATACAAGAATTAAAATAGTGTTTGTACAATAGGCCTCCACCATGCCAGAGTGATAAATATCCACATCTTCCTTTTGAAATATCTAGACAGAGAAACCTTTAGAATAATCTAAGTAAGGAAATGATTGTTATGGCCTATGGAGTAGTCATTCCAAATCTTTAACCAACTAATAATAAATATGGGCTCACCCCTAAGGACCATAATCATCCCTCGCTATATGGGGGGCTTATCCCAACTCCATTTAAAATATAAAGCTCATTTGTAACCCAGACTATTAAGAATTGGAATATGACAACAAGCCACTGGAAAAGAACTCGCAGTTCATCAACCTGCCCTTTTCTCAAAAGGATAAATAGAATGCTAAAGGACATTTATCCCCTGAGAGAAAAAATTAAATTGAAAGACCACAACTTAAGGAAAACTTTCACCTAAAACATTCAGTTAAGTTTACTTCTGAAAAATGACAAAAATATTATTTCCAATACTATCTCTTCCAAGATCAGTACCAATCCTCTACATAATTGGTATAAGTATAGGGTGTGAAATAGGAAGAAAATCTTTTGTCAAGAATTTATGGGTACAATATGGTTCAATCAGAAACCAAATTTAGATGCAAAAATAAAATTATAAATAAAGTTTTGGGACTTTATAGAATTTATACTTGCTTATACAAGCCTTGTAAAAAATTTGGAATGCCCCTCTGGAGCCAAAGGTCATTTTTGTATGATCTTTGTTGCATGGTAGCCTTTCTCTTGCCCAACACATGTGATATCTAGTAATAGCCTTTGCATGTGTGCTGTCTATGGCTAGGTTGTAACTAATATCTTTTTTTTTATTTTCTAGGAAGGAAAAAGCTAAAAAGTGGCTTGGAATTGAACCATGGATCGCTATGGTCACTTTTCACTAGGTCCACTTACTTGGAAGGCCACACTGTTAGGAAATAAAATAATATGCACTATTAAGCATGGAAAATTATTTTAGTCACTAGAAATATTGTAACAATATTAAATTCAAGAGTTGAGATATTGATCAAATTTTTCTTGAGCTCCTAACGAGGAAATCATGTATAATTTATGTCTGCAGAATGAGGAGTTGAGATATTTACCAATTTTTTTCTTGGGCTGATAAAATGGTTGTCATGTATAATTTTTGTTCACAAACGAAGGCTCAAGTTCACTAGGTGACCATGGACTTAAACATCTTTTCCAAAAGAATTTGACAAAAACTTGGGAAATACTCACAATTACAAAATATAAAGTTATAAATATAATTTGACACATGCCCAGTCTAACTTGATCAAACTTGGTCAAACCAAGTTTGACTCAAGAGTATGATGGGAAAATCATTTAGGATCTTATCAGATTCAAACTCAATAACTCACATGTTTGACTCACAATCCTAGTAACTATACTTTCATGCTCTTTAGTGGGTGGGATTCTCCTCAGTCACCCCCCCTTTCAAGTACTCTTTAGATGCTCCAAATCAATTCATACTATCTAAGTAGGATATGAACAAGGTGATTGGACAGGATCTACAGGAAATACATCTAGGTGAGTTGAATCACGTCCCCAGAGTGCCTTATACCCAAGATGGATTTATATTTGAGCACTTCATGCAACTAAAAGAGATGAATGTAAAACCTAAATATACATGGAAAAACTTATTGTAGACCTTCAAGATCCCTTTTGGAAATTTTGAGTAGGCTCTCACTCAGTTTGGGTTGAAACCAATCACCAAATTCGATGCCTTGATGGTACTTTCCAGCTATAACACTTGGAAAACACAAGTTCAAAGGAGAATATCCTATCTAGATGTCCTATTTGTGAGAACTGGAGTTTTTAATAAATTACCAAGAATAGGGTACCTCCCTTTCTACTTTCTTATATTATCTATAACAACAAGCCATAACTATTATTCATGAGGAAAATTTTCAAGACTAGATCACCATCCCTACAGGGACCCGCAAACAGTCTCCTTTGATTGTGCTATAATTTCAATATGCCAAGGAAGTCTTGGAATAGTGATTCCTCAACTTCTTGGTGAGTAGTGTTCGGTATTTGTACAAGCAGATGAAAGTTACTACTATTTTTCCCAATATTATCACATTGAATTTACCTATCAAATCTACTCCATAGATTTAGAAATCAAAGAAGTTGTTAGTATTTTTTGCAAAATGGGTTTGTAAGTATGCAGCTCAAATCCATATACCTTTAACTACATCATTCAAGGGTTGTGTGATAAAGGTAGGACAAAAGAAGCTCCAGATTTTTATAAACATATGCTCTGAAAATGATTGTTTCCTAATAAGCACATTTATAATGAGTTTGTCAACAATATTTCACTCAAAAGAAGACTACAGGATGCCAGTAAAACTCTTAAAGACATGGTAGATCATGGCATGGTGCCTAATTACATCACTTATAGGATTGATATGGATATGAATTGTAATAAAGGTAGGCAGTGGGAAGCCTCTTTACTTCTTTGTGACCTTCATGATAAGAGCCATTGCCTTGATGAGTTACCTTATAGGAGATTGCATAATGTCTTCAATTTGCTGAGCATGCAAGGGTTTCATTTGATGATATTTGAGAGTTGCCCTGTTGAATTTTGTAGCTTGGGAGGTACTCCACATCCTTGTGTATCTGGCTTGTGTGAGTTGTCAACACAAAAGCTCTTTAAGGACAAAATACCCAAGCGGGGGGGCCTTGCACCCAAAGTTGTGGGAAAAAAACCAAGCATGGTTACATGTGTGGCACCCTTAATTGAAAAAGGGGCAACTAATACAAGTTGCAACTATGGGAGCATTGTTAAAATGAAGAAAAATACTTTTGTATTTATATGAGTGGGATAAATGACATAAAATTTCAGGTCGGCTTGGTTTGTAGACATTCCCTTTAAGGGCTGATTGTTTCACCCAAGTAGTATTTAAATAGAAGAGGGTTTTGACTTCATTTGGCACATCATAAGAGAAACAAATCATAGGAGAATAATTTTTGAAGCAACCACAACCTTTAGGAGCCTTATCAAAGGATGAAGGAGCTGAATTTCCTATGTATTTTTCTGTGATTGGTACAAGCCAGGTTTGGGCAGTTGGTGGCTGAGGTTGAGGGTAGTTTTATCCTCACTTTTATAATGTAATTCTCTATGAATCAGGCTGAACATTTCTGTGCATGTTACGGGAGGGTCAAAACCGTATATCAGATATGGACAAAGGCAGATAACCTTGGAACAACATGTATTAGGTCGAGTTATAGTGCAGTGAAGGGAGGCTTGAAGAAGAAGGGTTGCACGGGTTTTGATGGAGACCTATAGGCCGAGATATGAGCTAGTGCATTGTTGAACAAGTGCCCTAACCAAAGGGCCGAAAAATAAAGATTTGGTGCACAGTAGGAGTATAATTAAGGCAGTGGAATTCATCCATTGGAGAGGTATGTTTGTTTTTCTTCCATGTTGATGTGTTTCTAGGTGGTGAGTTCTTTTGGAAAGTTTGTGTGGGCAGCTTAAGTAGAGGTTGGAGGGCTATTCGAAGTTACCCTATTATGACTTAAGTTCAGTCCTTGAGAAGGACTACAAGGCTTTTCAAGGCTGATAGGAGAGGTCAAGTTATTGGATCTTAAAGGTTGATCCTTTGAAGGATAAAAAGGCAGCCAAGAGGGCTTATTGTAAAGCCCCAGTTCACTATATTGCAAAGGTCATATTCAGTGGAAAGTAGGTAGGCTGCATTGCACTGAGACTTGTCTTTTGTGAAGAAATAGTGGAGGAAGTAGTGGGCAGAAGGAAAACCATATATGTTGACATCCTTGATGAACTAAGGAGCAACTAGAGCATAGAGTTGCTTGAAATTGTGTTCAGTGACCTAAAGGAGTTGTGTTGACTGATAGAGGCAGATTGTTGAGCTGAAAATTGGGAAGCAAAAGGAATAGCATATATGTTAGGAAGAAAAAAAACCAATGCTACATCAGCAAGTAGGTCAGTTGTACTTTGCTCATGACAGATTGGTTATCATAGATTGTTGATACCAAGCCCTAATATTTTCTTGTATCAAGTTGATTTTAAAGGGTCATGATCCTTGGTATGGGAGCCCTAGACTATTATATTAAAGATAGTTTATATAAAAAAGTTGGGTTTGAAAAAATTGTGTCTTGTATATGTGTTGATTCACTGCTAATATTTTTCACTATGAAAAGTAGTATTTCTATGGAATTTGGGTGTGTTTGTGTCAGAGATTGTAAGACCCAAAACATATTATTGAGTTCCATGGAATATCAACAATTCCCTACTGGAGAGACAATCAATGGTATCATGCATAAGTTGGGAATGATTTTGAGGTTCAAGAATCATTTTCCAAATTTGGGAATGTTTCTAAGGTTCAAATGATCTATCATGTAATTTATTTGTTTTACCTTTTAATATATGCATTTTTTTCTTGTGGTGAAAACATGCACATGTAAATTCATGCACCCACATGTGTGTGTCTTCTAAGAGAAAATTGATGGGCCAAATTGAATGGTTGGGTATTTTAAGTTTCATGAAAAATGTTGAGATTCATTTCTTGTGAGGTACTCCAAACCTTAGGGGACATGGTTGTGGAGGAATTGACATCACAAAGTCACTTGTGGGCTAAGAACCCAAACTTGGGGGTTTTACATCCAAAGGAGTGGGACCAAAACCAAGAAGATATTTGATGGTTTGACACTTGGAGATGGAATCGAACCATTAGAGGAGTAAGGGGAATCTTCAAGCACTAAGAAAGGACCTCTAGAAGTTGAGATAATAATTTTTTAATGTTTTTTGTGGACTTGTAGCACAAAAATAAAATTTTCCTTGACGCAAGACATGCCCTTAAGGGAAAGATGTTTCCATGAGAAGATTCATATATATAAGAGTGATAAGGAGCCTCATTCTCACCTAACAAAGTCTGAATCCTCATAAGAGGAGAGAATATGAAGTAGCCACAACTCAAGAGGACAAGGACAAAGCAATAATGGGTTGGTTTTTGGATCTATTTGTGTCCATTGCAGGTCTGAGTTAGAGAAAAGGCCCAGGCACTTGGGAAAAGGTCTGATTTGTGCATGTTGGAAATTTGAACTTTTCAAGGAGTAGGGGTCAAGAGTTTTGTTGGATTACAGGTAGGGCCGAAGCCCTGTAGTGGTCTTTTTGGAGGTCAAAAGTTTTGTTTTGAGGGCACAAAACAACTTAGCAAGGTTTTATGGGAAGGCTGAGTATGATGGTAGATAAGGTAGACTATTAGGGAAAAGTTCCAAAACAATTTTAGAAGAGAATTGAGGAAATATGGAGGGTTGTTGTAGTGCACTAACTAGGCCAAAAATCTTAGGTTTGAAGAGTGCACAGGACTATGAAAGAGAAAAAGAAGAAGGTGTCTTCAAATCAGAGGTAAGTGTTCTCCTAAGTTGGTGTTTTGCTAGATGGTTGATTATCCTAGTTTAAGACAAATTTTGAGCAGTCAAAAGGAACATTTTTGGAAGGGTTGTAGTGGCTTTCTCCAAGCTCTAAGCACAACCTCTTAAAGGACAAAGAGAAGTTGTTAGAATGGTATAAGACGAGAGGTCAGGAGTTGACTCTTTGAAGGGAAAAATAATGAAGCCAAGTGGATCATTTTTTGAGCCCAAGTTTACTGAAGAGAAGGAAATCTTGTAGCACTACTACATTTGGTGGAAATTCCGACACTTGGTTCCGACTCTTTTGACCAAATGTCAGAAATTTCCCCAAATTTTTTCCATCCCACCCGAAACCGTCGCTATACCGACGTTTATAGAAAAGTGTCGCAATACCGACACTTAGAAAAGTGTCGCAATTGCGACGTTTGGAGGAAGACATGGCAATTGCGACACTATGGCCCAAAGCGTCGTTATTGCGACGACTGCCTCCAAACGTCGCAAGTGCGACACAATGTCTAAGTGTCGCAATTGCGACATTTGGAGGCCTTCGTCTCAATAGCGACGCCTTTTCCGTCGTCGGTATAACGACACTTATATGCGTGCTAAATAAAAATACGAAACTTATATGCGCACTACATAAAAATGATTTTATTGTTTCGTATCTGTCGCAATAGCTACATTAACGTCTGATATCAGGCACGCATTCACCCTCAGCTCTTGCTGAACAACATTTGCCCTCAGCATTCGCCCTCAACGTTCACCCTCAGCTCTTGCAGAACAACATTCTCCCTCAGCTCTTGCAAAATGGTAAGTTCTTACTGCAGGCCCTTCCTCCTATAGTAGGGTTGACTCTATTTGGGTTTTTTTGGTCAATTCCATTGGATTGTGTTAGGCTGTAGGGTTCTCTCTAGATTTCAAGAATCAAGATTCAATACCCTCTATTATCCTCATCACCCAATACAAGATTTAAATTTTTCCCAGAGAAACGCTTATTAATTTGGTAGCCATTATTTCTCCCTGCTTTAAAAACCCTACATTTAAATGAAAACAAGCATTGCATTTCAACTACAAAAATATATTAGTGTTAAAATGTACATGTGTGCTACATTAACGTCTGATATCACGCATGCATTCTCCCTCTGCTCTTTCAGAACAGCATTCGCCCTCAGAATTCGCCCTCAGCTCTTGCAGAACAGCATTCGCCCTCATCATTCGCCCTGAGCTCTTGCAGAACAGCATTCGCCCTTAGCATTCGCCCTAAGCTCTTGAAGAACATCATTCACCCTGCATTTTCCCTCAGCTCTTGCAAAACATCATTCACCCTGCATTCACCATCATCTCTTGCAGAACAGCATTCGCCCTCAGCTCTTGCAAAATGGTAAGTTATTACTGCAGGCCCTTCCTCCTATAGTAGGGTTGACTCTATTTGGGTTTTTTTGGTCAATTCCATTAGATTGTGTTAGGCTATAGGGTTCTCTCTAGATGTCAAGAATCAAGATTCAATACCCTCTATTATCTTCATCACCCAATACAAGATTTAAATTTTTCCCAAAGAAACGCTTATTAATTTGGCAGCCATTATTTCTCCTTGCTTTAAAAATCCTACATTTAAATGAAAACAAGCATTGCATTTCAACTACAAAAATCTATTAGTGTTCAAATGTACATGTGTGCATCACTTGTGTAGGGTATTCCTTTTCCACTTTCACATTATCCAAGAATGTGTGCGGTATAGTTCATATTTTTTGTGATTTAGATTATCTTAAAAAAGGAAAGGTAAATTATTTCCCATGGAAAAAGAAGGTTTTCCCTTTTTACTACTGGAAATGGTACAACAAAGTTCCATTTCTACCCGAAACTCCTATGAAACAGGAACCAAATAAAGGCCATGTCCTCAATGGACATCATTTGGATTTGAAAATGGCCATTGCACCCTGTTGTTTCTTATATTACATCACGATAGTTTCTTAGGTCATTTCTTGTTTCTTGAGATGAAAAACAACCAAAGAAATTGTGAAGATCCTTTCAAGAAATAAATGACCATTTCTCAATCATATCTCAACTATTTTTTATTTTATTCAGTCGTTGCTTACTTTGAGAGAAATTTGACACTTTTATAAGGAATATAACATAAAAACACAAAATGGGAAGGAATTGATGAGGTAGATGACCTTTAGTTGTTGTCAATTAAGAATTGATAATACACGATGCATGTTCTGTACTACAAACTAGATTCCTTCCTGGAGTTAGGACACAGAGTATTGAATCAAAGTTGTAGTTTCTAACGTCTTGTATTGGTTCATCAATATTGAAATTCAGACATTGCATGTCTTCATTGCTTCATGTTTGAATAATTTGCATCATATCGTACAATAGGAAATTAGGAACTATGATTATTATTACTTTATGGATCTGTTAAGTTACTTTTAAGTTTGCATGGTTTACTGAGAACCCTAGTTTTTAAATGGTATTGTTTCTTATACCCAAAAACCCCTCAACATCACTTCTTATTAGTTCTTAACAATAGTTTTGTAAACAATTTGAGAATTGATATAGCAAAATCTCACACTTCTCAAGATAAAGTCCTAAAGCTAAAGTGTGATACCATGTGTAATTCAATAGCCCCATTGTCACCTCACCAACCTCTTTTCACTTTGGGCTAGCTCTCCTCCAACTCAAGGGGGGTTCTCCCTAGTAGATGTTAGGGATCTAATGGCCCAACCAAACCAAGTCAAGAGCCATCTAACTCTCTATGTTTACTACTAGCAATCAAAATATTGAACAATAGGGTCAGACATGCATCCTGAAGATAAAATTGCCAAGGTATTTTTGGGTAATTTCAAAGGGAAAGTCCCCAAACACATATAATCAAGGAATTATAACGTGATTTCAAAAATTAAATATCAACAAAATCATTTAAAGGATATTGAAAGGAAAAAGGTGATGGAATATAGAAAGTGCCTTACTTAAATGCTCTAAGGATTTTTCAATAGTTTCTCCAAAAGCTTCACTTCAAGGCCCTTCAAGATCGTCTCCAACAATGCTATACCATTAGCTTCAACAATGTTGCTCCAAAAATGTCCTCAAGGTCTTCACAACAAGTTTACTAGAAGTTTCTCCAACAATATATTCAATAAGGTCTTCATTGTCAACTCGTCTCTAGTTTGGGTGCCTTAATGTGCAATGACATGTTTCCAGGAATAAATTCAATGCAAGGCATATTTGAAACTCTAACTCTGTCATCCGGTGTCTTATTAGAAATTATTTCAGTTTTCATTTTGTGTTTTCAAGCTAGATATTGTTTTCAAGTTTTTACATTTATAATTTTATTGCAATGTGGCAGACTGATCAGAGCAGTGCAGGAACAACCCCGAGACGGGATGATCGCGGAAAGAGGCCAGCGGAAGAACATGTAAAGTTCCAGCATTGCTCTATATTCAGGTATTTTAGTTATTTACATAATTGAAATAATATTCATTTTTTAAAAATATGCATACACCTAGCCATGGTACACTTGATGATTCCCTCTTTGAGGAAGAGCTTTCTTCATCCCTATCTCCAGTTTTCTTGTTGCGAAAAAAGGCACGAGATGCAAGGTCAGAATTTAATACTTTGATAGACACGCCTCAAACACCTAAAACAGAAGAGAGGATAAAACAACTTATGAGCCAGCTAGAAACATATCAGGTAATAATAAAAAGTCAAAAGGATATTTTTTTTGTTCTGCATGAGATGAATTGTGATAGTTTTATTTTTAATTTTTACATTGACTAAACTAACAAAAAGTTCTTTTGTATGTAGCGTTTTCTGGCATTTTCTGAATCCGGTGTTGGTGGTAGTGGGACACAAGGGCAAGAGATTGCCCAACAACCCTCTTGTACACCTTCCCAAGCAGACACCCAGCCAACCGCTGAACTTGTTGGCAATGATGAGGCTGATATGGCCAACTACATTATTGCGTTTCCTGGAGCTACACGTGTCAGCTCCACAGGGACCATTAATGGCACGTTGTTGGTGAACGATGAAGGTGTCCCTATAAATCATGTACAACTCCCAGGTAAATTTTAATATTTTAACTATTTCATGTACTTTATCTAAAACATATTTATCATGATTTTTATTTTTAAATTAATGATAATATCTTTCTTTCTTTTTTCTGTGTAGGAAACAATGAGTTCTACAGGTATCTGGAGAGCCATGCGTTGCTAATTTTTGGCCCAACCATATGCACAGGGTGGAATTACCAGAGTTCCAACCTGAAAAAAGAACTTCTAGATTATCTAGAAGCCCTTTTCGGGGTCGACACATTTGACAGAACAGTGGTGGCTCGGGTAGCTGGCAAATATTTGAAATATACCAGGGACACCTATAGGAGGCAATTTCAATTTAACCCTATATATGAGCATCCTCTCACAGTTCTAGAGAGTGAGTGGAGAGCACTCATCCATGACGGAAAAGAGAAAAGGGCAAAGAAAGAAGGAAAAATTCCAACTGGACCCGCAAGGTAAATTACAACTTTAATTCAATAGCTTTAATTTTCTCTATGTCTAAAATAAAATTGTGCTACGTCATATAATACTTTAATCTTTTGATGCTAGGTTGCTTGACACCTCAAAGGCAACCAAAGCTAGGATTGAAAAAAAGGGCCATCACAAGCTAGGCCAGGGCGGCTACTTGAAATTGGCCGCAAGAATTGTAATTAAGTAGCTAAACATCTTATAATTAATTGTATCGCCTTCCAACGTTTTTGTAATCCTATCTAATATGATTAAAAATACACAATCATATGTAATGTAGGGTGATGACTTTGGAACAGAAACTACATAGGAAGATAAAAATATCGCTTTCCATTTCGGCTATCAAGCCGTAGTTGAACGTCGCATAAGCTTGGGGCAGGTCCCAAGATCCAGAATGCCTGATAAGGTAAAACATTAACCTTTCAATATGTTTGTTTTCATCCATAAATTTAATGTCTAACAACTTTGTTTAAATCAAGGGAGCAACACTACCGACGAGGCAAATAACCCAGTTTTAGAGCCAGATGTAGATGATCCTCACGTGCAACCTGATCATTGTAGTGGGGACCAGGCCGACAATGCTACTATCAGTGAGGGCCGTGACGGTAATTAATTTCCACTTATAATTTTTTCTAATTATACCTTGATGTTTGTCCTTATAATTTTTTTTGTTTAAATGACAGAGAATGTTTCCCTTGAGGATCTTACCACCAGAGAGGAAGACAGGGCAACAGTCCCAACGGCGACAACTGGTGCACCAGGTAAATAATCTCATTGCAATTTTTTTTATTAATATTACCGAATTAGTTCAATGATATTTAAAAACTGATAATTAAAATTTAATATTATCTGTTTTTGGAGGCGATGCCCCGTCACTGGATGAGACCAGACATCGTGACAATGCAACTAGGTCAGCGGCGACAACTGGTGCACCAGGTAAATAATCTCATTGCAATATTTTTTTATTAATATTACCGAACTAGTTCAATGATATTTAAAAACTGACAATTAAAATTTAATATTATCTGTTTTTGTAGGCGATGCCCCGTCACTGGATGAGACCAGACATCATGACTACGCAACTAGGTCAGCAGCGACAACTGGTGCACCAGGTAAATAATCTCATTGCATTTTTTTTTTATTAATATTACCGAACTAGTTCAATGATATTTAAAAACTGACAATTAAAATTTAATATTATCTGTTTTTGTAGGCGATGCCCCGTCACTGGATGAGACGAGACATCGTGACTACGCAACTAGGTCAGCGGCGACAACTGGTGCACCAGGTAAATAATCTCATTGCAATTTTTTTTATTAATATTACCGAACTAGTTCAATGATATTTAAAAACTGACAATTAAAATTTAATATTATCTGTTTTTGTAGGCAATGCCCCGTCACTGGATGAGACCGGACATCGTGACTATGCAACTAGGTCAGCGACGACAACTGGTGCACCAGGTAAATAATCTCATTGCAATTTTTTTTATTAATATTACCGAACTAGTTCAATGATATTTAAAAACTGACAATTAAAATTTAATATTATCTTTTTTTGTAGGCGATGCCCCATCATTGGATGAGACCAGACATCGTGACTACGCAACTAGGTCAGCGGCGACAACTGGTGCACCAGGTAAATAATCTCATTGCAATTTTTTTAATTAATATTACCGAACTAGTTCAATGATATTTAAAAACTGACAATTAAAATTTAATATTATCTGTTTTTGTAGGCGATGCCCCGTCACTGGATGAGACCAGACATCGTGACTACGCAACTAGGTCAGCAGTGCGGGTCGAAAGGCACGAAACAGGAGTAGAGAATGATGATATTGATGATGTAATTAGGAGCTTTAAAAATAGGAAGAAGAAAAAGAAAATTCGATAATGTAAAAGATTGTATTATTATAAGACAAACGTTACCATACTTGGAACGTTTTTTGCGTTATATGAAAAACTCATTTATCATACTATTTTTATGTCAAGCATTAATTGCAATGTTTCCTTGTGTACTTTTTGTTAATTTTTTTTTTATTAGTTATTGAATATTTTTTTTTATGCTCATGAAAGTAAAAAATGAAATATAGATTGGGTATTGGGGAATTGAGAGTGATGTGAGGGGGGGGGGGGGGGGGGGGGGGGCCATAAGAGCTTCCACCTTCACGTGGTTGGCCCTGTTTAGTAGAGAATAATTTATTGGAGCGATTTAATCTTGGAGCAAACCTCCCTTGATCCAGCGTAGCAACAAAAAAGTCACTGTTGACTTAGTTGCTACTCTTTCAGATCGTGGGAGGCTTGTTCCAAGTTCATGCGACTCAATAAATTGTTCTTGAAACGAAGAGGAGCTTATTGAGGTATGTTTTGACATTTTCAACATATGTTCTAACATTATCATAAGAATGCATCTTAGAGTAAAAAATACTACATCAATTACTTGTATTTATTGTATAGATAATGATGGATTTTGATTGACTTGGCAGTGCAGGTACAAATTCTCTTGCATCATGAACAATACAACTTGTCAACCAGGGTCATGTCCAGGATATTTTTGCTTGTGCGCTTGACCAGGTTCGTAATGTCACATTTTGTAAGTTCCTTTACAGTTCATAATTCAATATTAAGCTTGTTCATGATTATTATCTAGGTTTTTTGTATGTGTTTTTTCATCTATTTGATTGTAAAAAACTCTGCATGTTTCCTGTTGTTCACTATGATTTCTCCCATTACCACTCCTAGGATGAATCTGAATTTATTGTTACATAGGTTACTTTATTGTTACTATGATTTCTCCATTTACGATTTCATAGGTTACATCATGTAAAGTTGTCAATCTCAGGTTGGTGATGAGCTTTAGTTCTCCAGATTTGGGGATTTTCTGATATCTTCTCCCTCATGCCATTCCTGCATCACCTCGTTGTTTGAGCATGCCAATTGTCTACCACTTGTACCAATTGGCACATGTCAATCCCTGAGTGGTGCCACATTTCACCTATTTTCAGTGAGATTTTAGGGTTTCTCTAACATAGCTTCAGAAATCCGATTCAGTGCCTGCTTGAATATTGTCACATAATACTCATGGTTTGGATTGATGAGCATGTTCTGAATGGTTGGTTGATTCATAAGAACCACCCATATAGTCATCTTGATATATTTCAGAAGTTTTCTCGGGTTTCCTTTTTCACCGTTTCTAGTGCGTGGGATGGTGTGGGGTGATCCATCAATACTGGTGCTCTTGTAGTAGGGAATTTGTTTTTGGGGATATAAAGGAGCATTTGATGTAGATATCCCAATGGATGCATTCATATATGGGCACGAGAGGTCAAGAATTTAAATTAAAAATATGCAACCTCTAGCATGGTAACCTGAAGGAAGCGAGAGACACTGGTTAAAGATTGTTTTGTGCTGGCCTTAATATAGCCGTGATTTATTTATATTATCTTAATGCAAATATACAGTCCGGTCTCATTAAAATGAGGATTGTGGTTGTATTTCTCTTTGGCTGTTTCTCTCTTAATGCTCCAGAAGTTGCCAAAAGTTGCGATAGTTGTTTAGTTTGCCTATTACAACTTAAAAGTGGTTTTTAGCAATGGGAGTCATGTTTTCTAAGGTTCATACTAATATGAAGATATTGTAATTCTATATTCAGCATAAGAGAAGATGGCCTCTACTTTGGGTAGTATGACAACAATTGCCACATCTACCTCATTAGGTAACAATGGAAAGGGGAAGAAGTTGGGTGCAATGTTTGATAATTATGGCAGACAATTGTCTTCTCTTTCAGTTTTTTCACCCATTTCCTTTAATCACTCAAGCAGAAGAGGGACTCTGAGATTACGTGACAGAGAGAAGGTATTTAATACAAGAGATATGGAAAAGGAGTTGTACTTCAACAAGGATGGCTCAGTGACAAAAAAAATTGCAGGTCAGTGAAAAAATTATGCTTAAAGGAAGGTCACCTGCACGTGAAACTTCACTGCGGTGGATCTTTCCTTGTCCACTTATATTCGATTTTAATGTGTTATTTTAATTTTTCATGGAGGGTTGTTTTGGCATATGGTCTGGCATTCAATTGCACACTTATTGAAAGCATTGTCAATTTGTCTTGCAGGCGGTGTGAACAAACTTGCTGATCTTGTTGGAGTCACCCTTGGGGCGAAGGGAAAAATCTTGTCTTGGAGAGCAAGCATGGTTCTCCGAAAATAGTTAATGATGGTGTGACAGTAACTAAGGAGGTAATTTGTAGATGTGTGCTCTGGTTTTCTTTTTAACGTTGTATTAGTTCCCCCTCTTAAATGTCTTAGATTTGGTAGGAATAATTTGAAAACTCAAAGGTGAAAGGAAACATATTTTTTACCCAGTGGTCTACTTGGCCTATGGAATAGCCACATTAGAGTAATGCATAAAGCTTTTCACAACAATAAAAGGAAAGGGTTATGGCCGAGTCAAATTTTATTGTTATTGACAGTGTAATGAAATATATCTCAATGCTATGGTTTTGGCCTTTTTATTGGTTGAATTAGAGGAACCAGTTGAAAATATTGGGGCCAAGTAGGCTGGTTTTCCTTTTTATTGATGGTTTGGTGTATCTAATTGAATTAGTTTCCTAAGGTATTTTTGGTTGCAAACTCCTTTTCATTTGTCATACAGTATTGGCCTTGTGGAATACATTTGATTGTGTGGTCTTGTTAGATCTACAACATTTGTAGTTGTTTAGTCTTATGGCCAAGGTGGACTTTTATTATGGAAATAGTTGATGCAATATTGTCATTTAATCCTTACTGTAGGGTAGCATGTTGAGAAGTTTCTTGTGAAACATTTGGTATTCAAAATGACACTTGATCCTATACAGCATCATGCACTTGACTTCAAAATTCATATTCAAAGTGTGCCAAACAATTCTTGCAAAATTTCAAATATTTATGTTGTTTTAAACCATTATCTTTTTCATGTATTGGATGTTGAAAATGTGAAAAAGACTTTGGTATGAAACCAAATGGTGAATAATTTCCAGCAAAAAAACCACTTCCAAGACATGATTTAGAAGTAGAACATATGTACTTATGAAGCATAGAAAGATATCCTTGATGCATTGTCAATGTTTGTCTAGGGTTATTTTTGGAGAAAATAACTCCTTATTCCTAGAATAGTGATCTCCAATACAAGTAAATGCCAGAGAAGAGAGATCATCGTGTGACGCAACGAAACTGAAATTGGACCCCTAAGGAGAGTTGGTGTGTCTATAATCACTCTGTCAGCATTTTCCCTTGGTTTACCCCGTTCTTTTCCTCCAGCCTGAGTCTTAATTAACTTCTTTTTTCTTCGGGTTTATTTATCAAATTCATAGAATTTGATAAATAAATACTATCCACAATGGTTCGACTTTAATTTCTATTCATGACTTTATATTATCTCCAAGCCTTATAACCAATGTTTAACTTTCAACACTTTTTATTTATACTCCGCGTTTCTTTTTAAATAAATAACTTGTAACTAACTTTCGGCTTTATATTTCAACACCCAGCCTTACAACAATCATGCTCCAGACTTATGCTAATTATCCGCCAATCGTTTAATTAAACAATTTCATTATACCCCGGCCCCACCTATATATATCAATAACCAATCAAACACTCGTGTCGTACCTGGCTATCATCCGCACACCTTATTTAACCTTCGGGCAAGTTCAACGTGCGACCACTGTCCGATGGCCCTTCTCCAAATCAACGACTCTTGGCAATTTCGCTCGGCTTCCAACGTCGGTATTTAACATGCGATGGCGCGGGTTAAACGGTGGTTTTCCGGGGGTCACTTCACCACGTGTCGCATTCCCTATGGAATCACTCGCGAATAGGAAATACCGCCTACTCCGCAAAAGCGGTGTGATATGGGCAACCCGCTTTTGTGATTCCGCTCGTGGTTTTGGTACAGGGCTTGACCACAGGTGCAAGTCTAGTTCTGCTATCCTTTTTTTGGTTAACTCATGTCCAATCCTTGGGTCAGGTTCCGAAATCACAACAATCTTGTCTCTTTATTAAGCGAGATTTTTATATTTGAACAGTGTTCACGACCCCGGTTCTCTACACAGACCTCGCCTTCGGGTGGGGTGAGTTCACAGGGTTATCCGACAATTTACGGGAATTCAAAGACAGAAGAATGGAATTATCAGTACCCAATCGCCTCACAGTTAAACAATTCTTCACAATTAGCAGTTCGAGATAATTCAATGGCAACTAAGCTTGGAAATCATTTAACTGGAAACAATTGTTCACACAGAGAGGTTTATTGCAGAAATCCCCTCTCTACTCTCCTCTTCCCTCTCTACTTTTATTCATCCGAGGAATTACAATTTATATACATAACATATGGCTCTTCGGTTCCTCTGAGAGGATCGTTCTAGAAATCAAAAGGTCTAATTATAATAATTCAACTAACTGAAACTGTTCAACTCCTACAACTCTAACTAGTCTAAGTAATATAGTCAGCTGAGGTATTGACACCTAGCTGTTACAACTCAAATGTTTTCGAACCCTCCTAGCCACAACATGTGGACAAAACCTCCTACATTGCTGGCTAGTGCCTAATGCCCTTGCATCATGGTGTGACATAAACATATTAACAAAAGTGAACAGGGAATGATTATTAATTATGGCATACTAAGTTGTCAGTGATTTTGACTATTTGTCTTTAACATGTAAAAATGTTAAATTCCAAACTTACATCATCATGGTTTGGCATCATGAGCTTGACTAATTGTCCACCATGCTCATAATCTCATTGTTGTATTCATATCTATAAACAACGTTTCAAATAATAATAAAAAAGTTTTATAAGAAAAATCCAGACCTCCATGCTGCTGCTCCCTGTGAGACAAATTCAAAATTGCATTACACAATCTGACACATAAGAATCTCCTATATCCTGGTGGTATGTATCCAAACTCTTATAATAGTGTCTTCAAGACTTATGTTGACATTGCCAATGAGATATTTAAGCAATGAAAGATGGATCCTTCTTCATTGTTGTATATGTAACAATATTTTATTAATATAAAGATTGATGGTTTTGTCTTTCTGAAAATGAAATGTAAAAATAATTTATTGTGGTCAATTGAAAAGTTTTTTTTAAAGCTTTTCATTATGGAAGGGCGACATAGATATATGCCCTTCTAATTGAAATTCGGACCTGCCCTTCAAATTTGATCATTGTGTGGGACCTTAACAAACAATAAAACTATTCCGCCGCGCGTTATATAAAACATATAACAAAACCTTTGTCAAAACTTCAAACGAACCCTTTAGCCGTGGGTATTTCATCACGAATTGATCATTTTACCATGTACCTTCTTCTAGAGGAATATTCTTCCACTTGATTAGGTACTTCATAATGGTTATATGTCAAAGAGATACATAAAGTTTATCTATAACTTTTTGTGGTTCAAGAATCAACTTTCATTCTTCATCTAATTTTGGAAGTTCTATTTACATTGGCATATTTTTTCCCAAAACCTTTTTTAGGCAAGATACATGAAAAAACTTATGAATGCAAGAAGAAGGAAAATATAACTTCTGTACCACTTGTGCAATCCTATGAATAATTATTTAGGGCCATAATAGTTTTGCAGTGTGGAAAAAGTCGGCAAAAAGTCCCGACTTTTTGAAAAAATCCCGAATTTTTCCCGGAGCCGACTTTATTGGCCGAATTTTTGCCAAATTTTTCATCCCTGAAAAAGTCACGATTTTATCCTCAAAGTCCCGAGTTTTTTCCAACTTTTTCGAAAAAATCTTGAGTGAGGTAGTTTCTTTAATAATTTTTTAATTTTTTTTGGAAAAATTAGGATTTTTTCCAAAAATGAATATTTTTGTATTTTTTTAGTTTTTCCGACTTTTTCAAAAAACTCCCGACTTTATCAAGTATTTCAACTTTTGGACCCTTGCCGATTTAATCCCGACTTCGAATTTTTCCACATTGCATTTTTGAGCTAATTCTTTATTCTTCTTTTTCTTGAATGAAGATTGCTTATAATGCTATAATCTAAAAAAATACCCAATTACCCTCCTCAAATTATCTTTAACTTCAATGTTGTTCCCCTTGTTGTTTTATCATGTTTCATGTCATTTGAAGGTTTTCCATAATAGTTTTCAAAGTTTCTTTAGTATTTTCCATATGTGACTCTATTTCCTATACTATGGACTTATCTTGCAAAAAGTATGAGATACTAGGAGTTTGATATCCATAAAGGGCCTTAAATGGAGAAATTTTAGTAGATGTGTGATAGGTAGTATGATAGTATCATATTACCATTCTTCCTTGAGGAACCCACTTCATCCATTAAGATTGCTTTTCTAAAGAGTAACATTGTAGATAACCTTAAAAACATTTGTTAACTATTTTTGTTTGACCATTTGATTGTGTTTGATATGTAGAACTCATGGCAGGTAGTGTTTCTCCACTCATATTAAATAATTATTTCCAAAATTTTCTTGTTATTATTACTTTAGGAAAACCATGAAGACTATGAATTTATTTCATGGACACTTCTGTCACTTGGCTTGTTGTTTATGTACTTTGAGCTCTACAAAAAAAATCTACAAAATTTGTCTATATAAATGACCACAAAAATGTAATACTTACCTTTATATTTCAGTAACCCTGTAATAAATTCTATTGATATATCTTCTAGTCTTTGAATATGTATGTGGAATGGTTGAAGTAACCCTAGAGATTTTACTGTCTCTCTTTTATTTATTATGCAAACCTGACCTTCTCTTACAAAAATTTGAATATCTTTCTTCATTCCTTCCAAAAATATATTTTTTGATCCTTTGAGATGTTTTAAGGAACCCTGCGTCCTACCATCAGAGAGGCATGGGACTCCCTTAATATTTTTTTATTCAAATATGCTTACGTGCATAAAAATATTCTACATTTGCACCAAAGTATATCTCTCTTTCACTCCCAATGCTCCATAGAGTTCATCCCATCCTTTATAAATTTTATTTTTTGTTTAGTACTATTGTCATTTTTCATTATGGCAAGCTTCTTATAGAAACCTAGGAATAGAAAATGTAATTGGATATAAATTTGAGGCTTCTTCTATTTTAGAAAGAGCATCATGTACTAAATTTTCCTTACCCTTTTTGTAGATTATCTCAAAATTAAAACTTTGCGTTGTTTCTCCTCATTTTTGTTAATCTTCCAATGAAATCCATATCTTCAAAAAATACTTTATGCTATCATGGTATATATTGACTTTAAAGTACCTCCTAGTGATATACTATCCCCATTTTTTATTGCATGTAATATTGCTTCCATTTATTTTTCATACGTAAATTTCACCAAATATTTTCTTTGAATTCCTTGATTTTAAAAGCCAATGATACTCCTTATTGTGTTAATGTTACGTAAATTCCTTGTCCTAGTGCCTCACACTCTACTATGAATGTTTTACCAAAAGTAGGTGCAATCGATGTTGGTGTAGAAGACATGGCATCCATTAAAAGAGAGAATGCCAAAGTAGCCTCATCATTCCATATAAATGATATTTTCTTCAAGAGATATGTGAGTGGACTTGAAATGCATGCATAATTATTAACAAATGATCAATAATATCATGTAAGTCTAAAAAATCTTCTAAGAACCTTGATTTTCTTAGGAATAGGTCATTTTGTAATAGCTTGCATCTTTTGAGGCTCCAACTTCACTCCTTCCTTTAAAACAATATGAACCAAATACTCGAATTCTTATTACCCAAAAGCAAATTTGGATATTTCTACATAAAAATGATTGTTCTCAATAATTTATATAACTTTTCCACATGTTTACTAGTGTGGTATTCCCATGATTTATTATAAATGTGTACTATAAAAGAAAACCAACACAAATTTTATAAGACGGGATCAAACAAAATTGTTCTTAAGTCGAGCCCGCTAGACTTCAAATGATGATAAACCATAATTCAAACCAAATTCGCGTTCCAAAATAGCCTGCTGACGTCAGCCAATTTTGTGACGCGAAAACCAAATGAATTCCGCCCTAATTTTTTTCGGGTCCGAAGTTGGGTTGGCGTATGGAGGGAGAGTTGTGATGTGAATTTATTATCAAATTCGCCCTAATATTTTTTGGGTCCGGATTTCCACTGCGCGAGTGGCCCAAACAAAGATCCGCTCCTATCCCTCTGTGACGAAACCATCATACATGCTGACGTCATCAATCAAAACCCGCGACCCTTTTGACTTTGTAAATAAAACAAATTGCGTCTGCGTCATTTTCATTGTTCCATGCACTAGCCAGTCTTCTATGCAACAAAATTCAAAAACCAACTATTAACGCTTGCTGACCATTACCTTGCTGAAGAGAATTGAAGCTGAGTATTTCAGGGTTCTTCTGTCATAACCAGCGCCTGTTTAAACACGTTTCATTTCTCATAAACAGGTATTTATTCCAATTCCCTGCTAAACTCTATAAAAAATATTGGTTTTACTTTTAATTCTGCACTAAGGTCTGAAAAGAAGTTCAGTTTGGTCTTTTTCGTTCCCAGAACTGCAGTTATATTCCCAAAACTGGTAATTGTGCCCCTTTTCCACAATAACCCCGAAATTCCATTTCTGAATCCATAAGAACCAGAAATGGAAGTTCCTGTAGCTCTGAATGTCATGCCCATCAATGCCCCTCACAAGGACTTGGATTATTTGCCTTTAGCCGATATGTATTTTCAAATTAAGGACTTGCTTCTCAGTGAGAATCCTCTTCAAATAATTTTCCGCTGCATAGACAATTATTTGAATGGTTCTGACATCTTTGGACTTTGGGAATCAAATATTCCTATGTACCTTCTCCCCTCAGTCCATATTTTTCCTAAGTTAATCCTTCAACCTTTCCATGGTGGTCAACAACGTGAGTTTATCCCAAAGTCAAAATGTCCTTTTCCCAATAACTGCTCAGTCCATAAATGAAATGCTACAATTCCAACCTGGTCAAGCTCTCACTCCCCTGTCCATGGCTGAATTACTTGAGAAATCTACTAAGTTATCCAATGAAGAGTTAAACTGCCTATGCCAAACCTTCATGTTACCAGAGCATCAGCCTAAAAACCCTCCCCCTTATGGTTATAATTTCTTTACTAATGAGGGTAGATTTATTTTAAACATGATATCTTCCATAATGGGCTTCAATACTAGTGAGTATGTTGATCACTTAATCCTAGTATTGTTATCCATTTTTACCCCTGGACAGCCTCCTGCTGTCAAGTACGATTTTGCATATTATATTGCTGACAAAATCCATGATTAGTTCATGAGATTTGAGAATAAGAGAGTATTTAAGTATTCTTCTGTCATATATCATCTCATGATTTACTTTCAGTCAGAAAATTTCCCTTTTTATGTTAAGAAACTTGATGCCAAACGGAATCCTAGATCAGTCATCTTTTGGTCTGCCATTACTCACAATTCCTCTGATTCTCCTTATTCCTATAATGAGTTTGTCGACCTTTTTTTTCATCCTGAAACTACCTTGTTGACAGGAGTCTCTCCTCCTCAAATTAACAATGAAATCAAGAAAATCCTTCAGCTCTAAAAGCAGTACAGGATAGGTGACTGGTACCTATATCAAAACTACAGAGAGATAAGGATATATGGATGTGAATTATGCCCATTCAAACTGCCCAAGTATGTCCCAATGAGACTATTTGCATTAGAATATTTCAGGCAGATGAATAATTCAGATATAATTCATTTTTGCAATGCAAAGAAAAAGGCTCAAATCAGGATCAAGAGCCAATTAGGTCCCTTCATTTGTAACTCTAGGGAAGCTGGAAAGGAAACCGAAAGGATTTTAGAAGACTATCTCAGACTACAAAAGAGTTTCTACTGGGTGCCTTATGATCCAAATAACATCGACGATGAAAAGAATGAAAAATAAGCGTCACCATACATTGGTTCGAAAAGATAGTGAGTGGTCCAATGTTGAAATAGTAGTCTTGAAGAATGTAGTAGATTCTTTTGGACAGGTGCAGGGATCTTCTTCGACGGTTTTAATAAAATTTGCGAGAGGAGAGATTGGTATGGTGGTAGTGATCTAAGGGCCTATAGAGGCTAGTATTACAAATAATTGAAAAATTCATAATGACAGAGCAACCAGAGACTTCTAAAGAACAAGGTCAAGGACAAATTCCTCCTACTCAGATCAGTGAGCCAGAAATTTCTATTTTACAAACTCCTCTAAATATAGAAAAGGGAAAAAAGAGAGAGGTTGAAACAACTACTCCTATTGGTGGCTCTTCTAAACAGCAAGATGTTAAAAGGCATAAATTAACTCCCCTTCCAGAAGATGAATCATTTCAAGAAATCCTTGACAGCCAGGGAAGAGAATATAGTCAGCAAATAGGTACAGGAAGTCGGACATCCAATAATTTTCAAAAACAGGAAATACAGAGGCAACAAAGTGAAGAAATATCTTCTTTCAAACCTCCAGTAAAAACTGCCTGGGACATCAAAAGAACATTCATCAATATAAAGGCCAGGAACGATCCACTTAGACTTCAAGTGTACAACCAATTTTTGAAGATGGCTCCGAAAAATCAAGAAATATTGATGTCAGCTTATGACATCCAATAGGGTAAGATGTTAATGAGCCATTTGAAGCCCAAGGTGCAGCAGCCTCAGACAACTGCAGATTACGTTAGGACTAATTTTGAAGTCTTAGCAAAGGATATCCATCCTTTAGATAAAATTGAGCTACACAAGCAAACAGGTGAGATGATTTATTCTACTCTGACGGATAAATCAATGATGACCCATAAGTTGCAGGATTATTTGGATAATACTAATACACAGTTGCAGCTTGAAAAAGCCTCCTCCCAGGCTAAGGATAATAGAATCAAAACTTTAGAGGAAACAATCATTGGTTTGGGTCATAATCCTAAAGATGTGAAAGGTATTGAAGCTTTGATCAAGAGAAAAGATGATGATATTGCAGCTCTGAGAAAACAATTAAAGTTACCGGCCTCAAGACATCCACAGACTGCAGAAATCATCAAACAAAATTCTGAGGAAGAAATAATGGATTTTCTCTTAAAATTTAATGAGCAACTTACTGCAACTGAAAAAGAGCTTGAGAATGCATTAAAAGATAAGCAGGCAAATATTCCAGTATCTACAGCAGGAGTAGTGACAGGTACAGCAACAACAGGTCAGCGAGCAGAATTGTCACATAGCAACACTGCAAATTTGAACACTGATGAATTAACAAAGTCAATGGAAGATATGAAACTTCAGGCCATAGAGCTTCACAAAACAAAGGAACAATTGGCCACTCTATAACATAAATATGATCTTTCAAAAATGAGTGTTGCTGATAAAACAAGAGAAGTGAACAAATTAGAAAAAACAGTCAAAGCATTGGAAAAGGATCTCACATTGGAGAAACCTTTAAAAGAAATAAATGATATTCTTTGGGATAATATCATTCAATCAAAAAGGATGTTTGGTCCTCAATTCAAATAATGGATGAACATAATAACTTAGTTAAATTGGCTTTGGATGAGATTGAGAGATCAAGACAAGAGTTGGGAAATATGCCAGAAGAGGCCAATAGACTTATACATTTTTTGAATACTCGGACTAAGAATCAACTTGCAGAAATTGGTATTCATGACAGGACCGGAACAATTCTGGAAATAAAGAGAGTTTTTACTAAAAGAACTCTGGTACAGAATTTAGAACGAAGGTGCTCAGATATGCAAGAAGAAATCATTGCCTTCAGAGAAAGATTGAATATTTTGTTAAATAGAGGATTGCCCAGTCCTATAGTTGCAAAAGATAAGCTAATGGACCTTGATAGTTATGTCGAAAAATTGGACAAATATGTTGATAATCAAGCTAGTTCTTCAACCAGTTCATCAACAGCAGCATTGCCTACAGGTAAAAACCTTCATGACAGATTGGAGAATTTATTTTATCTTGAGCATGAAGTAAATCATTTGTTCCCAAATCAGCCTAATTTCTTCAGATATACTGAGGCTGATGAAACATTAAGAAGTTGCAAAGGACCAGAGTGCCATAAGTTCAATGGTGGGAAGAAATGATGGAACTTTTGTAAAAAATTATCCTTACACAAATTTTTTCCTATTTACCACAGTATATCATGATAAAAATGATAAAAGGATGAACAAAGGTCAAAGAGTATAAAAGCAGTTAAAGAGTATCAGTGAAACGAAATAATCAACATAGAATTACTGAAGAGGACAACATCAAGCCAAGATATAGGGCCTGCCTCCAGCACATTCTTAAAAGAAGGAAACAACACAACATCAGTTATCATTTTTCTTATCTACGAGACCATCTGTCTCTATATTGTTGTAAAATACTTATTAGTTATCCTAGATAATATCTCAATTTGTTATGAGATATTTTGTATGATTTTTTGTATGGATATTTGGGTTCCAATCTTCAGATGTGAAAATGTAATGACTTCATGGACTGTTTTACTTCATATAATATATTCAAAACAACGTTTTTCTCTTGTGCAAAAAAAAATGATTAATGTTTATCACTCTGCCTTCAAAACTAGCGATGCTGGTCTATGTTGCTGGTTTATTGATATGGTCTGATGGTCTTTTTATATTTTGGACATATCACACTCCTCACATGATTAGCGTTTTTCTCTGTTCAAGGATTTTTGGTACTTTAATTTGTATTTGGAACAATGGACGTCGGTACTCTATCTGTTGCTTTACTATTCTACATACTGCTATTTCACTTTCTTATAGATGCCTCAGGCATATTTGGATGCTTTCTCAGATTGTCGATAATCTCCATATGGACCGTTACTGGGTTTTATATCATGTCCCTGTATGTGACATGGGGTATTTTTCTATCATTGTCTGGGGTGGGACTTCCACTTTTCTGGATGGATATTTGGGTTCCAATCTTCAGATGTGAAAATGTAATGACTTCATGGACTGTTTTACTTCATATAATATGTTCAAAACAACGTTTTTTCTCTTGTGAAAAAAAAATGATTAATGTTTATCACTCTGCCTTCAAAACTAGCGATGCTGGTCTATGTTGCTGGTTTATTGATATGGTCTGATGGTATTTTTATATTTTGGACATATCACACTCCTCACATGATTAGCGTTTTTCTCTGTTGCAGGTTTTTGGGTACTTTAATTTGTATTTGGAACAATGGACGTCGGTACTCTATCTGTTGCTTTACTATTCTACATACTGCTATTTCACTTTCTTATAGATGCCTCGGGCTTATTTGGATGCTTTCTCAGATTGTCGATAATCTCCATGTGGACCGTTACTGGGTTTTATATCAAGTCCCTGTATGTGACATGGGGTATTTTTCTATCATTGTCTGGGGTGGGACTTCCACTTTTATGGATGGATATTTGGGTTCCAATATTCAGATGTGAAAATGTAATGACTTCATGAACTGTTTTACTTCATATAATATATTCAAAACAACGTTTTTCCTCTTTTAAAGTTTCATTTTTTTTTTTTTAAATTGAACTTGTCGTCGCTATACCGACGCCTTGTAAGCATCGGAATTGCGACAGATTAGAAACGTCGGAAGAGCAATAGTATAAAAACGTCGGACGAGCGACGTTCAAAACGTTGGACCACATTTCGTCGGAATTGCGACAATTTACAAACATCGGACCACATTTCGTCGGAATTGTGACAGTTTACAATCGTCAGAAGAGCGACGTCCAAAATGTCGGACCACATTGCGTCAGAATTGTGACAATTTACAAACGTCAGAAGAGTGACGTTCAAAACATCGAACCACATTTCGTCGTAATTGTGATAGTTTACAGACGTCGGAAGAGCAACGTTCAAAACGTCGAACCACATTTCGTCGGAAGTGTGACAGTTTACAAAGGTCGGAAGTGCGATGGATTGGGAAACGTCAGAAGAGTGACGCTTGTTTGGAAGCAACGGAAAAAGTGTCGATAGTGCGACAATTTTGAATTGCATCGGAACTACGACGGTATGGTAAACCACGTTTTGCCCGCCCTTGAACTGTCGCTCTTGCGACGACTATGTGTCGAAATAGCGATGAATTGGCCGTCGGAATTTCCACCAAATTTTCTAGTGTAATGATAGAGGGAAACACTCCATTCCCTAAGTTTTCCTCATTGGAGTGGCATAGGAAGACAATAGAGGGAATAAGTCTCTAAGAGCTAAGGAGCGACAATGGGTAGTGTAGTAGTTGTGAACAAGCGGAGTTGTGAACAAACTGAAAGAAGGCCTTATGTGTTGATTTGTTGATGGACTAATGATCAAATAGAGGGAAAATTGGAGAGTTTTGTTTAGTGACCTAAAGGAGAAAGATCCATTGATAGAGGCATATTTGCAGATTGGGAGTAGAAGGACCAGAAAATGTGTTCAGGGTACAACCAAAGGGAGCTGTGAAGCACGCTACATCAGCTAGTCGATTAGTTGTATCTTGTTCAGGGTAGATTGGTTTTCATAGTTGTTGACACCAATTGTTGAAGAGAACTAAGTACAATCCATCCACCAATACATGAAATTGCTATGAAAGTGTGTACCTCTCCCATGATAATGTGGGTTTCTAATAAGCATAGAGTTTTAGTTAAGCCCTCGGCTTCACTAGCACAGAAAATAATAATTTAAAATGAAACAAAAAAACAAATCACGACTGAAAATAAAATATAAAATGTAGTCTATGAATGCTACTCGACACTCAGCCTGATACTCGATACTCAACCAGTCCTACATATTTTTATTATTTTTGGCTATTGTGCATAGATATAACTGGAAACAAAGGAGAAGAACATTCTACTACTGCTCTTCCTTTTCTCCATTTCTTCCATTTTTAAACTTGAGAACATTTAAGTGATGTCAAAGCAAGTTGAGCGCATTAATAGCAATGAAATAAAGATACCCAAGCATGGAAATATTTACCAATGAGGATTTCTTGATTAAATATTGAGATTATTGCATTGGAAATAAATGGGGAATGCATCCAACATTGTCTTATTAGGCATTTCTTCCAGAAAATCAAGTGTAAGATCTACTATGTTTTCTCTTGCCATTTCGTCCACAAAAATAAACTGTAAGCTCTATTATGGTGCCTCTTGTTAGCATGCAACCAAAATTCCATTACAAGGAGGCTTCATATCACAAAATAAATAAATAAGAGGTGAAGGGAAAGTGAAAAATGACACGTTGGCATCTTACTAGTCAAGAAGCTTGACAGGAATTATAGATGAAAAAGACGTTGGATGAGAGACAGAGTTCATTCATACCCAGAATTCTTTTGGGCCGTTGTGACCGATTTCGCCCCCTCAGCCAAAATATGGTGCTGATGTTGTAATCACCTGCTCCTTCATAATATATCCCTTCTCTTCCCTTTGATTTTGTTGATCACCTCATTGTGGCCAAACCCTAATAGACTCAATACCAGTTAATTGACAAAAATCTCACAGAGAAAAAAAAAATCAGGACTGCCTTGTTTTGATCCTCTCATTCAGGTATTTACTCGCTCTGCCCATTTCTAACCTCCCACAAAAGTGAGTAGAAACCTATAATAACTTCACATAATCCAATCCTGCATAACCATAAATACCACATTCCCATGTTGCATCCTTGACAGAGCCAGTAATAACACATGCCCATGTTGGGTACTTAATGGAGCTCTATGAAGAAGGGTTTCATTCGAATATCTTCACCTCAATTCTAAAAGCCAAATATTATGGAATTCCATTCAATATCTAAATCGTCAGTTTATTGGTTACATATCTTCCTAAGCCATTTCAATTTCAATTGCAGCAAGTGCGTTGGCGCCATAGCGTGTAAATGAAATTTTTGTAAAAATTGGAAGGTTGTAGCAAGTGTGTTGGCGCCATAGTGTGTAATGAATTTTTTGGAGTGAAAAGAAATTGGAAGTTTGGTTTTTATTAGGAATCAACTAAGATGTAAATTTTAGGGAAAAATTTTGTTTTAGAAAACAACTTAAATATTGGACTTTATTTTATATACATTAATCCAAGATCAATCAAATTATTTGAATAATCTACATTAAGCTAAAATCAACCAATTGATTTGAATAAATACAAAATAAAAAAATTAGGATGAGATTTTAAAGTAGAATAGTTGGATCATTTTTTGGTCCAACTCTCCCTCATGAATAATGGAAAATTATTTTCTTATCCCATATCCTCTTCCCTTTTGGATTACGAACCCATTGACCTAATCTTAAAGCTAAATTGAAACCCAAGACCCCCCTCCACTTTAGATGTAATCTTTTCTAGTTCTCAAAGAGGCTAGAGAACTTGATCATATTTGAAATTAAAGAAGTAGTTGGCTCACTCTTTTTTGTTTAGAAAAAAATATTGGAACATGTAAACCTTACTTTAAAGAGTTACTCTAAGAAAATTTTGTGGCTCCAATAATAAAGGGAGCAAAAGATGTTAGTGGAGATATATGGATAGAATAAGAAATAAAAAATACCATTCTTCATGGCAATACAAGGCATGGAAATGAATTAACTTATCCTCACAACTCAAAAGGAAGAAAAATATCGATGTCTCAAATCCATGAGTGTATGTATAAGAATAATAAATGATAATAATAAATTATTTAAATAATCAATCAATCGCTCTGTTGTAGCACAATATCTCTCAACCAAAATTGAAAAATTTTCTTAGTAATTCAAGGTTGTTGATGATTTATTAAGATGAACTGGAACATGTTCAAGCTGTTAATCACAAGCTCAAAATATATTGCTAAATGTATCAGCAGATTAAAATGAGCAAAATAGAAGTAGGACACTCTCTATAATCTAGTTGAATGTGATACAATTGTTAGCTGACATAGCACTTCTGCTACAAAGCCCTGAAGTTGTAGAGATGGTATTACCTATTTACATTAAAGAGTTTGGAAGAGTCTTACGACTTGAGCTTTTTGATATAATAGTTCACATGGCAGGCTTAGGCTTTGAAAGAATCATATCATAAAACAGTAGCGTTGCTAATAAGCAGCTGTTTAAAACGAACTCCTTATTGTTGGATCAATCTAAAGCAAAACATTAGCTCCAGAAGCTACTACTGAAGGCGTTGAGATTGTGCTTGGCCCTTTTATTTTAAATACCTCTGTTCCTAATGATGCTAAATTAAAGTCTGAATATCATCACCGAATATTGGCTTTATGTTCTAAAAAGGTTTAATAGTAGAGTCAAAGATTGGCAGAGCTGATTTGCTAAGGCTACTTATGCTATCTGATGCTGAAGATATGTTGAAAAAAAAACGTTTGAAAGTGGGTGAAATTCTTTGTCAAGTGAAAAGGGATTATTTCAGAAGAGCTTATGAATTTCAGGATTGAATGAATGGTAGTGACTTCATCTGTCAAAATTGTGCAAGATACCAGGCAAACGTTTGAAGGACGGAAAATTACTTACCCAAAAACGCAGATCCTCCCAGGTCATGTTTTTCGTTTTCAAATTGTGGGCAAATGGAGGAAAATTTCAAAAAACCGCAACATGGGTTTTTTGCAGAATATGCCAAATTGACTTACACGAGGAAACTGCCCAGAAATCCAAATCTGTTTAAGAGATTTCAATGATTCTTCAAATGTCTGTTTTTCCAGAAACGTTTTTCAAATTGAATTTGGCTCATTTTACTGAAATTCGATTTGTGTTTGACATAACTGTGGATGACATTTAATAGCCGCCGGGAAAATCTCTTCTAACCATTCCAAGGCATCAAACAAGCCTTCCAACTGGAAGCAACCATGAAAGAAATAGACTAACTTCAGAGCTGGAAAATGATATAACACCAAAAGTAATGGATTGCTTCTGAACCTCTGTCAGGACCAAGGAATTATCCTTTTCTTTTGAATGGTGGGACAACTGCTCTCACGATAGCTATTTATCAGGAAAACTCTATTGATGAATATCTTTAACTGAAGTATTTTGATTAACTGGGCTGGCTGATGGATGATGAGAGACGTCTCTGCTGTAGCAGCTTGGTGGAAGGTGAGATACGTTCAAATGGATGAATCAGAGTACTAATGACAGCTGAGTATATATGGTCACTCAACGATGAAATGTCACTAAAATTTGATTCTGCATCAGTTGATTTTAGATGATCAAAGGCCTGTACAAGGAAAGTTTGAGATCCCAATGTCGCATTCATTGGTAGTCTAAGCATACATTGTTGAAATTTTCAAACAATCTCCTTCCATTTATATTTGACATTAGAGAATGGAATTTTTGGAAAAAGATTTTTTCGTATAAAATTTAATATTGCAGTTGAATCGATGCTTGGATCAGCCAGCTCAGATCTAACGGTTTGCGGCGGTTCAAAGTAAACGAATTTTAGGAGAGATGGCACCCGCGCAGTTGACTTGTTGACCGTGAGGCAAATGAAGATTGACGGTGAGGATGTATTGCGGGGGGGGGGGGGGGCAACCCAAGATTTGTCACCGTACCACAGCGGCCCCCGCAGTGACGTCATGTGAATCATTAGATAGTTGCACATATCAATTCTGGCATTTGATGTGTGTTTGCACAGGCAGTTATTGGTTTTCAAAAACCATTGGTGATTTTGTTGTTGATACGTACAGGTGAAATGGTGGACCCAAAATGCACCATTTTCTTTTTAAACTTCCCTTTTTATTTTTGGGTTTTATATTATATATTTTATATATAATATTAAACAAGTCTTTTGTAATGGTAATTAATGCCAAAATTTTCAAGAATCAGTTTTAAAACTGATCATAACAGTTAGTTAGAGGAAACAGCAGAGATAAAAGCAGAACAAGAGATAGGGGAAAGGGTTTCGGTTTTTCAGTTCTCCAGGCAGTAATCTTTGTACTGAGATTTCAAGTGATTAATGAAGGAAATACAAACTTCTAGAATTTGTGGATATTGATTCGTTTCCTAGTTTATATAATGTATTTTCAGTCTTTGAATAAAATGAAGTATCGAAGTAGCAGGTCTTTTTTTGCATATGCAAATAAGAGTTAAAACCCTTAATAAGCGCACCTTCATTTTAACTGTTCTTTGCTTTTCATTATTCTAAAGTCTGAGATGATAGATTCTGTGCAGCAGCATATTGTTTTGGGCTTTTTCCTTTCATTCTTCTTCTGAACATTTCATTCTATATCAACAAATAATAGCATTGTGGATCATTTATAGCATTTGATTTTGAAGATGCAATGATTGAACTCTGGAGGTGATTGAACATGGATCCATATCTCTGTGACATAGTTATTTAAATGTCTTGAGCACGGATTCTTTTACACAGCAAGGAATTGTTTCTCAAGGTACAACATTAATTGTGTCGGGGATCCCATTAGCCAGTTTATTTCTAAGTTTTATTTTCCCTTTCTCTGCATTTTAACTTGATGAGGTACTTTTTGCTTGTCTTACTTTGCAACTTCTATTTCTGAGAAACTAAACAAAGGTCACATACCTTGCGGTAGATGGTTTCATAATGTATATACAGTGGTGATTAAGATTAGGATTTGGGGTGGTTGTTTATTATTACTGACTCCATGAGTCTGAAGGTTTCATTAGATGAAGAATTTTTCTAGCAAGAAGATGAGAAAGTATCATGGAAAAAACATGTATCAAAATTTCCACTTTTTAAAGGAGGTTATATTTTTTACTGTTAGTTTAGTGGTTTATTTTCCCTTTTATATTCAAAGGATTATTTCCTGCTTTATTTTCTCAGAGGATTATAAGGCCCAAAATGTAATTTCATTATTGGAAAAAGACATTTTTTTTCCTTCTTGTATTATAGATCTTGACACAAGCATATCTCCTAAATATGAGAGGAGGGATGATTGTTGTATTACAATATTGAAAGATAATCAGTCACAGTCGGGGCATAAAGGTAATGATTCATCATCTTTGGATGATAATATTTTTCCTCACAAGAAATTGACTGTTTTTTAGTTCAAAAACAAAGAAATATTTAAACCCCTCAAGCTACCCACCATTCTCCATCAATATCCTTCAAAAGGATTCAAGTCCTTGCCAAGTTTCTCTCAGAAGGAGGAGGACATTTCAACTAAACTACATATCTTGGAATTTGAGTACTTTCTGGACAAATTTCAAATTATTTATGAAGACGTAGCTTTAAGGATGTTTTTTCATTCTTTAATGCAGGATGCTCAGCAATGGTTCCAGTGCTTGGAAGCAAGTTCAATTAATTCTTGAAAAGATAAGATGTGAGAATACATGTTGGGGTAGAGTAAGAATGTACTGACATTTTGAAGATGTCTTCTATACAAAAAACCAACCAATAGATCAATTTACGAGTTTAATGGAGGTTTCCATGATTTATTTGACTGTGCAGGCAATTCGACCTCGAGAGCAAACGGCTATGGTTTATTATTTGAAAGCTCTTTCTATTGCCTTGGCTTTTTATCTCAAGGAGAGAAAGCCTAGTACTCTGAAGCTGATGTTTCTCCATGCACAAGAAATCGAAGATAATGCGTGGGCTTCTAGAAATTTTTCTTGCAATGTAGAAAGTCCCAGTTTTGTCAAAGACAAGAGTGCTTGTGAAGGAAACATTGGAATTTCTTTACAAGAGAATGTAAGTTCAGAGGCAAATAAAGATTTCCAAAAAGTGTCAAAAGGTTCTGGTATTATTGACAAACAGGAATTTAATTCTTTTGACGATTCTAATCAAAACTTAGTTGCAACAGCTGAACTACATGATGAAAGCATGGAAGATCATTGCAATAATTTTGTGAGTAGTGAGGAAAATAGTGCAGTTTCTCAAACATGTTTGCAAGAAGAGGAAGATTTTTGTCATCAATTGATGTTAAACGAGGAACATCAGCATTACGGAGAGCAAACCTTAGATGTTTATTCTCAGCCTAAATGCCTGACTACAGGAAGTGGCAGTCAACTTCCTAACACACAGTTCCTAATTAAAGGGTCAAACAATGAAAGAAGCTGCCATGTTCATAGATGTTTGCAAAATGTTCAAGAAAAGAAGGTAACAAAAGTTTTGTCTCATGATTTCTATGATCCAGTTGCTGAATATATGGCAAATTTCTTTGACCAACAACAAGATTTTATGCAAGGGTATGTACAAAGTTTTGTATATAAAACAATTTCATGGTACATTCTTGTTTTGATTTTTAAATTTCAGCAGTGCGAAGGTATTAAATCTAACAAGAAGATGCTGGATTGGTTTCATTGGAAGGTTGACTTCACCTGATTAAGTTCAACCATGCTTATATATATAGGAGCTGTACATAAATAAGCTCAGGAGTTGAGCATTCCCAGTTGTAGTATTTTTAGTTTAAAATTTTCAGTTCAAAATAAAGAGCCTAGAAGAAGGAGGGTTCAGAGAAGTTTTGAAATTTTCAGAGATTTTGGATTGAGAGAAAATTCAGTTTGACTTGAATCCATGCCCAATAAAGGCTACTGATCTACAAGTTCTCAACACTTTTCTACCAAAGTACTGTCCCCAATTGGAGCCAGATGTTGTAGCACAATATCTCTCAACCAAACTCGAAAAATTTTCTTAGTAATTCAAGGTTGTTGATGATTTATTAAGATGAACTGGAACATGTTCAAGCTGTTAATCACAAGCTCAAAATATATTGCTAAATGTATCAGCAGATTAAAATGAGCAAAAGAGAAGTAGGACACTCTCTATAGTCTAGTTGAATGTGATACAATTGTTAGCTGACATAGCACTTCTGCTACAAAGCCCTAAAGTTGTGGAGATGGTATTACCTATTTACATTAAAGAGTTTGGAAGAGTCTTACGACTTGAGCTTTTTGATATAATAGTTCACATGGAAGGCTTAGGCTTTGAAAGAATCATATCATAAAATAGTAGCGTTGCTAATAAGCAGCTGTTTAAAACGAACTCCTTATTTTTGGATCAATCCAAAGAAAAACATTAGCTCCAGAAGCTACTACTGAAGGCGTTGAGATTGTGCCTGACCCTTTTATTTTAAATACCTCTGTTCCTAATGATGCTAAATTAAAGTCTGAATATCATCACCGAATATTGGCTTTATGTTCTAAATAAGGTTTAATAGCAGAGTCAAATATTGGCAGAGCTGATTTGCTAAGGCTACTTATGCTATCTGATGCTGAAGATATGTTGGAAAAAAAACGTTTGAAAGTGGGTGGAATTATTTGTCAAGTGAAAAGGGATTATTTCAGAAGAGCTTATGAATTTCAGGATTGAATGAATGGCAGTGACTTCATCTGTCAAAATTGTGCAAGATACCAGGCAAACGTTTGAAGGACGGAAAATTACTTACCCAAAAACGCAGACCCTCCCAGGTCATGTTTTTCGTTTTCAAATTGTGGGCAAACGGAGGAAAATTTCAAAAAACCGCAACATGGGTTTTTTGCAGAATATGCCAAATTGACTTCCGCGAGGAAATTGCCCAGAAATCCAAATCTGTTTAAGAGATTTCAATGATTCTTCAAATGTTTGTTTTTCCAGAAACGTTTTTCAAATTGAATTTGGCTCATTTTACTGAAATTCGATTTGTGTTTGACATAACTGTGGATGACATTTAATAGCCGCCGGGAAAATCCCTTCTAACCATTCCAAGGCATCAAACAATCCTTCCAACTGGAAGCAACCATGAAAGAAATAGACTAACTTCAGAGCTGGAAAATGATATAACACCAAAAGTAATGGATTGCTTCTGAACCTCTGTCAGGACCAAGGAATTATCCTTTTCTTTTGAATGGTGGGATAGCTGCTCTCACGATAGCTATTTATCAGGAAAACTCTATTGATGAATATCTTTAATTGAAGTATTTTGATTAACTAGGCTAGCTGATGGATGATGAGAGACGTCTCTGATGTAGCAGCTTGGAAGAAGGTGAGATACGTTCAAATGGATGAATCAGAGTACTAACGACAGCTGAGTATATATGGTCACTCAACGATGAAATGTCACTAAAATTTGATTCTGCATCAGTTGATTTTAGATGATCAAAGGCCTGTACCAGGAAAGTTTGAGATCCCAATGTCGCATTCATTGGTAGTCTAAGCATACATTGTTGAAATTTTCAAACAATCTCCTTCCATTTATATTTGACATTAGAGAATGAAATTTTTGGAAAAAGCTTTTGTCGTATAACATTTAATATTGCAGTTGAATCGATGCTTGGATCAGCCAGCTCAGATCTAACGGTTTGCGGGGGTTCAAAGTAAACGAATTTTAGGAGAGATGGCACCCCCGCAGTTGACTTGTTGACCGTGAGGCAAATGAAGATTGACGGTGAGGATGTATTGCGGGGGGGGAAACCCAAGATTTGTCACCGTACCACAGCAGCCCCCGCGGTGACGTCATGTGAAGCATTAGACAGTTGCACATATCAATTCTGGCATTTGATGTGTGTTTGCACAGGCGGTTATTGGTTTTCAAAAACCATTGGTGATTTTGTTGTTGATACGTACAGGTGAAATGGTGGACCCAAAATGCACCATTTGCTTTTTAAACTTCCCTTTTTATTTTTGGGTTTTATATTATATATTTTATATATAATATTAAACAAGTCTTTTGTAATGGTAATTAATGCCAAAATTTTCAAGAATCAGTTTTAAAACTGATCATAACAGTTAGTTAGAGGAAACAACAGAGATAAAAGCAGAACAAGGGATAGGGGAAGGGGTTTCGATTTTTCAGATCTCCAGACAGTAATCTTTGTACTGAGATTTCAAGTGATTAATGAAGGAAATACAAACTTCTAGCATTTGTGGATATTGATTCGTTTCCTAGTTTATATAATGTATTTTCAGTCTTTGAATAAAATGAAGTATCGAAGCAGCAGGTCTTTTTTTGCATATGCAAATAAGATTTAAAACCCTTAATAAGCGCACCTTCATTTTAACTGTTCTTTGCTTTTCATTTTTCTAAAGTCTGAGATGATAGATTCTATGCAGCAGCATATTGTTTTGGCGTTTTTCCTTTCATTCTTCTTCTGAACATTTCATTCTATATCAGCAAATAATAGTATTGTGGATCATTTATAGCATTTGATTTTGAAGATGCAATGATTGAAATCTGGAGGTGATTGAACATGGATCCATATCTCTGTGACATAGTTATTTAAATGTCTTGAGCACGGATTCCTTTACACAGCAAGGAATTGTTTCTCAAGGTACAACACGCTCTCCGCCCTTCGTCGTGCATACGTTTTCTGGTTTTGCATGGGTTGCTCGCCTATCTAGGGCTCGGCCCAATGGCGGAATCTCAGGACCCTCCTCTGCCTCCAGCTCCTCCTCCTCCTTCTGATGTCGAGGCGTTCAGAATTCTGATCGCTTCCCAACCTAAGAAGAAGAAGCAGCTCGCCTCCAAATTTGTCAAGCGACTGGATGAGATTCCCTTGGTGGCTCTCCCGCCTGAGGTTCTGATGAAAGTGGCCCTTTCCCTTGTAGACCATGCTCTATTTAGATATTTCATGAGCTTATGGCCCTCACCAAAAACTATGGAGGCCTAGATCACTCGAAACTGGAAGCCCCTTATTGCAAACAGTGTTACCTCATACTTCCTGGGGCATGGGTTTTTTTTGTTCGAATTCAACACGAAGGAGGATAAGGACCTGATCTTCAGAAATGGGACCTATTTCATGAGTCCTCAAGGGTTGTACCTAAATCTATAGACTCTAGACTTCGATCCCTCGGAGGATGTCCCATCTGTCGTTCCAGTCCGAGTCAGGCTCCCAAACTTGCCAGTGCACTGCTGGAACTAGGAATCCTTGCAGCAAATTGGCAATGCCCTCGGGAAATTGATAGACAGAGCTAATAACAAAGACTAATATGACTGCGCCAGAATCTGCATGGAGGTGGACCTCGAAGCTGGGCTACCAGAAGCCATTAAGATAATGGTGGGAAATTGGTCCCATCTGTAGAAATTAGATTACGAACAGTTGTCGTTCAAATTCCACGAATTTCATGAGTATGGCCACTTCGCCAAGAACTTTCCCAAAAATGCAGCCCCAGAAAAGGCGAAAGAATAAGGATGGCAACAAGCCAAGAAACCAAAAACAAGGCTTAAGCCAAGGCCAATGGAGAAAGAAAAGGGAATTTCAGCACCCATAAGGAGTATTCCTAAAGCCAAACCCTCTGAGAAAGGCCAAGATAACAACTTTGTAGCCTTGAGTATAGAGACAGAGGAAGTCCAAGAAATCGATCCATAGAACATGCAAAAGGACCTCCAAATGTAGGAAACCCTAGCAACATTGAAGATAGGTGAATATCCTGGAAGAACCCTGAAATACAAAGACTCTGTCACTGAGGGGGAAGATCAGGATTCAGAGGAGTCAAAGGAAGAAGGAGAAATTGGGGACTGCCAAACTTTGGTCAGAAGATCTACGAGGGGACAGAAATCCTCTAGGTAAAAGAGAGAACAAGAAAACTACATGGAGAAGCTGTAGGGGACCCAGCCGACCCTAGAAAATATGTTGCCAAAAAACCCTAAAGCACATAGAAATCAAAGCGAGGGCTCTAAAGGAGTCCTCTCATCTCAAAAAAGGAAGTAATTAAGATCATATCCTGGAACTGTAGAGGGATGGGTAGCAACCTAAAAGAAGAAGAAATGAAAAGTGTAGTAAGGTTGGAAAGGCCCAACATCATTAGGGGAATTTTGAGGTCTAAAATGGGCCTCCTAAGGAAATAAAAAAATAACAGCTAAACCAATAAAATAATATTTATGAATTTGCAACTCACTTTCTGCACCACAATCCATGTAACCATAGTTAAATTCAATTCAAAAGTTGTAACAAAATAAAATTAATAAAAAAATTGTATTTATATGACTATAAATAAGAATGAGCTTTTCAAGAAAAAGTCATTATCATTGAACAACTAATGCATTTGTCCTTTGTACTTAAATAACTTAAAATAAAATATAAATATAAATTTATAAATTCTTAATTGTATTGTATGTTATTAATTAAATTTTATATTATTTAAACTATATAATAACATGTAATTAATATACTATATAAAAATAATATAATATAATATAATATATGTAGGAATGTAGTGCTTTTATTTTCAAAGATAATAAAATGGTATATTTGTATTCAAAAAGTGTGAAATGACATTTATTATGAGTACTTTACTTTGACTTTAAAAGTACTTAGAGCACTACCATGGTTAACCATGAGCTTTTATCCACCATTGAGAATGTGACAAGTAAGTACCTTTAACTCAAGAAATGTCACCTCAACCATTATGGATGATGTCATCCCCTAAAATGTGATTGGTTCTCATAAAGTGAATTTTGATTATACATTTTCCTTAGCAGGCCCATTTTAGACCTCAAAATTCCCTTAACGTCTTCTCATCCAAGAGACCAAAATGGAGGAAATGGACTTTCTCCATAAAAGCAAACAATTTTGGGGAAAAGGGGGAGGCGTCGCAGTCTCCTCTAGAGGCACCTCAGGAGGGCTGGGAATGCTATGGGAAAATACATGCTTTGAGAAAATCCAAGTTAAACTTAACTCAAACTGGATTTCTTCTCAGCTTTTTCATCTTCACACCAAAGAAACTGTGAATCTTTTCAACATTTATGCTCTGGTCTTCTTGGGAGACAAAAAATCATGCTAGGAATCCATTAGGGAGCTAGAAAATGAGATTCAGATGGATAATGTCATTCTTGCTGGAGACATGAACATCACTTTAAGTTAAGGTGAGAAGCGAGGGGGAAACATTGTAAGGGATCTAGCCAAGGAATGGGTGGAAGAGCTCATTCAGTATTGGGATCTGTTGGACGTCAAGCCACCCAAGGGAAAATATACTTGGACCAATAGAAGATCGGGTCCAGGCCACATTGCTGCAAGGTTGGATCATTTTCTCATCTAGAGCTACTTCTTGCTCTTAGGTCTTGATGTCAGTTCTGTTATTCTTTCTTCACCGGTATTTGATCACAAGCCTTTCAGACTTGATATGAAGTCGCAAATGAATCTAGGACCTATTCCCTTCCATTTTAGTGCCCTCTGAGTGCAGCATTCCGACTTGTTGGAAAAATTTAAGGAAGTCTGGAAGCAACCTTTCAGTGGATCCCCTTTCTTTGTATGGGAAGAAAATCTAAGGAGAGTGAAGAGGGCCCTCAAAAGCTAGACTAAAGCCCTCCCCTCTCTGACTGAGTCAAGGCAGATGACCCAGGCCTGTTTGGAAAGTCACTAGAAACAAATAGAAGAGATGGACATCTAGAAGAACAACTTAATCCTGTAAGAGGAGCTCTAGGATAATCTCCATAAGGCTTTTTTTCGGGAGGAGGAATATTGGAGGCTTAAATTTCACATTTTGTGGCTACAAGCTGGGGACAGGAACACCTCCTTCTTTCACAAGGACACTCAGGCCAAAATAAGGTTTAAATATATAGCAGAGATAAACTCAGGAGATCAAACCTTCTCGGACCTCACTAGCATCAAGCATGTTGACCATCAGCACTTCAAGGATCTGTACACAGAGGACAAGCAAGCAATTCTTAGCTCCAATCTTCTTGAGTTGGTCCCTCTAAAGGTCAATGCCCAAATGAACGCTATGCTGACTGCTCCTATTACATTCAATGAAATCAAGAAAGCTCTTGATGAAATGGATCCGCACAAGGCTCCTGGGCCGAATGGATTGACTGCTCAATTCATTAAAACTTGTTGGAACATTGTCAAAAAGGATCTCTACAAAATGATCTTAAAGTCCTAGAATTGCCACATGATTGGGGGTAGCACCAACTCGGCCTTCTTGGAACTTATACATAAAGAGAAGGTTGTAAGTATTTTCAACATATTTAGGCCAATCTCACTCTACAACATTGGCTACAAAATCATCACCAAAGTCATGGCCAACAGAACGAAAGGCCTTCTTCTGGAAATCATCCCTGAAAATCAAGGGGGATTTGTCAAAGGTAGGAAGATAACTGATAACTTCACTCTAGCTCAGGAAGCGATCCATTCAAGCATCCAAAGATGAGAAAAAGGCCTGGCTATCAAAATGGACCTGGCTAGTGCGTTTGACAGAGTTATGCACAAATTTCTCTTTGGGGTCATGCAACAATTTGGGTTTGACTGCTGCTTTATAAACTGGGTCAAGGCTTGCATTTTGGAACCATGGATTGCTCCTCTCGCCAACTGGCGTGCTGCGGACTTCTTCAAGGCGAGTCGTGGGATAAAGCAGGGATGCCCCTTATCCCCTCTTCTCTTTGCCATTCAAGCTTTTGTCCTCATTTTTATGCTGTAGAAAAGGCACATCAAACAAGAGCTTATGGGCCTTAGGATCGCCAGGGTAGTCAGAGACATAAACCATGCTCTCTTTGCTGATGACTCCATTCTCGTGGGCCGTGCTTCTGCCATCTTGGCCTCCCACTTCAAACTGGAGCTGGATCGCTACTACCTTGAGGATGGAAGCGAACTCAACACAGGGAAATTCTTTATGTATGCTTGGAACCTCACTGGCCTCGAGCTAAGGATGATCACCAGAATTTTAGGCTTCAAAGTTTCCATGAAATGGGGTTATTTTAAATACCTCAAGCTGTCAATCTTCCAAGGATGCCCGAGTGGGAGGGATTAGCACCCTTTAATGGACAAATTCAAGCTTAAAATGCAAGCTTGGGGCATTTTGTGGCTCAATCTGGCAGGTAAGACCGTTCTTATTAAGTCAGTTCTTAATATTCTTCCAATTTTTTATATTTTTGTCTTGTTGGCTCCGGTGGGCATTCTTCGCAAGATGGAGCAATCCATTCGCTCCTTTTTATGGAAGGGAGGGAATAACAATGCCAAGATAATTTCACTGATCAATTGGAGTAAAATTTCCATGTCGTTGCTGGAAGGTGGCCTTCACATAAAATATATGAGGGAACACAACATTGCTCTGGGGGCCAAGGTCTTATGGTAGCAGGTGGCAAAGAACCCGGGATGGGCGTATATTTCCTTGTGGAAAAAATATAGCTTTGGAAGGCGCCTTTGCAGCCTGGAGAATTTCCAATCTAATTGTTAGGGCTCCCAGATTCATTATTTGTGTAAACACACTCTTCCGTTGTTGCGCGACCACCTGTACTAGATTCCAGGCAATGGGAAATGAATCATATTGTGGGAGGATAAGATCATGGATACAAAATCTATTGGGGAGGACCCTGAGTTGTTGGAGCTAAAAACATGGATGATTGCAGGTGGTAAATGCACGTTGTGGGACATTTCAAATTGGGATAACAACAACTGGGCAAGATGGCAGAAGTGGTGTCAATAGCTGGGGCTAAATCTCCCCACGAGACAGAATATGGAGAAATAAGGAGAAGAATGGAAAATCAGGTTGGAGGATGAGGACTTCGACAAATAGATAAGTAGCACATATATTCACGCTATTTTTTTTTATGGTGCAGGAAAGGGGAATCCATGGAAAGCCGGAGGTGGCGTAATTATCCACTTCCCTTCAGACCAAATAATTTCCCACTTTGCCTAGGGTTTGGGGCTCGCCTCGAACAATCAAGCGGAAGCCATGGCTTTTCTCCAAGGCTTGAAACAGCTGCAAAAACATGGAATCAAATAGGCTCGCATTATTAGAG
Organism: Pinus albicaulis; assembly: GCA_034641835.2. Lineage (NCBI taxonomy): Eukaryota > Viridiplantae > Streptophyta > Pinopsida > Pinales > Pinaceae > Pinus > Pinus albicaulis. The sequence continues at coordinate 529,197,768 of CM076578.1, forward strand.
ACTCACAAAACCTCATTGGCCTGATTGTGACAAAATCGGTCCCCAAAGATCTTTTCTTGCAACGAATTTTTGATCGTATTAATAATCTAACCTCGTCTTTTGACAGACTTTCTTTCTTTCATTTCCTTCGAAAAAATAATACATAAGCAAATATTGAGGCCAACATAGTTGTTTATTTACTTGCGAGATCTCTCCTCTGCGATGAGGGGGATTCATGGGACCCTCTGCCTTAGGTGACCTCTCTTCCTGTCATGTATTTTTGTCTCTTGTTGCAGCAATTTGTTTGTATTAGAAGGTATGCTAGTCAATGGGAAATTGCTAGACTGAATGTAAGAAGGAGAGTAGGTGAACTCTGATGTTTTGAAAACCCCCTAGAATTTGGATCTTCAGATGTAAAACCACTGAGCATAAGTCTTGGAATTTTTGAACTTTGTACAAGAAACTTTTCAAGGCGAGCAGAGATGTGGTCCTCCCCTACTATGTTGTTGGACCAAATGAATAGTCCTCTCATTGGTTTAAATTATAGGAGATCCCATTGGAGTACAAGGTCTTCCACCTTGGGGAGCATTTGGTCCCTAATGTTACTCCCTCCTCTCTTTTCTTTCAAGTCCAGGACAATATTTAGGTCTTCGACTAATATGATGTAATTGCGAGAGTGAAGGTCTAAAAATCAGAAAGATATTGCCAACAATCTCTTTTTTCAGTGTACAAAAAGGGAACATAAAGATTAAAAAGAACAAAGGTTAACTTACTTGTGGAGTGTGTTAGCTTAGTGAAAATCCAGTATTGGGTCTCGAAGGAGTTCTCCTAATGAAATTTTTCCTCCGACCACAGAGTGCCAATTCCACTTGAGGATCCCCTTGCACTTACAACCATCCCTACATTTTTCTTCCATTTAGATTTGTTGATGTCACGAAGGGTGTCCCCTTCGATTTTAGTCTCTTGGAGCATGAGGATTTTAGGAGGTTCCATCTTCAGTGGATATTTGATAGCTTCAGCTTTCATAGGGTTCCCTAAGCCTCTGCAATTCCAAGAGACTAATTTCATTATTTATTGTTGGAGGGGTTTGTAGCTCCTCCCTTGGGAGGCCTTGTTCTAGTATTTCTCTCGATGTACATTTCGATTATGGATTGACTTCCTTGAGTTTTTTTCCGTTATGCTTCTTCTTCCCTGGATTATTTATGTGATTTTCTTCCCACTCTTTTTGAAGGCCTCTCAAAGGTTTAATCCTCCGAGGAGCAAGAATTTTCCAATGGATTCTTTCTAATCATTTCAACATATGACGGTGGAGAGGAGGCACGTGGGATTACTCCAGAGGGGGATGTTTCTTCATTACCTTTTCCCAAGGAGGGGGAAGTATTATGCTGTTCTATGGTTTCCAAAGTTGTTACTCAGGGGTCTATAGGATTTTTGAGCTCTTCAATAGGTTTTTTAGCTTCAACCGATGGGGGAACATAGCTCTCTGCCACAAGAGTCTGCCCTACTACTAATACTTTCGTCCCTTTTGTGACTCCTTTTCCTTTAGCTTTTGTCAGGGCTACTTTCTGAACTAGGGTCCATTATTCTCCTTTCAAAATATCACTTTTTTCTTTCGGCTTATTTTTGTAGTGCCTTACAAAATGGCCATAGCCATGACAGTGCATGCATTTAAATGGAGGTTGCTCATAATCCAGTTCCTGGATATGGGTCCAGTCAACAACTGTTAGTTTGATACCTTCAGGTAGCCCAACTTCCAAATCCACCTCGACCTATACGTGCGCATGAGTATTGATCTTTTCTCATTGCTTGATGAATATACTTTTCGAGGGTATTGCCAATGGTTTGGAGAGACTTATGGTTCCAGCAATGCAGTGGGAGATGTGGGAGGCATGCCCACACTGGAATAGTTGAAGGCACATCTTGAGTGGGATCTAAGTCAGGGGTCCATTTATTTAATTATAGTTCCTTAGGACCCATAAAATATGGGTCGTTTCTGAAGATTTGGCTTCTGTCTTCACACTCTCAAAAATGAAAACAAAGTATCCTTTGCCTACAAAGTGGCTTTTGATGCCTTTCGAGACTAAAGGAATCCAGTTCCTCTGCACCCAGTCTTCCACAACTTTGGGAGAGGGCCAAAGGCCAGTAAACTATCCAATGAGCCCTCTTTCAGCTAGGTTCAACGCAGATCGACAAGTTTCTTTGATTGGAAGGGCCACCGAAGGGATATTATCCAGCTTCTTCATGAACTTTTGCTGAGATTCAGTCAGAGGGCGCTTGCTTCTGGCTGCTATCAGTTTATTGAATGCAAGGACTTCTAAAGGAGGAGGAAGGGGAGCCTCGAGTCCCCCTCTTGATGCCATGATAACTGGGAGGTCGCAAGTAGGTCAGTCCACGCTTGACTTGTCAGAGCACACGCTAGCTAGTACAATAATATCATCTAGTCGTATATTTTAACCCTAGACTAAATTAGTCTTTTTAGTTCTATCACTTAAAATTGATCAAATTTAGTAGTAATTCACTTGAAATAATTATGGTGACTAACGTTTTTAGTCACATAGTCACTAATTTCATCATTTTCTACTAGTGAATCCTCTCAGAGAAATGGATGTCATATGATTGGAAAATGGCTCCTCAAGAAGCAACAATTCTCTAGGGCTTCCACCTAGCACCTAGCATGGTCTCCCTAGCTTCTTGGAAATATGTCCCTGACATAGGGGACACCATCAAGATCTTCAAACCTCCTCTAGAATTTTTCATCAAACTCAACTTTGATGGAGCCTCGAAAGGCAATCTGGGGTAAGCAAGGGTTGGAGGGATTTTTCGAGATCATCAGGGCACAACAAGATTCATATATGCTAACTCCTATGGATTTGATAGCAACAATGAAGCATAATTCATAGGAGTGCACCAATTTCTCCTCTTGGCCATCAAGCTAGGATATAGAAAGATGGTAATCAAAGGAGACTCTTAGTTGGTTATGAACACTCTCAAAAAACTTAATCAAGGAACGAAGTGGGAAAAACTCATCCAGAGATGGCATACTTCTTCACATGTGTAGGGATTGTAGGATACAATAAAGAAATTTTATTATATCGTTATCACCCATGTAAGGAGGAAAGGAAACGAAGCAGTTGACCTCCTGAAAAATCGTGGTTGCGCTCACCTGAATGAACCTATTGAATTAAGCAGGCCTCCTAATCTCAGGGAAGAGCCATGGATCAAGCTGCAGAACTTCACAGAGTAGCACAGGTCTGAGGGTAGATCTCACCCACAGTTCCCGGACTCGACTCCCTGATTGGGGTGTAACGAACAAGATCAACCCTCCCATCAGTGTCAATGGTAGTAGCCTTAGGGTTGAATCCCACCACATTCCACATGAGTGGCAAGGGCGACATGCTGTATTGTCGTATGCATCACAAGGTGAGGTGGCGAGACAGAGGCCCATGCACGGAACTTAAAACAGGGTGGAGGATGGCGTGGGGGTTTTTTTATGACATAAGACATTGGTGCAGGCACGACAATGGGATAACAAACCTTCATTGCACTTCCATCGCGATGAAACTCAGGTATGTGCTTGGTTTCCTCTCCCTTGTTCATGACATGTTTGTGTTTTATGATTTGGGCCAGTCTCTATGGGAGCCTAAGGGGATTAAGCTGGACTGTTATAGTATTATGCTGGGTAGGGGAGAGAGGAACCATTCCAAATCTAGTTGGGGGAAGGTTGGGGTTCTTTTTGGTATCTGCCTCTATTTCGGAGTATGAATTGGGCATGGCCTCAACATGCACCCGAGTGTGAGTCTGTTGGATAAGGGATGCCAACAAGAAGGAATGGTGAGGGGTCGGGCAATCTTTCCAGGGTATATAGTTAAGGAGCAGTCCTGGGTTGTGTTTAGTTCAGAGGCTTTGCTGGTTTATACCACCTTGAGCTACTTGGGCTTGGTGTGCATGGGGAATGGGAGAGGGAATTCCACCTAGGCCCGAGCAATGGGCAGCAACACCTCCTCTGTCAATTTCGAGGGTGGGATGTATGACGAGAGAGAGGACACTAGAAGGGAGGTCAAGAGATTGAAGGAAGGTGGGAGATCTTTGGGTTATGGGGATAATTGCTAGAGTGTGTGCGACTGTCAGGGATAGGGGGTGGCATAAATTAAGTAGGGTATGAGGGCGATGGTTCAAGAGAGGGACGGGCAGGGGAGAAGTCTTGGGAAGAGACCCCCAGGTCACCCTTCTTCTGATAATTGGGATGCATGGACATTTTATCATTTTCATTATATGGAATTATGCCTCTGTTTGATTGTGAGGACAAGTCACCTACCTAGAAACCTAGTCAAAGACTATGGGATGGCATGCTCCAAGAGTCCTATAGCTCGTGACCATTCCAAGAGCCATGCAACTTGAGGTCGTGGCTGGAAAGATAAAGGGAAGGCAGTAGAAGCCAAAACCAGCTCACCCCTGAGCAAGCCGAGGGGATGAAGGCTTGTAATCAATGTGATCCAAAGGGCAGTGAAAGCATCCCATGATAACACATCAGAGGAAATTCAAAATCTCATTGAAAAATTGGAAGCTGACATAGATAGGCATGCAAAGACAAAGATGGATATTGAGGAATGGAGAGGTTTAATACCAGATCTAGGACAAACAAGAGGCAAACTAACACAATTCAAGCAAACACTGTATCTTTATTGGTCTATGAAGAGCATCCTTGGCAAAGCCTTGGAGTAGAGCTCTATGAGCCTAGTGACATTAGGCCAAGACTTCCTAGACTACAAGAGAGAGTTTGATAAGATCAAGTTGTAGCTGAGGAAAGATGATGGCCACCTCAAGCGTATATATTGACTACCACCTCATGTGTATTTCTAAGCCTTTTGAGCAGGATGGTACCTCGGTTCAGGATCTGACACCAGTGGAGTCAGCCTCGGTTCGAGACGAGGCTGAGTAGTTTGTGATTGTTTTAATCTGTCTTTTTTCTTAGTATTTATATGTGGCTAGCATTGAAATTTCAAGTGTCCAGTAAATATGTTAGTCAATCTGTGAAAAATTGTATATGTCTGAGTGTACAGGCTTTGTTTGCTTGGTATGACAGACTCAAAACCTTATTTTTTTGGATGGCATACTACACCATCAGGTGGCCAATAGACTCGGTTTCCCACTTAAGGTGGGTTGAGACCACCAAACTGGTAAATCTAGTTGTTTGTTGTTTATAAAATGAATGAAAAAAGATTCCTACCAAGCTTACAAAAACAAACACTATAAAATGTATAAAATTAATAATAATAACAAATTCTAAAATTACATAAATACATATATGTAATGAAATAATAAAAAATAGACTAAGTATAATATAAAAAAGCAAACAATACTACACAATGTGCAATACTACTGGATTCTCATTGCCTTGAGCCCAAAAAACACTATCATCAAGTTGAAGCAAAATTTAATGGCACATGTACATATTATAGCTCTATCAAGCTATGTGTCTCCATCAAGCTCCATAGCACAGCGGAGCTATGTAGTTTAATTGAGGGTTTTATTTAGTCCTTTATGGACCTTTTAAAATCTTGACGGAGGGCTTAAAAAATATCCTCACAAAGATACATTTTCAACCTTTGGAACACAAGTTCTTCCAAAGCAACCCAACTCCATCAAATTCACCCTTATTTTATTTTGAAATCACAATAATATAAAAATATTTATTTCTTAATTGGCTTATTCATAAAATAAATAATTATGTATTATGGTTTTGTGTATATAAAATATTTAGAAAACAATTACTTTGAATTTGTTGTATTTATGGTGCAAACTTACATAAATGAATTTTAGTTTTACATGTAAACATGACAAACAAATAAATATTATAAAATAAATATTTGTGAGTTCAATTCTAATTTATATATTGATAACATAAATATTTGCATTTTTGTATGGTTATGGGGGCAATTCACATAAATAAATCCACTTGTACATGGCAACATGGCAAACACAAAGTTAAATACCCTACTTTATAGAACTTGACAATATAGCATACACCACTTCTTTAAATATATGGTGATATACTCCACTTCCAATAAGATCAATAAAAATTTACTCCACTTTAACACCACATAGTAAGAATGGTGCTAACTTGTCCATCAAATATAGTGATATACTCCATTTTTAATTTGATATATAAACATTTACACCACATAACGTATAAATAGTGCTAAAAGAAAGTTTTTCATGTTATGCAGGCTCCCCATTTGCAAGAACCTTCGCATATTCTAAAGCTGGAAAAATAATTTTGTGGGTACGGACCAACAAACTTCCACATGCAAATAACAGCCCTACGGCTCAGGAGAAATACATGGCTAAAAATTAATGACGATAGACACATGGTTTTAAATAAAAGATAATTCTACCGAGTGGAGCCCAGAGAAATTTGAACATGGGAGGTCAATGATATTCTCAGTTAACCAACGCGTCCTACTGGGGATTTTCATCCGCGTTAAAGTTGGGCGAGTATATATATATATATATATATATATGAATGAGTGCTGAGAAGAGGGGAAAGAAAGATACTTTGGTTTGGGTATTTCTCTGAAAACAGTTATAGAACCTCAATGTGAGTAAAACTGTGCTTTGAGACCTAAGTTTGGTATGGAAATCGGTGATTTAATTTGAATTTAGTTTAACAATTTTCGAGGCAAGTTGTTAATTAACACCGGAGATGGCTTGTGGTTGTGTTGTTGCAACGGTGTCTCTTCTGCGCATGAAACAGATCGTCATGAGGTCCAGCCAGGAACCCAACGAAATTTTTCCCGAGACGAACTCCTCCGTGGGAGAAATACGAGCGATTCGACAGCGATGTGGGAAACGATACGCAGAACGATGTTTTCAATATCCTGCCCAAGAAAGTCCAACTGGACATTTTCTGGGAGGCCGGTGATTATGAAGACGAAATGCAAGGAGGATAAAAACAGATTTTACAGTTTAAATGCACCTTGTAGAAATTTTTCCCAATTACATATATTTCATTTCTTCCCAATTCATATGTAACGAGATTTAGGCAGAAATTTCGAGGTAGTGTTGGAATAAGGAAGAAATTTTGATTTCTTGCGGAAAAGGGAAGAAATTTCAATTTTAGATAAAAGTTAAGTTGGAATGAGGAGGGAAAATTTTCACTATAAACTTTAGCGTAGTATCGTAATCTGTGGATGGAACAGGGGTTTTATCTATTTCTGAATCTAACTGAGTTGCTCCAAAAATTCTATCAAATTTTTTTTAATGGGATGATTTCTTTAGATTTTGATTGGATGATTTCTTTAAGTTACTGGAACACAAGATTTTCACAGCTAAAAGGTAGTTTGCAACTAGGATTATACCATTATTTTGTATCGTTTCCCCTCTATAATAAGAAGAGTTTTTGTTGGACAGGGAGGCATAAACCGTTACTGGTATTTGGAATTCATTTTTATATTTAATTTCCAAACATTGTGAATATAATTATATTATTTTACTTATATGAATTTGATATAAAATTATATTTTCACTATTAAATATAAAAAAATTAATCTTTATTATTATTAAAAATTATAATGATAATACCACTAATTTAACTTGCCAATATATCTAGTAATACATTTATATTATTATTTTCACTTCTTATAACATATATTCTTCCGTTTCTTAAATAATGTATTATACATTTAAACCTCTATTTGACATCAAACCAAAATTTGCATGACAAAATATTCTATTGATGCTATGAAACGATAATGTCACAAATTACAAAGCTACAAAACTCAATAATAATTTAAAAAAAAAAAAAAAAAAAAAAAAATATTCTATAATACAGCCAAAGTTTTTCTTATTTGTTGAATGGTAAACAAAAACAATTATTTTTTAATATGGAATTCAGTCAATATTGAGACTTTCAAGTCTACTTTAACACAAGGGAGACAATTGTTACTTGAGATTGAGTAACTTATGTACCATACTAATTTGGTAGTATAAATTGTTTCAATCAATAAAAACAAAATATTTTGGTAGTATAAATTATTTCAACACAATGGGGACAATTATTAATAAGGTGAATTGGATTTCATGTTGGCATATCACTTCACTAATAACTAAAATAAACAAAGTGTTAAAATTCATAAAATTAACAAGCTTATATAGCCATGGATTAAAATTGTCTAGATCTATCCATATTCTATACTATATATCAATTTGGACCAAGTTAGTGCACACCCTAGTCAATCTGATTTTAGAATTGGAGGATTCAATTACTTTCATTAATAATTCCAATGATAACGTCTAAGGGAAATTAATAGGCATGATTCATTTAAAGCATTCAATAATTCAACATGTATAAATGTGTATTTTAGGATTGGAAGGTTCAATTCAATGATAATGTCTGAGGCCAATTAATAGGGATGACTCATTTAAAACATTCAAACATTCAATAATTAATAAGGATGACTTAGAGTTTCGGTTCAAAGTCCAACGAGGATATTGAGTTTCTCCATTGCGTATGGAACATCGACGAAAGCTAATATAAAGGATGAGAACCTGGCATATGTAATGGGATTTAACAATAAAATGCACATAGGATTTTGATTGAAAGAACAGATAATGGATCACAGTTCAGAAAACGAATAATATACCTAGTCACTAAAAATTAAGGATGTTACGTGATAAAAAGGATTTTTATTTTTATTTTTATTATTTAACAATAAAATGCGCATAGGGTTTTGATTGAAAAGAATAGATAATGGATCAGAGTTCAGAAAATGGATAATATATCTGGTCATTAAGAATTAAAGATCGAGGATTTTTTTTTTAATAAATTTTTTAATGGAAAAATATAAAGATTATTATTTTTTTTGTTTTTTATTAGTTTAAATAAATAAATTAAAAATAAGATAGAATTTATATAAGAAGAAATTGGTTTAATTGTTTGATCCAAAAATAATGTAATAAGATAGTCAATTTAATTATCATAGCTTAATGAAATATAACATGAATTATATATTTTAGTTTAGATATATTTTAATTTTGAGATTTTGGCATAGGTTAAGAGGGATCAAATCTTTAGAGGTACAAACTTTTTTTCAAATTTTGAACCCTTCTAGATATATGTCAATTTCATGTTGATAATGAAAGGAATTACATATCTTTCTCATACTAAGCAACACAACATTGAAATGTTTTAACCAACATATACCAAGAGTGATGGTACGTCCAAACTTTTCCTTAAATCTTGATTCCTCTTAATTCTATAGATTTGGGCTTAAATTAATTTACACTGATATTTAAGATGGATTTAGAATGATATTCCTCTTAGTTCAATTTATAGTGATTCTTAATATATCACTTTCCTTAAATCTTGATTCCTCTTAGTTCTATAGATTTGGGCTTAAATAAATTTACACTGATACTTAAGATGGATTTAGAATGATATTCCTTTTAGTTCAATTTATAGTGATTCTTAACATATCACGTGTCAACTCAATATTAAGAAATGAATGTATTACACATCTTCCTCGAAGTAGAAAGAAACTCTGGATAGAATAAGAAGTAAGGCTCATATAAAATTGGAAACATTGAAATGAAATTTGTTATTAATATTTTTTTTAAATGTTATATGTCAACTCCATGTTGAACCAACAATAATTACACATATTTCTTATATTAAGTTCTAAAAGGTGCTTTTCCACATAGGACCATTTGGGCTAGTGCATAAAAATAAACAAAGTTGAAAAAATGAAATATAAAGATTATTGACGATTTTTCTTTTTAGTATCTAGTTAGTAATGGATCAACAAGATAAAATGTTCATTGTTATAAAATTTTTTACAGAATTTCAAGAATATATCACTAATCAAAGTGTAGAAGTGATTGTTTCTTAAGCTCAAATAAATGTCAAAAATGATTAACCAGAAAAAAATGTCTATATAAAAAACAATTGTGTGCAAGATCAACACGTTGAATAAACAATAAATTGTTATATTAAATCAATTACAATAACCAATCAAATTGAAGAGACAAGTCTTAATTTCCAAAATTATTTAATTATACATCACTTATAGACTTAAAAAAATTTTACGAAATAATTTATAACTTAAATCATGAGAACTATTATAGTAAACTTGATTTCATAAAGAATATAACTAGTACACCCACATTAAAAATATTAATGTGTCCAAGACTTCATAAATTATTGCAATAGGAAGAACATCTTACCAATGCACACATTTGTGTGATTAACAATGTATAAAAAGATTATGGGTCAACTTTAACCACATTAAAAATATTAATGTGTCCAAGGCTTCATAAATATAACAAAAAAAATATTGCAATTCTCTTGATTAAAGATGTATAAAAATGTTACGGGTCAACTTTAACTTAAGAAAAAAAAGGAATTATACATTTTATTGTAAAATGGACCATTTTACTAAATAAAATTTTCTTATATATAAATGAATGTTATAAATAATAATGAGGAACTTATTAAAATTGAAATAATCTCAAATCTCAAAGAAATTGGTAGGGAAGCCAACGAACTTATCATAGAGGAACTTATTAAAATTGGAATAATCTCAAATCTCTAGAAAATTGGTGAGTAAAAAGATAATTTTTTAAATTTATTAAAAGTCAATACAGTCTAATAAACTTTATAACACACTACAACCATAAATAAACATGCTGAATATATTACCATGAAAATCAATCTAAACCATTAATTTAAAAAAAAATCTTCATCTACTTTAAATTAAAATAAAACAATAAAATAATATAAACTCCCTCATTATTAATAATTTCAAAAGGGAAAAACTTCGAACTCTCAAAATTGTTCCAAGAGGTACCATAAAGACTAATTTGTGACAACCACGAGATAGGAAGATATCAAAGAAGAATCAATGGTGAGAAAATCTGCCACAGCCATTTAGAGGTTCGATTCAAAGTCCAATGGATGAAGACCGCGAGGATATTTCGTTTCTCCATTGCGTATGTAACAGCGAGGAAAGCAAAAGTAAAGGATGAGAACCTGCCAAATGTAATGCGATTTAACAATAAAATGTGCATAAGATTTTGATTGAAAAGAACAGAGGATAGGTCACAGTTCATATGGATAATAGATATGGTGATTAAGGATTAAGCATCTTACGTGATAAAGAGGATTTTGATTTTGACTGATGTTGTGTTGTTTTTTAAATAAAAAAAATTAATTTTATCACATTATATATAAATAAATAATATAAATAAAGTTGAATATATATATATATATATATATATATATATATATTAATTTAGAAAAATAAATTAAAGATAATTAAGAAATTGGTATAATTGTTGAATGTAAATGCAAGATAATAAAAGAATTAATTTAATTACTCTAATTTGTTAATTTAATGTAGTTAAATATGAATTATATATTTTTATTAGTGTAAATTTATTTTAATTTTGGGATTCATTATGGGTTAACAAAGATCCAATGGTATAATTTTTGGGTGTAAATGCAAGATAATAAGAGAATCAATTTAATCACTCTAGTTTGTTAATTTAATGTAGTTAAATATGAATTATATATTTTTATTAGTGTAAATTTATTTTAACTTTGGGATTTATTATGGGTTAAAGGGGATTAAATGTTTAGAGGTGTAAATCTGTCCTTAAACTTTGATCCATTCTCAAAGTATGATAAGTGCTTAATATGTTATATGTCAATTTTATGTTGACAATAAAAGGAATTATATATCTTCTTGATACTAAGCAACACACCATTAAAATGTTTTCACCACCATGGGCAAAAAGTGACTATAGATACAAAGTTTTTCTCAGATCTTGATTTCTCTAAATTAGATAGATTCAGAATTAAAATGGATTTACAAAACGATATTCCTCTTAGTTCAATTTACAATTTAGAATTAAAATGGATTTACAAAATGATATTCCTCTTAGTTCGATTTACACCATTGTCAAGTGCAACAACACATATTTATATATGTTTGAATGATCAAATGTTTTAAACGAGGGCAAGAAGTGACACATAATTAAGCATAAAGTGGTTTTTTTTTGGGAAAATTTATTGGCTATAATAACCTTGATTGAGTTTTCTAGCCTACTCACATGTGACATGATATCATGAGAATAATATAAAAAAAAGGTAGTTTTGACCTGCTAAATTTTAGGTTGATGTTAAATAGGAATTAATTTTAAATCCAAATACATTTTTAGGTTAGGTATCATTTTAAATTTAACTTTAAAATATTATCATCACAATATTCAATGATAATATATAACTTAGAAAAATAGATAATTACTCTAGTATTTATTATATATTTTTTAACAAATATAAATTCAAGAGAATTTAAACACCAGACTTCTTAACACATAATACTTCATTCACACTTTCGCAATTAAATTACCTCTAAAAACTTATTATTCTTATTATATTAATAACTAATAACATAATAATTAAATATATGAAATAGATTTCTTAGATTCAAATCCACTTATATAAAAATAGTGATGATACTAAATATAAAAATAATGTTCCAGATCCCAATAACAAAAATATATATACTAAAAATGAGTTCGAGATACATAGCAAAAATGTATATACCCCACTCATAATGTCTTCCCTGTCCAACAAAATATATTATTAGAGAAGGGAATCGATACAAAAAATAAATGTGATGGTACCAAATATAAAAATGATGTTACAGATACCAATAACAAAAATATATATATACCATATATCTGTTCCAGATACCATAGAAAAAATAGATATACCCCATCTCATAACGTCTTCCGTGTCCAGCAAAACATTCCATTACAGAAGGGAGTCGATACAAAGAATACTATTGTCAAAATTTTGTGTTACAGCAATTTAAAGAAATCATCCGACCAAATTCGGATAAAACTCCTGTTTCACACAAAAGTATGATACAGCTGTATTTCAACTTGAATTTCCCCCTAATTCCAACTTTATTTATATCAGAAATTGAAATTTCTTCCCTTTTCCTCCAGAAATTGAAATTTCTTCCTTATTCGAGACTCTACCTCGAAATCTCTGCCTAATTCTTGTTAAATATGGATCGGGAAGAAATGAAATAGCATCATGTAATTGGGAAAAATTCCTACAAAAATAGCTTACACTGTAAAACTTCCTTTTTATCCTCCTTGCATTTCGTCTTCATAATCGCTGGCGTCAGGAAAAAAATTCCGTCGTACTTTCTTGAGCAAGATATTGAAAACAGCGTTCTGCATTTCGTTTCCGAGATCGCTGCCGAATCGCTCGTATTCCTCACACGAAGGAGTTCGTCGCGTGGAAAATTTTCTCGGGCTCCTGGAACTGCTGAAGCTCATGGCGATCTGTTTCAGGCGCAGAAGAGATGACACCGTCCCAATAACACAACCACAAGTCACCTCCAGTGTTAATCAAGAACTCGCCTTTTGAAGACTTTTAAACTAATTTCAAATTAAATCGCCGATTTTCGAACGACAGTTAGGTCTGAAAACACAATTTTGCTCCCATTAAAGTAGTGTGACTCTTTCCCCTCTGCTCAGCGCATATATATATATATATATATACACGCGCCTTAGCACCAAATCGAACTATCATTGACCTCAGATATTCAGACTTCTCTAAGCTCCTCCGACGAAATATGTTTCACTCGGCACCGTTCTCTTTTATTTAAATCCACGTGTCTATAGTGATTAATTTATAACCATGTGTTTGTCTATGAATTAATTTTAGGTTTGTATGCCGTTTTTAAAATGAGTTAGATCATTTTAATAGTGCCGAGAATTGAATGGGTGACTTAATATTTAGGAGTGCCTTAACAAGATATCTAATCACTATTTATCTAAAACCTCGTAGACATGCAATATGTAATTATTTTAATTTTAAATTTATTATAAATCAAGTAAGATAAGTACAAACCTTTCCTCATATTTTGGTTCCTCTATAATATGCATAACATGTTTAGAATTAAGATATACTTAATATATCACATTTCAACTCTATGTTGACAATAAAAAGAATCACACAATTCCCTTATATTAATCAACACATCATAAAATGTTTAACCACAGTGCTTCAAGAGTGATCAAATCCCAATACGTGCAAACATTCCTCAAATTTTGATCCCTCTTAGTGCAATACATTTAGAATTAAGATAATTTTACAACAATTTTTAATATGTCACATGACAACTCCATATTAACTACCACCATGTTAAGAAAAGAAAGATTACACATCTCCTTCATTATACAAGTTATAAAAAGTTCCTTTCCTTACAATTAGGTGACATCTAATAAAAAAAGTATGTACTTACAATTAGGTGACGTCTAATAAAAAAATTATGTACTTCTTAGGACCATTTGAGCTGATGCATAAAAGTAAACAAAGTTGAATGGAAATGGGATATGAGGGTTATTAACCATTTTTTCTCTTTAACGTCTCGCTAATGATGAATTAATATGACAAAATGTTTATTATTATACACAATCAAATTTGTAAAAGTTCAAGAATATATTGCCAATAGAAGTGTTGAAGTGATTAAGTGCTTGTTACATTCAAATCAGTGTCACAAATGGTTGGCTAGAAAAGTTTGTACTTGAAAAATTAAGTGTAAGATCAACACATTGAATGAACAATAAAATGGTATAATATAGATAACAATGGACAATATAAGTAAAGTGACAAACCACAAGTCCGAACATTGTTTGATTGTACATCAGTCATTCATACAAAAGAATGAATTCCAATAAATGACCAAAATTAAAATGTTGTTAATTTTTTTTTGTAGCTCAAGTCATTAAAACCATTGTACTAAACTAGATATCACAAGGAGTACAATGACAAGTTTGGTCAAAACTTGCCTAACTTATGAAACCATTTGTCATTTAGAAATGAAAGAACACATATTTACATATGTTTGAATTATCAAATTCTTTAAATGAAATATACCTAATAATTGGCCTTGACATTATTATTGAAGTTAAGTGATCCCTCTAATCTTAGAATTAGGTCGACTAGGGTGTGTGTTAACTTGGCTCAAATTGATATTTAACACAGAACTTAGATAAAACTAGTTAACTTTAATCACTTAGCTATGTAGAACCATGAATCCTGTTATGAGTTCTAACACCATGTCGATGTACACTATGTTGTTGGTGAGGTAATATGCTAAAATCAATATTGATATAGAATCCAAGTCACCATTTAAATTAAATTTTAGTAGCGAATGGTTGGTGCATTGAAGTCCAAGTAATGGGGTCATTCACACTAGAGAAAACATAAAAATCATTGTACACACGGCCTGCAAAATTATCTCGTGACAACGAAATAACTATGATACACTATTAGAATGCAATATAAGATTAAAAGAACCGTATACGCATCAAAATTATTATAGTGCATAAATTAGTCAAGTTAGGCAACCCCCTCAATGGTATCAAAATTATCTACTAAAGAATATTTTTCTTTTTGGTCTATCATTTAAGAAGAAAAAAAACTTCGAAAAAAAAACTTTGGCTATACACAATTTTTTTGGGCAAATTTCCATTCTATTAATTCCAAAAAAACATATTACATCATAAAATCACATACTGCAGAGACCATCTACTACAATCCTAGTTTTAAAAAGCAAGGTGATCCATGGGTCTTTTTTTTAGCTTTTTTCACACAAACATCAATCCATCCTACTGAGACATCTATCACAATAGAGGATAATGTTGCTTCTTCATTTTTCTAAGAAAGTTCCATAACATATCAATTAGTTGAATTAGATAGATTTTTCTTGCTATCAAAATGATCAGACTCATGGTTTCGCTTCTGCCCACAAATTGCAGGCACAATTATGGTTGAAGATCTCTCGTTTTCCTTCACGGAAAGTTTTCCCTCTATTGAGGGTTGTGTCGATTCAACTAGAGACTTCCTAGTATCCTGAGAAGTCAATCTGTTGGGAGATTTCTTATGATTCTGGGGATTGTTCTTTTGTTGAGTTGCTGAAGTATTCAACTCTAATGCGACCTTTAGATCTGTCCAACCGTGGTGGTTTCTCTTTGGCTCCTGGTTGTAGAAAGTGCCTTTGGAAGAGGGACACACATTCTGAAGGTTCCTAGGATGTTGACAAATTCTACACCTAAAGGCACTATTTTTGTAGTCCAATGGCTAGATATATTCCTTGCCTTCCCACTGTAGGAAATTTTTTTTGGTAACGCTTCGTTGAGATCCATTTCCACACAAATGTGGACGAAACTTAGAAAACCTTATGATAAACTATCGCTATCAACTTTGATGAAGCTACCTATAGAGTCTCCAATTTCCTCCAGGATCATTGGCTAGATCCAATGAAGAGGAAGGTTAGGGAGCCTAAACCAAACAATAAACAACAAGGATTTCACGGTAAGAGGATTACTTTTTGGAAACCATGGCTGAATTGAAAGGCCATCCTGACCCCAAAACCATGGCCCTTGATAAAAAGCCTTCTTCTAGTTTTCCAGATATTTGAAGAACGACACAAAGTATTCATTTGAACAAAACAAAAGATCAATATTTTGGGACAGTGTGCCCAATCTCGGAGAGAAAATACTGAAGGCCAAAAACCATTAAAACTACATATAATATCCTCACTTTAAAAATCAATTATTCTATTCTTATAAATGGCCTCATTCGACATGAGAGTTGGGAATTATGAGGACTATTCCACCACAAAAACCTAATGTGCAAGCCCTTAGGAATTTGGGGATTGGGATACAACTTGAGAGATTCCTTAAAATACATGGGCCTGACCAAAGAAGATACCCCAACTTCCTGGCACCTCCTTATAGACCATAAATTAAGTAAATCGTGGCGTATTTTTTAGTTCCATATTCTTTGAAATTGCTTTCTAACTGCAATTACTTCCCTTCATAGAGGAGCCTAATTTCTCCCACCAGATTACATGTAATATGATGTATGTTGTCAGCTACCAGAACTACAGTGTCTGCCTCTTTTGCCTTAAGACATAGAGAATGTCTAAACATGGGTATAACAAAAATGGGGAAGTTTTGAAGAGCTACATCTTGAAGACCTTGCTTATCGTTATCCAAACCATATGCCAAATTCCTTGCAGGAGACTTAGCACCTCTCAGAAGGCCTGCTGCTTGGAGGTTTTTGATAAACATATAGTAGATGTGACCAAAACCCATAATGACCTCACTGTATGAAAAATATTGATTTATATCTGCAACCAGATTCCACAAGGGAGACTTAACACCTCTGGGAACCCTCGCTGGTTTGAGACTTTTTTTAAATGTGTTGCAGACATTACCATACCCTAGATTGACTTCTCTTTCAGACATTTAGCAAACACATTGTCAACATCCTCCCCGTGCATGTGTTTTACATACTTTTGTCCCACATTCGCATGATTGTCATAAAACCCATCACCCGCATCTTAAAGGCAGAGTCAATGGCACCATCATCACATTTGCAATATAGTAGACAAACTGTCAACCATAGGGCACAACAAAATGATGTACCAAAAACACAGACCAAAAACCCATGTATGGCTCCCCCACCATGGTGTAAAAAAAAATTATGCATGCAAGTTCTTGGTCGGCCATGAGAATTTCTCCCCTCCATTGGCTTCTCCATAGTTCTTCAACTTTCATGACCGTTGTAGCTTCGCCCTTTCCATCATGTTCACATAAAACTTAGTTTCACGCACTTAAGGATGAAGTAAAACTTATATTCTTTGATGTTTTTTTTTATTTTGTTAGCATTATAACATATGTCAATGATATAAATTACTATATATCTATCTTAATTACGAATCTTCACAATATGTGTAAAGAGGGATAAAATATATTTAGGTTTAAACTTCTTTTAGATCGCAAAATTTGAAAATAAAAATAAAAAGTCTTTCATCCTTTGATACATCCCAAGGAATCTATAGTAGTTCTATCTTCATATATATACAGAATGTGCAATTTTTCATTTTTTAAATTATATTTCTGAATTCTATATAGAATACATAACTGAAACTTGTAAGTGAAATATTTTTTTGTTAGATTTCATTGAAATTGACAAAAAAAATATACCTAAAAAAAAACCAAATGTTGTTTTATCTAATATATACATATTTCTTTTTAAACATTATATACTAGAAATTGCCAAGGTGCAAAGAGAGGCCGATAGGAGTGCTAAATTGAAATAATTGTACTTTGATTTGAAATAATAATTGTCACATTAAATTTAGAATCTTAGTGTATTTATATTTCTTTTTAATTTATAATTTTTAATCATATGCATCTATCAAATAAATATTACTAGGATAAATTATAATTAAATTTTGCTATCTATTAAATGAAATCAAATATAGAGATTGATCGATCATGGTGATGTAGAAATTTTCTGACAATATTTATGTATGAAGGAAATCCTGTTAAAGTTAATATTTGAGTCAGCGATGTTTAATGGATATGAATGAATATTTTCTAATTTAATAATATATAAAATAAATTTATAATCAAATAATTGTGATGGTCGCAATGGGAGGAAAAATACCACAGTTGAAATCAAGGACATAGGAGGGGAATCGCCACAACTGAAATCAAGGACACTGATTTCCGGAGATTCTTAACCAAAATAAACATAGTAGAGCAGACAATTATCCTTTTAGGTTTTATTTTGCAACAAATTTAGGGGTTTTAATTTGCAACAATTTTAGGATTTTTCTGTAAAGATACTAATTTCCTGAGATTATTAAAAAAAATAAACATACACAATTATCCTTTTAAGTTTTATTTTGAAACAAATTTTCCTGTTTAAAATTTGGGTTTTCATTTTCTTGAATTTTGTTCACTAGTCAATATTGCAACAAATTTAAAAATATTTTCAAATGATAAACCTATAAATAAATTTGAAAACACATTTTAAATAACTAAATTTACAATATTACAACCAAATTCCAAAAAAGTTAACCTCCATCATTTTCCTTTTACTAGTCGTTTAGTTAACAATACATTAATTGCTATTGCTAGATTATTAATGCGTTCCTAGGAATTAGGGACTTGCAACCCTATTTTTATGTTATAGGAGTTTAGATATTAACTACCTAGTTCTTAGTTTTGCAGTTATCTTGAACACTTGGTTTCATGGAGGATTCAGGTGGCGGCTTGAAAATGTGATAATACCTTCTTCGTCAATCTTCCTAATAGCCATATTCATTGTATCTACAACATACACATTTTCTTTTTCATATACCATGAATCCTTTAGGCTGATTGAGACGAGCCTCTTGAGGTCATTTGTGAACATATCTTGCATAACCATCTGCAGAGCCTTCAAATAATTTCTCTCTGCAATCTACAGAAAACTAATAAAACAAAATGACGAGAAGTCATAAGTGAGAATAAAATGTATCATCTTTCTATGTATTTCGAAAATAAAAATGACCCAAGTTAGTGATCACACTATGAATGTTGAAATTATGTTTCTTAAGTAAAATAGAATACTCAGGTTTAAGTGGACACACATACAATGAGATAATGGAGGAGTCATAGTAATGAAAACTACACCAATGGCATGAGGTATAAGACTCCTTGTAAGATCTGATTAATATTAGTGGAATAAAGAGAGAGGAAGTATGCCAATGACATGAGAGATGAGGATGCAGAAATTTCACAATAATATCAATGGAAAAAAAATATGAAAGAGAAAGAAATCCAATTGCATTCGGGATGAGGCCCGCTGTAAGTTGTGATAAATATTAGGGGAATAAACAGGAAAAAAGAAAAAGAAACTATTTCAATGGCACAAGAGATGATACTGGGGAAAATTTCGAGTCATGTTGGTGGAATAAACACAAAAAAAATGAAGTATGTTAATGGGGTATTCATGAAGACCTCTACTTTTCCTATGGTTTTCGAGCCATATCACACAAATTTGAAAGAATTAGGCTAGATGTAAGCCATGGGAAATAGTGGTTGAATAAATACCTAAGAGCTCCAAAGGGATGAATCCATGTGAAACCCCTTAATGAATTTGATCGAACAGATACTAACAACAAGGAAAAAACAAATAAAAGAAACCAAATCTTTACATACCTGCTTGGAATCATCGAGAACATTAAGAATGGCCTTTCGGGTATCCTCCATGAATTCTCATAGCCCTTTTTGCAAGAAATTTGAAATTGCATAATGAAAAACCTCTTAATTTTTCTCCATCAGTTGCTCCACGTCCGTTGCGTACTATGATTCCACACCCACTACATACTGCGACTCCACGTCGGGCAACTAGAGTGGAATATCCAACCTCAGTGGGTGTTTACTCTTGAGCGACGTCAAGGGGCCCTTTTTACCAGAAATTGAAGCTTTCTTTGCGCTCGTATCCTCTTTGACACTGACACACATAGACACAACAATATTTTTCGTCGTGATTTTTCGCCATCACTCCGCAACAGATTCTCATCTTTGATTGCGAACACATGCCTGAGTCGCGACCCACTTCAACTTGGATCTATTAGATATTATATATTTGAGCTACATCTTGAGTTCAAACCTCCCAAACAAACATGGAACTATGATTAGTCCCCTTTCTACCTCGTTGAGTAAACATACATGCAATAATAATTGATCCATTCATACACATCCTACCAGGAATCCTGGCCAAATGGGCGTCAGTTGCCTCAGTAGCTGCAACTTGAAGGAAAGTTTTGTTCATATTTTCCTTCTTCTTAGCACTGGAAGGCACACATGAAACATTGCAACACCCATATGATGAAACTCCTCTATAGAAATTTTATGTTTCCCACCCCGGTTTTCAGTTTCACCTTATTTCTCCAAATAGTTAAATACCCTTTCCCATATCCTTACATTCAACAAACTGGAAAATAATTTTTTGCTGAAAACACAAATTCTGGAAAATTTACAGAATGCTGGAAAATGCAGAAATAAAAATCAGCAAGCATAAAACAACCATTCAACACATTTAACACTGATATTTTTGGCCAACATGACCCTGGAAAAACCCCCTACAACTCTTGGGGAAAACCAGTTCGAAAGCTTCTCTTTTATTTTTCTAAATATTGCTTTTTACAGTGAAACAGGAAAAACTCAGAAAAAATTCCAGCAACCAATTTACAGACTTATCTCGATTTCCGTGCTTGCACACCGCCTCGGAAATTGTGCCAAATCAGCAACAACAAAAAACATAAAATTTACAGCACCTTAGGACAACATTAAATGTTGTACGGCCACCTCGGGAAGCGTGCCGAAACAGCCATACTTTGTTGTACGAACTGTACAGATTTTGTACAACAACCTCTCTCGAAATCCATGCCAAAAAACAGAGTTGTAGATGATGTCCTCTTCCTCAGTTTTTGTGCCGAAAATGACAACCACCCTCTTCCTTGAAAAACGTGCCTGATTTTTGTGCCTTGGAGTGCGTGCTTGCTGCTGTACCATCTTCCTCGATTTTTGTGCCTCCTCACTTGGAAACACTGCCTCTCCTTTGTTGTACGAATTTTCTGCCTCGGTATGTGTGCCAATAAATGCTGTTGTACCTTTGCTGAAATCTCTTCACTGCTGCCCTCCTTCTTCTCACTGCTCAGAAAAATCTCCAGCTCTCCTTCTCTCCTTCTCCCAATTTGCTCATGAAAGAATGAATGACCTTTTTCTCCTTTCCCTCCTTTAACCTAACCCCAAGTGACTTTTGGGGAATCCCTAAATCCAATGGCTGAAATACATTGAGATCTAGGGCTGAGATTAAATGCTCATTTAAATCTCACTTTCTATTTTTTAATTCACCCTACTTTAATAAAGACCCCCTTAGTCATTTATTTCCAAAGTCACTTTTCCTTTCTAATTTTACATTGACTTTATTAAAGTCACTTTAAAATTAGACTTTAGTAACTTTATCACTTAAAGTCACTTTAAAATTAGACTTTAGTAACTTTATCACTTAAAGTCACTTTTGCTTAGATTTGACTTTATAAAAATTATAAAGTCACTTTAGGAGAAAAAATTAAATTCTTTTGGACACTTTTCCCTAGGCCAAAGATCAGAGCCTTAGGGAACCGGTAACCAAATTTCAACACTCCCTCTTACCGAGGAAGGTTTTCCTCACCACACCCATCTTGTCTCTGAAGTAGACATGCTTGCCCCGTGGTAAAGCTTTGGTAAGAATATCTGCAACTTGCTCATCAGTGGGAATATACTCAATCTTCACAACAACATATTGACTTTTTGACTCGTCATGAAATACTGGATTCTTCGTGAGTTTAATGCAACTCTAATTATCACAGTAAATCACTGAAGGTCTCAACGGCTGACCAAATAAGCCAAACAACATCTTGCGAAGCCAAATGGCCTCACAACTAGCTAGACTGGCTACCATATACTCTGCTTCCGCCGAACTCAATGCTACTGACTACTGCTTCCGGTTGAGCCACGACACCACTGCCGAACCCAACCCAAAACAGCACCTTGAAGTGCTCTTCCTATCAAAAGCACAACCTGCCTAATCAGAATCAGTGTAACCTGCCAATCTCACTCCATCCTCCCCGCCCGTAGTCCAGACTACAATCCACTGTCCCCTGCAAGTACCGCAAAATGTGTTTTGCAGCCACCCAGTGAACCTTCCTAGGCTCACACATAAAATGACTCATCGTGTTGACTGCAAAACAAATATCTGGCCTAGTGTTGACCAAATACATCAAGGAACCAATTAGTTGTCTGTACAATGTGGGATCCACCAACTCGTAATCCGAAGCATGAAGCTTCTTCCAGTTGGTGATAATCGGTGTCGACATGGGTTTACAGTCCTCCATGTGGAATCTTCCAAGGATGTCCACAATATACTTCCCCTTCCTGAGGAAGAAATGCCCCTCCTCCTGCCACACCTCCAAACCCAAAAAGTAATGCATCAAGCCAATGTCCTTCATCTCAAACTCCACCGCAAGATCTCTCTTGCAGTGCTCTATGAGTCTCTCTGCACCTGTAATGACTAAGTTATCCACATAGAACACCAGAATGAGAGGCTCCTCACCTATCACAATATATTAAAGGTTCGGATCTGCCTCACTCTTTGTGAAGCCCATCCCCTGCAAGTATGTATCTATCCTGGAGTACCAAGCTCTGGGAGCTTGCTTCAAGCCATAAAGGGCCTTCTTCAGTCTGCACACATGGGACTCCTTCCCATGCACCTCAAAGCCCTGTGGCTGCTTAATGTACACCTCCTCTTGTATGAAGCCATTGAGAAATGTGGTCTTCACATCCATCTAGTGGATCTTCCAACCCATCTTTGCTGCTATCAATATAATGGAGCGAATCGAAGTATATCGAACCACGGGAGTGAAGGTCTCCTCATAATCTACTCCCTCTACCTAGGAGAACCCTCTAGCCACAACCCCTGCCTTGAATTTCTCAATGCTGCCATCTACAGCATGCTTTACCTTGTAAAGCCATCCGGAAGTAACCACGGATTTGCCCTCAGGCCTCGGCACCACCTCCCAAACATCATTCTTCATGATAAGAATACCCTCCCCGCATGGCCTCTCTCCGTACCTCGCCGGCTAGTCGCTCCCTCATAGCTAGAAGGCTCAGAGTCAAGGATGTTGGTAGCCATTGTCATATAGCTACAAAACCTCTCAGGTGGTCTGCTCTCTCTGACCGGCCTCTTAGGCCTAGCAACATATGTGGCCTCTCTCAAGGTGTCCTGAAGCCACTTGGGCTTCCTCTTCCCTGAGAACACTTCTCCAATTGGAGAATGAAACTCCTCCTCATCATCATCATCATGAGCCTGAACTCCTGACTATCTGTCTGCTGTCCTCCTGCCTACACCTGAACCTGTAGATGTTGAAGTACCGTGTGAACTGTCCATCAGTGGAATCCCTAGTGAACTGCTCTATGGACTGCTCTGCATGCTGCCCGAAGCACCACCCCTCTGACTCTGCGAGCCACTTCTCACTGACGGACCAGACATTGTCATAGATGTACCTCCGGATCCTCCTAATCCCTGCCCACTGGATCCCTGCGACTGACTCGGCTGTTGCTGAGGGTCTGGCTGATCTAGATACTCTAACTCCCATGACCTCCTAAAGGCCCTATCCTCCTCGAACTTCACATCCTGCCTGACAACGACTCTCCTCTGTGTGGGAATATAAATCTGAAAGGCCTTTGAGGTCTCACTGTAGCCCACAAAGATACCCTTCTCTGTGGTGGGCTCTAGTTTCTTCCTCTTTTCCTTGGGTATGTAAAAGTATGTAATACACCCAAAGATACTAAGATGACCAATATCAAGCTTCTTCCCAGAAAAAGCCTCCTCTGGAGTCATATGCCCCAAGGCACGATGCGGACTCCTGTTCTGCAAATAAATAGCTGTGTTGCAGGCCTTTTCCCACAAAAACAATGGCAACCCCTGATCATGTAACATGGCTTTGGCAGCCCCTCCGATGGATCTGTTCTTCCTCTCCACAACCCTGTTCTGCTGGGGGTTGTAAGGAACAGTGAACTCCCTCCTAATGCCTGCCTCTGCACAATATTCAACAAACTCTCCAAGGGTGTACTCTCCTCCACTGTCCGACCTTAGGGACTTGATCTTCTGACCTGTCTGAGTCTCCACAAGAGCTCTGAACTCCTGAAACCGCTTGAAGACCTCACTCTTGGTCTTCAAGAAATAAATCCACCTCCTCCTGGAGTGATCATCAATGAATAAAACATAGTACTCATATCCACTCAAGGAAACATGAGACATCCAACCGCTCACATCGAAATGAATCAGATCAAGTATCCCAGTTACTCTGTTGTCACTGCTGGGAAAAGAGGATTTGGCAAACTTGCCCATCGCACATCCTCTGCAAGTATCAAAGTGATCAGTACTGAAATCTGGCACACCTGTAGTGATCTCCCGCAAAGTCCTCAAGGCTCCATGATACATGTGCCCCATCCTGCGTTGCCAAATCTCACACAAAATTTTAACCTATAGCCCTACCGTTTCGGTATTATTGCTCAATGCCAAAAGGCTAAAATGCAAACTTGGTACACCTTTTGTGATGGCATACACCTATCACTCTACCGAACTCACCGGAGCGCCCTCGGGACACATCGGAAGACCGTCCACTCCAACAAAAGATCTCATATCCTCCGTCCTCCAAAGCTGAGACGGATATGAGGTTCTTCCTCATCCTTGGCACATAAAGAACATCTGACACCTTCAAGAGAGGTTTAGACTCCCTCTGAAATGTCAGTGTTCCCACACCGACTGCTCCAACAAGTTTTTCATCACCGAGTACTACCTCTATATCAGTGCCACTCTCTGAAAGCTCTGAGAAGTACTCACAAACTCCTATCATATGACGTGAAGCCCCACTATCCACATACCAGATACCTCAAGATGCTCCGCTAGTCGAGGGAAATGCATGCTCCCTCTGGACCTCTATGGCAGGTAATCCTGCACTAGAGGACTCACATGCAATGAACCCAAACTCCCAGTCAAAGCGATCTGTAAAGTCCTCAACCTCTGTTGATGCTGCCATGCTCTGGTTCTTCCCCTTCTTCTTCTTCTTCTCCAGACACGCAACTGCATAGTGTCCCATCTTGTGACAATTCCACACTTCACCTTGGAATAGTCCTTTTGTGTGTTACCCTGTTTACCTTTACCTTTATCTTTGCCCCCACCATTACTTGTGGAAGTTTGTTTCTTCCCTTTGCCTTTCTTGCCTCCTGCCAACAGTGCTACATCCTCATCCTGCTCAACTGGCTTGGCTGCCCCAAGCTGACTTTTCCTGATCTCTGTCTGAATGCAATCATCCCAAAACCTCTCCCATGTGGGAAGGGTCTCACGTGCACAAACCCCATCAGCAAAGTTCATCCATGAACTGGGGAGGCCATTCACCGCAATCCGCACCAACTCAAAGGGTGGGGAATGACCTCTCCAATCGCTCGCCAACTCATCTCTCACATTAGTAATCTTTGTGAGATATCCACTTGACTATCGGGGCCTTACCCATCTTAATGGTTTTCAGCTTCTCCTTCAGGACCTTTTTCTGGTTCTCATTGGTACTTTGTTGGAGATTGGACAATGCTATCCACATATCATGAGAATTTCTCTTTCCTCTCACATGAGGAATGCAATGGTCTCTGATTCCGTCTAGGATCAGTCTCTTACCCTTGTTGTTCTTTCTATTATATGCTACCAACTGAACAGCATCAGTAGGCACATTAACAGGCTGTTGTTGGGTATCAACCATGATATCCCATACTTCTGCCTCCTCAAAGATACTCTTCATTCTCTCCTTCCAAACGCTATAATTGGTATGCCCATCCAACCTATCCTCCACCCTCAATCCCTATGACATCCTGCTGTCCTAAAACCGAAAAATAGCAATCGTTGTAGTAATTATAAAAATTCGAAGCAGTGAGATTTGGCACTTGGAAATTTTTCCAGTGAAAATCAGCAAAGCATATTTTTTCCTCGTCGTCCTTAAAATGCATTTCAAAGACTAACCTGTCAAGGTCACAGAAATTTTCTATTTCCCACCCCGGTTTTTAGTTTCACCTTATTTATCCAAATAGTTAAATGCCCTTTCCCATATCCTTACATTCAAAAAACTGGAAAATATTTTTTTTTGCTGAAAACACAAATTCTGGAAAATTTACAGAATGCTGGAAAATGCAGAAATAAAAATCAGCAAGCATAAAACAGGCATTCAACACATTTAACACTGAGATTTTTGGTCAACATGACCCTGGACAAACCCCCTAAAACTCTTGGGGAAAACCAGTTCAAAAGCTTCTCTTTTATTTTTCTGAATATTGATTTTTACAGTGAAACAGGAAAAACTCATAAAAAAATCCAGCAACCAATTTATAGACTTATCTCGATTTTCGTGCTTGCACACTGCCTCAGAAATTGTGCCAAATCAGCAACAACAGAAAACAGAAAGTTTACAGCACCTTAGGACAACATTAAATGCTATACAGTCACCTCGAGAAGCATGCTAGAATAGTCGTACTTTGCTGTACGGACTGTACATATTTTGTACAGCAACCTCTCTCGAAATCCGTGCCAAAAAACAAAGCTGTAGCTGCTATCCTCTTCCTCGATTTTTGTGTCAGAAATGACAGCCACCCTCTTCCTTGAAAAATGTGCCTGATTTTTGTGCCTTGGAGTGTGTGCTTGCTACTGTACTCGCTTCCTCGATTTATGTGTCTCCTCACTTGGAAACATTGTCTCTCCTTTGCTATACAAATTTTCTACCTCGGTATGTGTGCCAATAAATGCTGTTGTACCTTTGCTGAAATCTCTTCACTGTTGTCCTCCTTCTTCTCACTGCTCAGAAAAATCTCCAGCTCTCCTTCTCTCCTTCTCCCAATCTACTCATGAAAGAATGAATGACCTTTTCCTCCTTTAACCTAACCCTAAGTGACTTTTGGGGAATTCCTAAATCCAATGGATGAAATAGATTGAGATCTAGGGCTGAGATTAAATGCTCATTTAAATCTCACTTTCTATTTTTTAATTCACCCCACTTTAATAAAGACCCACTTATTCATTTATTTCCAAAGTCACTTTTCCTTTCTAATTTTACATTGACTTTATTAAAGTCACTTTAAAATTAGACTTTAGTAATTTTATCACTTAAAGTCACTTTTAAATTAGACTTTAGTAACTTTATCACTTAAAGTCACTTTTAAATTAGATTTGACTTTATAAAAATTATAAAGTCACTTTAGGAGAAAAATTAAATTCTTTTGGACACTTTTCCCTAGGCCAAAGATCAAAGCCTTAGGGAACCACCTATCCTCCAGTAACCTAATTTCAACATCCTCCATCTTTGTTCACTTCTCCCTGTTCCTTCGCTTGATCAGAAATATGGCTGACAAACATTTTTTCAAACCATGTCACAACTACTTACCTACTACTTAAGAAATCTTCCAAGAAAATGATAGACATTGGACTAAATGTTTTTGTGGGACAGGGGGAGAAAAGTTCGAACGTCGTAAATTCTAGAATCTAATCCTATCCAATATAGCATTTCTATTTGACAGAGACAGACTTAGCATTGTAGAAACAAATAGATAAATATGTGTAGAAGAAGAGAAAGTGCAACAACCAAATTTTTTCTAGTGGGGAAACATATGAGCGGGGCAGGCAGTGGCACAAACTGTTTCGCCAGTATGAAATTGGAGACATTGGGGAAAAAATTGGCATCTAGGAGAAATTTTCTAGGCTTGATATGGCAGTGTATGATGCAGTCTCTACATTTACCGTGCAGATAAATAATTCTCGTGTAGTACCCAAGGCGATTTCGTAGGGTCTTCCAGTCGAGAATATGGTTTTCTTTAGCTAAATATTAAAGAGCTTAAAATATAGTATGTATAAATTACAATAGAATGTGGAAGAATTTTCTAGCCACCATCAAATAAATCTCTAAACATTACATTTCTTATCATATACCAAGCATTTCAAATCCTTTCTTCTATTGTGCATCCTGATACTTGAAAGGCTATGGAAATATGGTCTCCCAACTTCCTTGAGAAATTTGGGAAGAGAGAGGCAACGTACCCATATTGTAAATGCATGCTAATGCAAATACGGAACGACCAGAGAAACACATGAGTAGGAAATTTTATACTCCAATGAATTTTGGTGTAAAAAATGCTTGAGGCGACACAACTTAGTGTTAGTATGTCCACAGGCCAAGAAGACAATTGTAGTGTTTGTAGAATTTGCTTGATCCACATAATCTTTACATTAAATTGCTTCAAATAAAACAAGCAACAACCATAAGGAGCACTATATGGATGACCTGCTATTTTCAAGAGTAGTGGCCACTTTTCTTGAACAGAAGTTGGGGAAGGAGGGTGAAATACAGGGTGAGCTCAATTTAGAAAGGAAAAGTGAGAAACCTTACTTGGTTTTCTGCTCCTTTTCTTCTTTAAAATTGACAGAGATTAAAAAAAGAATTCAGTGAACAATGAATCCCAATATGGGATGAATTTTTTCCCAAAATTTCTAACCAACAACAATTTCAATTAATTGTCTATCTCAAATTTTTTCGGTGTGGTAAATAGTTGAGAAAGGATTTTTAATAGAATCCATCAATTGAAAAATCATTTCCATCTACAGAATCTCAAGGTTTCAAAGTTATAGAATCCTGGTAATTCAATATTCATATCTAAAATTTACCTAAGTATCCCTAAACCAATAATTTTTAGGAATTTCAACCTTGTTTTAGAAAAAAACATTTGGAGGGTGTTTTCTACTTCTTGCAATGGAGTTCATATATCCAACATAAAACCATCTAAATCTTGGTAGAATATGTTGTTGAGAAAGGGTTTTTTAATGGAATTGATCAAATAAATATGCATTTCCATGTTTAGAAGCTCCACATTTCAAGGTTGAAAATATGCAGATTTCAATATTCTAATGTTTTGTGAAAGTTTGCATATCCACTCTCAAAAAATATATTCAATAAACCATATATTTTGTTTATTATAATATCAAAATCATATGTTTTTTTTATCATTATAATTGTGTTTCAAAACCATATTTTTCTTTTGTTAAATTAGTTGGGTTTCAAATATGGTTGAAACATGATCCGACAAAGAAAACATGCCTAACCTTTAATTAACTTTCACACACAACTCTAGCCACAGAACGAAAGCCACATCAAACAATAACTGGCATATACCTTTTCTCAAAGTTTATTCTATCCCATTGTGTGGAAGGCCCACATCATCAAACAACATGACATGTGGCAAACCAGTGTGTCGTGGCATTGCATGATCTTAGCGCCACTGGTTTTACGTGAGACATCTTGGATTCTAGAGCCTAACGGTGGAAATCGGAAATTTTCGTGACTATAGGTCTTCCTCGCATAATTATCCAGAATATACTCTCACTGCTACTCTATTTCTAAACATAAAGGGAGGTGGAGGAGGTGGTGGTGCATGTAACAATACAATTGAGCCGCCAAGATGATTTATATGATAATTCTTCGACATTCATCGTACCGTTAACAGGAAGCATAATTGCCTAACAATTTTTTCTTCTATGCACACTCTCATATGTCAGACCCTCCTAGAAATCTGACGTAAAAATGGTGCACACAGGTTTCAAGTGGATAACAGAAGGGTGGAGTAAAAATTTGTGCACAAATGTCACATGTAAACGAGAAGGGTAGATGAAAACAAGAGGTCCACTAATTCAAAAGAAAGGCCTATTCGCCTAATCAGACAAATCGCAATTCCAAAAAAAATCAATTTCGTACATTTTTAGATCAATCACGGACATGTTTCCTCTGTGGCCTCAACATCCCCTTTAACCAGAAATAGGGGAATCATGAAAAACCGATGTTTTCTTCCACTTACCCTCACAACAACCGATGTTTTCTTCCACTTACCCTCACAACACTTCCTTTTCCTAAACAAACAAAAAAATATGTTAATAATTTAGAACTCATATTTAATATCATGCAAATTTTTCCTTCAAAAATATTTTTATATTTTATATTAGAAATATGTAATATTTTATTTTCTATTTTCTATTAAAAATATGTAATTTTTAATTTTTAATTTTATAATTTATAATTTTTAATATTTAATTTTTACTGGATTTTCAAATAATAAGGTGAGAAGTTTTACAAGTATATATTGGTTATGATTTTAATATATTTTGTATTCAGGATGTCCCCAAAGAAAGGAGTCTCCATCACCAACCAGTGCATCATTCACAAACTATCACCTTAAGTTTAAATCTTAGTTTGTTAGTGTGGTGAATATTATTTTATTTTTCTATTTTGTGGTGAATATTTTATTGTTTCTTTTGATTTTTAAGTAAGCATAGGGGAAAACTATATTTTATTTATATTATTATTGAAAAGATATTTATAAAAAACATTTCAAACATTTTTGAATGAAAATATAGTAATTTTTCCATAAAACATTTGTTTTATTCTTGTAAATTTAATGTATATTTTATTTATTTATTTTAAAAATTTTGTTCATGGTTGTTAACTTGTAAAGGAAAAGAATAAAATACCATTGAGAAGACCAAGAATGAAGTATAACATAAAATCATTATGTGAGGGTTAAGAATTTTGGGTTATAAAAAGCATTTTTTTGCAATTTGGTAGTCAATTAACAATGTACAAATTTGCATCACTTATGATTATTATAGAGAATATTTTAAAAAAGATTTAGAATAAAGATTTTTGTTAAATTTTTTCAGTAATTAACTTTTAGTTGTTTTATTAATGTTTGAGATGCACACCCTCATTGATAAAAATAGAAACACTGATGTGTCCTTCAGAAATTAGGGTGAGTTTCTTTAAATAAGATTAGGTTGGTTAAGAATGTTGAATTTTGAACAAAATATTGTAACTTGGTCAAGGATGTAGTGGAGTAATATAAGTATTTTCAATAAAATGTTTGAGTAATTAATTTACTTCCTGAGTTACAGACATGAATAAATCCATCTAATAGAAATACAATTATTTCTACTAAATTTGAGTCAAGTTTGAACCAAAAAATAAATGTTAATAATTAATTTACTTTTTAACCCGTAGACATAGAAATAAAAATACAAATATTTCTATGAAACTTGATAAAAGTTGTTGAAGTTTGAATAGAATATATTAGTCACTGATGTAGTGGGGTAACATAAACGATTTAAGACTCATTGGAGGGAGAGTGATTGGTGATCACCTTGATAAAAAGGACGTTGGGAATTGAACAAGAAATTATAACTTGGTAAGGGATCTGAAAAAAATATTGTAACTTGGTAAGGGATGCAGTGGGCAACATAAATTTTTTAGCAAAATGTGGAATAAGACTTAGGTTTACATTCAATGGTATTTTGCTAAAGTAAATGATTACATTGAGTGCAATATTGACCTCATGTTGAGGGGTAAGATATGGACATAATTCTTGGTGGAACAAGACTTGATATAATTAAAACTTGATATCTCAATCAATGAATATAATTAAACTTGATTTTTCAATGTGACATGAAGCTTTGTCAGGAGCTCCCTTTGTTCTAGTTATCTTAACTATAACTATGTTGACTCTTTATTGAGTCTTGCTAATAGTAAAAAGTGTAATATATATAGATATAAAAATACTCTATGATACATCTTACATTATCAAAAAAATATAAAAATCACAAAAAATAACTAAATTATGACTTTATTTCAAATTATAAAAATAATTAATACATATATTAAATATTTATAAATATTAGAAAGAATATAATAATATGAGACAACATTTACTTTTCTTCACTTGAAGAAATGAATAAAAAACTAAAATTTAATATAGTAATTATTATTTGCTTGATTATGGAAACGAAGCAAAACTTTTCAATTTAACAATCCTATTACCGTCTCTTTTCTCTCTTATATGAAGTGGTAGTGATATCATTTTGGAACATCCTCAAATATCTAAAAACTGACGTCGATATAGATTTTTTATACCTTATGGAACTTATTCAATTTCTATGTAATTCAAATCTAAAAAATCTAGCTGTGTGGGTTGCCACAGTGGTATTGCTAATTTATTTATCTTTATTATAGATAAATCAAACACCATGAGACAGGGAAGGATGGACAAAAATGATTCCAAAATATTTTGTAATCCTCTATTTCCTCTCAAGATTAGACTTATCAGTTTTGTACGCTTCAATCCTTGTGAATTTATATGTGTAATATTATTCTAATACAATGATATTCTTTTATAATCCTCCCTAATTTCCAAGGGAAATTGTTCATGTATTTGACATGTCCTAAGAAAACAATTTTCTTCCTTCTCTCGAATGAATATTGCCATGTCATGGAGGACATCGTGAGTTCTTACAAAAAATATGGGTTTGTGGAAAGTCTCTTGGCTCAAATAAGCAACGATCTACAATCAAGTTTATATAACTCTTCACTCTCTCCATCAAAGTTGCAGGGTTTTTTCTTTCAAAAATCCCTTCTGCAATCCACATTCCAACCAACTTGTCCACCTCAATTTATTTATCTTCCTGGAACATAACACAATATAGAAAACAATTCTTGAAATTACCATTTGGAAAATGATCATAGCTCCATCTCAATATTTGATACAACTCGTATTCAACATGAGGATGAGCACTTGGAATTTTCAAATCCACTATTTTCATTTGGCTTAAAGCAAGACTCCACAGATCTACACCCATGATGCCAATCATTGTTTATGCAATTAAATTTATTGCTAAGGGTAAACCTTTTCATTTGTTGGAAAATTCTAAGGCAATATACGATAAATCATAAGGAACGTGGACCTCTTTGAAATCTACATTGCGAAACAACTCCCATGCTCCTTCTGGGGATAGGGGTTGTAATTGAATGGATTTTCCTATGTTCATTTATCGAACCATATAACCATTGCGAGGAGAGAATACGAATTTGCTTCCTCTCTCATTGCCAAATTCTACTCTTAATTGTGTGAGATTGAGTGGATTGCACATGTCATCTAAAATTAAGAGAAATTTCTTGATTTTGAGATGTGACAATTTCATTTTCCTTCGATCAGAATTAAAATGGAAAATAGTGAGGTATAAATTGATTTCCTAAGAAATACAACTCTGCAAATATATGATAGAAAACTAAGACATAGCGACCCAAATCACTACATCGGAAAAATCACTCACCTTCTAATAGTTATAAACCTTTTTGAGCAATGCGGTATTTCCAACACCTCCCATCCACATACACCAATTAAACCTACTTGGAGAGCATCAGTGAGCTAACCCTTTAGTTTTATCTATGTAGACTTAATCTCCAAAACCAAAAAGTCGTGTTCTGGTGCATCTGGAAGTAATAGATCTGTTTGATGCGATGTGAATGCAACAATACCTCAAGCATTGTAAAACACATAAATGTCGGTTTGAAATTCTATAAAGAGCTTCTAAAAATTCAACTTCCATTCTCTTATTTTCCATGAGAATTTGGACTTGCACAGGGGGAAATTGAGGCAATGTTGTGGAATTAGTGAGTGATTAATCAAATATATGGCATTCCCAACTTCATTTTCTATCCCTTGCAAACAATTTTTCATCGTAGCTGGAAGCATCCTTTGTTGACCTTAGAATTGATTGCTGATCGAAATCTGGATTAGGGGAAAAAAATTGCCAAAAATTAAAAGTGCTCAGACTTGCACCAAACTAGAACAACCGGATCCAGCCTGTCGCCCAAAATCCACCGCACTTTGTTTTGTTGAAAACTGACTCTGTGTGAAGACGTTATAGCCTGTTGACCGTCGTTCAGAATAGATGAATTTAAAAAATAGGGATCAAAGGAGTCAAAAGAGGTCAAAGGCTCTCCGAGCCAATTACACTGTGAAACTTGTCCTTCTCTGACTGGTTTTGAAGCTGGATGATGTGTCATGTTTCTAGTGGTTCGTACTTCGGGTGATGTGGCATGTTTTATTTGGGTTTATTCCAAAGTTCATATGGTGGGCACATATTACATTTAACCAAAGTTCATATGGTATGGCCACAATTTATATCCAACGGTCCAAACTCCGCATAGTTCAAATTTTTGATATACATTGGAGCATTTAATCTTAACCTATGTCAGAACTATATGGTAAGGTTGGCACATGTTTATATACCCCAAGGTCGAATTTTATTAAAGTTTAAATTTCGAATTTCAAATTAGTTTGGGCAGAATTTCAAATAATTTTGTTAAAGTTTGAATTTCTAATTAGTTTGGGCAAAAAACATTGTATATGAGGTTGGGTGGAGATCAGGCTTGAACGCACAACCTCCCCCACACAAGTCGCATAACATACCATTAGACCACACAACAAGTTCTTATTATATAAGGGGAACACTTTGTATTTATGGTTTGAATTATGCTTGGGTGGAGGTGTATGGGGGCTAGACCCAACGCAAAGGATCGTGGCCGAGAACCATGGTGGAGGGCCAAAACTAATGCACAGATTAGACTTTAAACATGTTTAATTAGCCACTAAACAATGTTAATGCGCTATTTCGATTCTTAACCCGAATTTTGTAAAACACGCTTAATTAGCGCTAAGTACCTATTAACTGTAATTAAATTGAATTAATCAAGCTTATTTCGACAGATTAACTTGGCAGAGTTTTGGTGGTTCTGACAATTTCGGTGCCACCTCCACATTTGGCAGCCTTAACTAGAGTCTTCTCCAGTTTTGGAGGATATTTCCTAGGAAAATTAAATGAGGGATATATTGAGTAATTTTCGACAAAATTAGGAGAAAGAAGAGTCATTATTAGATGATTTTGATGCTTTGAACATAATGGAACAAGTTGGAGAGGCGTTGGAGCACTTCTGAAAGTGTTTTTTCCACTTTTAATATTAAAGAAGCTAAGGGCCACCAGGAGAGAAGGTCAAGCCTAGATCATCTGGAAACCATTTTTAGAGATTGAATAGTCTTTTTCAAGGTTTTTGGGTCTTATGAATCCAATGGATCAGGTTTTAAATCCATTGGAGCACTTTAGGTGCGTTTAATAATGCATTTTACCATTAATACCAAGAGGACCTAGCTAGTTGAAGCAGGTCCATGGAGATGTAGCCCAGGAGGGGTGAACTCCATTATCACTATTCTGTAATGTGTATGTTGTGTGTTATTTATCAACATTTTATTTGTTATACATGAGTTTTCAAAAGCTAATTAACTCATAAATTTCTCATAAGACACTTAAAAAATTGACACATAAACCACTTCACAAATGGCTAACTTGAGACAATCCTAAACACATTTTTATTTAACTGATGAGGGAGATAACACAAAAAAAATGGTTTGCCCATATTCATATCAATTTCCAATATCGAGTAGGAGACTCTTAATTCAATTCAATTGAGTTTCCAGAATTTTCCAGATTTAATCAAGGAGGTGAATCACATAATCTATATGTCAGATGAATGACTTAATAAGCACATTGCCATATGGTGTTTCATTTCGTTCCAATGGAAATATACACAACCATGTATATTGCAGACCAAAATATCAAAATACAAGAGGTAGATAGAATGGAGTATCAGTTAAAACCCAGAAAGAATACCAGAATCAAAGGAGAGGAAGAATCTAAAATATAGGAGGTTTATTGAGACGGGGAGGATTGCATTGCATTGCAGGCATAAATATATAAATCAGAGTGATCAAACTCTACTTTAATTGATTCTTTGTTCAATTATGTTCTCAACAATGTAAGGCTATCAACCCTTCTAAAAATTTGATGGAACCTACTTATAGAAATTACGGTGAATCTACATCGAACCCACTTCATTAAATAGGTTGCATAGAGAGATGTGCAACATTGAACCACCCTTACCACAATCAATTTATGGGTGTAACCACAAGAAATTAATTTATGGGTGTAAAATAGTGGCATAGATGAGTTGCACAGACAAACGCGCAACACACAGCCACCCTTACCACAAGAAATTTATGGGTTTAACAACAAGCAATTAATTTATGGGTGTAGAATAGTGGCATAGATGTTGGACATATGTCATAGTCTCTTAAAAATGGTTGATGATATTGGAAAGTGAATCTATTCAAAATGAAGGCCTATCGGCCTAATTATATACAATGGTGACATTAAAATATTTTACTTAGCATGTGCATTGAGACATTTTAACCATGGACTACATTCTCCACATTAAAATGGTTTTTTTGGTTACTAATATATTTTTAGCTATAATCCAATATTCTTAATCTCGCATATTAAAATATTTAATTGATGACTCACATTGAAATTTTTTGTTATTATGAATATTTTTAAATGTCACATATTAAATTTATATTAAGAGTTGAATGAATTACACATCTCTCTTATTATTCTTGTTAGGAAGTACTTGCTATTTTTTTTATTTTTATTTTTTAACTTTCGATTACTTTTTTTCTTTGAGCATTGAATATTTGTATATAGAATTAAAATATTTTCGTTCTTTTGATATTGAAATAAATTAATTAATATAGATATTCAAATAGTTTATTTAAATCATGTGTTGAAATATTTTTGAGAGGTATAAGGTTTAAACATCTTACTCACTTTTTTTACCTCTAATTACTTTAATTCTTATATAAAATTTTAGGAAATCAAGTGCACACTGAGATCTCTAATTACTTTAATGTGCACACTGAGATATTTTATTTATGATTGAGAGTGAGAAAAATACTTTTACTACATTGAATTCTAATGGAGGTTGATTTTGTCTAGGTTCATTGGCTTCTAATGGAGGTTGTAATAATTAATATATTAGTAATAATTACAAACACTCAAAAAAGAGGTATGGTAATTAAATAAAAATATAAATAAACTGTAAGTATGGTAAATAGATAAAACCTCTTTTTATATTTGCTTGAGAGATATGGTAAATAAATAAAACCTACTTTTATACTTACTCAACAGCTATGGTAAAAAAATAAAAATATAAATAAACTAGAGGTAATGGTAAATAAATAAAACCACTTTTCATATTTACTCCATAACCTTATTTATATTTAGGAACATTCAAAAAAGAGGTTTTATTTAGGTGAAGCTTATGGGCCAAATTATTATTAATAACCTGAAGAAAAAAACTTTATTGACCCTAATATTAACATTAAAAGATTATTATTATTATCACTATTATTATTATTATTATTATTATAAAATCTAATATTCATATTAATATATTATAATATTAATATTATTAAATTTAATAAATTTGAATTAATACAATATTAAAATTGTTGTATTATAATATATTATAATATATCAGGATATATATTAACTCTAGATATATATGGGAGGGAAAAAAAAGACAGAGTGATATAGGTGGAGATATAGCGGGAGTGACAAGGGAGGGATGGAGATAAACTAAAGGAGAGGGGAGAGGAGAAATGAAGAGAGAGAGACGGAGAGGAGTGAGAGAGATAGAGAAGGGTAAGAGAGGGAGAGGGAGACACAA
Organism: Pinus albicaulis; assembly: GCA_034641835.2. Taxonomy (NCBI): domain Eukaryota; kingdom Viridiplantae; phylum Streptophyta; class Pinopsida; order Pinales; family Pinaceae; genus Pinus; species Pinus albicaulis. The sequence goes on from CM076578.1 coordinate 529,235,686, forward strand.
ATATTGAGGGGGGAGAGAGAGAAGGAGAAATGGAGGAATATAATGAGATGATTGGAGGGTAGACAAAGAGAGAGAGGTAGGAGAGAAAGGGAGAGAGAGGAAGGGGGATAGAGAGGAGAGATGGAGGGATATACAGATGGAGTAGGTGGGTGAGAGAGGGAGGGAAGAATAAATACATAGAGAGTGAGAAGTGGAGAGAGAGAGGGAGTGAAAAGGGAGATATGGAGAGAGAGAAAGTGTATGTTTAGGGGTGATATAAAGAGACAAATAAGGAGAGTTGGAGATAATAGGGGAGAGAAGGAGATATGGAGGGATATAGTAACATAGTTGGAGAGAGAGAGAGAGTGATAGATGGGGGAAGAGAGAGGATTGGAGGGAAAAGAGAGAGAGAGGGAGAGGATTGAAGGGAGAGAGAGATAGAGAGAGATGGGGGAAGAGAGAGGATTCGAGGGAAAAGAGAGAGAGAGGGGGAGGATTGGAGGGAGAGAGAGAGAGAGAGAGGATTGGAGGGAAAAGAGAGAGAGAGAGTGATGGGGGAAGAGAGAGGGAGGTAGGAGAGAATGTGAGAGAGAGGACTCGAGGGAGAGGAGGAAAGCAATGGGGAAGAAAGAGTGAGCTAGGAGAGAAAGGTAGAGAAAGGAAGGACGAGAGATAGGACTTGAGAGAGAGGAGGAGAGAGGGATGGATATAGAGATAAAGTTGTAGGGGAAGAGAGGGAGGGAAGAAGAAAGACATAGAGAGTAAGAAGTGGAGAGAGAGAGGGACTGACAAGGGATAGATGGAGAGAGAGTGTGTAAGTTTGGGGATAATATAAAGAGACAAAGAAGGAGATATGGAGAGAAGGGGGAGAGAAGGAGAGAGGGAGGGATATTGTAACCGATTTTGAGGGTGAAGAGAGAGATAGAGATAGAGGTGGGAGAGAAAGGGAGAGAGAGGAAGATAAATGACATGAGAGAGTGGAGAGAGGGAGGGAAAGAGAGAGGGAGTTGGAGGGGGGGAGTGGGAGGAAATAATAAAGACATAGAGAGAGAAAGGTGGAGGTAGAGAGGGAGTGATAAGGAAGATGGATAGAGAGGAAGAGAGGAAAACATGAGGAAAGAGAGATATAAGCGAGGGAGAGGAAGAGAAGGGGAAGATAGAGATATATATGGAAGGTGAAAATAGGGAAGAATAGAGAGATGGAGAGAGGGAGACATGTACAGAGAGATTGATAGATAGGGAGTGGGAGAGCATGTGTGTTTTGAGGGGGGGCGGTGCAATAGAGAGACAAAGAAGGAAATATTGAGGGACATCTAGATATAGATGGAGAGGGGAGAGAGGGAAGAATATTGATTACACTAGATGCATTGATTTCAATGTAGATGGTGATTTCTAATCCTATTTGATTGCTTGCACTTGATGCATTGATTTTAGTGTAGATCGTGATTTGTAATCATATTTGATTGCTTGCACTAGATGCATTGATTTTAGTGTATATATTTATTTCTAATGATATTTTATTGCTTGTACTAGTTAAATTGATTTCAATGTAGATGATTTCTAATCCTATTTGCTTGCTTGCACTATATTCATTGATTTCAATGTACATTTTGATTTCTAATCATATTTGATTTCTTACACCAGATGCATGGATTTCAATGTAGATGATTTATAATCCTATTTTATTTCTTTCACTAAATGCATTGATTTCAGTGTAGATAGTGATTTCTAATCCTATTTTGTTGTTTGCAGTAAATGCATTTATTTCAATGTACATTGATTTTTGTGTTATAGTAATTCAACCTATTAATATTGGATTGCAAGAGAGACAAGGTATGTTGTTTATTACAACAACTCAAGCTAAAAATTTAAATCTTTTACAATTTAAACTATCCTTTTCATATAATGGATATGAAAAGATGACAAATATAACAAGGGTGACAATAAGAATAGTAGAAGAAAATAGTTTGAGATTGATCACAATGAAGACTATTTGTAATTGAAAACATTCTTATTATAATTTCACATTTCCTATCATTCAACACTATTATTATCACTTTGCATTCAAAAAATTTATTTCATCATTAAATTTATCAACAATATTTATCATCTCAACAAACTGGAGTAACTAAGTAAATTTAAACTTAAAATGACGAGGTTAATCTTAGACATATTTAGCATATTTAGAATGATTATATTAATATTAGATATATTTACATATTATTGATGAAATTAATCATATATTTGATAGATTTTCCTCTTGGCCACACAGGACTGAAATTAGCCTAGATCCATATTAACTCCAGATCTATCAAGCGGCAAGAGGGATCAGGGATCAAATCTCTCGAGGTGCAAACGTATCCTCAAGTTTTGCACTAAAAATAGAGGTCTTCACCTCGAGAGATTTGATCCCTCTCGATGCTTGATCAATCCTAAGTTAAGATGGATCTAGGTTGGTATTATTGATGTCTTATAATGCTTTTAATTAAAACTAACTATTTACATACATATTCATTTTTATTTTTTTATTATATTCAATATTTCTTTTTTATTTAATCTTGGTTTCATTCATGTCAACTAGAAACTTTAAGTATGTTGTACATTAAAAATGTACAGTTGTTCTTAAATATTCTTAAACTAAAAATATATGGGTATAACAACTTGAAATTAACAACTTATATAAGTTGTGATAATAACATTTTATTTATGTAAATTAAACACAACATATTAAATCAATATCTATCATTATTAAGCACTATGGTGATAGTACTTTAACATTAACTTGTCACCCTATCTAGAAGTGCGTGAATACTTTTAATTAAAATTCAAATTAAATCGCCGAATTTTGGGTCAAATTTAGGTTTTAAAGCACACTTTTATCATAATTTCCTTAAGAGGCGCATTTTACAAATATGAGGGGATGTGTAAGTATGTCATGTCTCCAATAAAATAATAAAATAAAAATTAATGTGTCCTCAAAAAAAAAATAAAAAAATAACAATATAGATAAAGAAAACTACAATACAATTCAACACAAAAAATCGAAAATCTTGCTCCAAACTTTTATAATTTTTTTTTAATTAAATATTTTTAAAGTGAATATTTAAAAGGAAAAACCATATCCTATGGATATATTAAAATCTTTAAAGACATAAATATTTCTACGTCAAAATTTTGATATTTGAAAATATTAATTTAATGTAGTTCTATTATAGATTTTGTTATCATGCTATACAAAAAACGTCATTAAATATAATATTAATATAAATATTAAAATAGTAATATTAATATTAATATCAATATCAGTATTATTAAATTTAAAATTATTAGATTTAATAACTTTTGATTAAGAATTTAAGGAAATGTTTGAATATCTAGAGATTTGATCCTTTAAGCCCATGATAAATCGAGAATTAGATAAATCTAGGCTAGTTAAGATACAGAAAATACCTAAACCAAAATATCTAACTTTCTTGAGCTCTTCTAAGAATTAATATATATATGCCTTAGCACCAAATTAAATTCTTCATGTGGATGAAACGCACCAATAGTACGTGTGACCTCCCATATTCATACTTATCTCGGCTGTTTCTGCGAAATATATTTTGATTGGCACAATTATCTTTAAAACCATAACCATGACCATATGTTTGTCCTAAGTCGTAGTGTTTTTGTTATCTTTTGGAAGTTGGTTGGAAGGTTCTTTCAAAACAGGGGGCCTATTTTCAAGAACCAATTGTCATGGCAATTGCAATAATAAGATGAATGCACATCGTGGGGCTATCAGGATGAGTTGTATTTTATGTCCAAAGTCATGGTGGTCCACATTGATTCAAAATTTAGAGTCGTTTTATCATATCACTCTCCATCAGAGCGATTTGTAGGTTTGATTCAAAGTCTGATGGATGAAGACAAGCTAAGGTCTCCACCACACTGATTTACAAGCTTGATTCAGAGTCCATTAACTTAGAAAATAATGGAGAAACTTATTATAATTTTTAAAAGGAGCCAGGGAAAATGATTTTTCTCTCAACAAAGGAGTTCACACAGAGTTGTGGAAATGACGTAATTCAAACCAACACATTTAGGGAAGTTTACAAAGATTTGCGGAAGTCACTTAATGCATACTATACAGTTGCGGAAATCAAATCATGTGAATCCTATCTTAAATACATAGTGGTGGAGATTAAAATCGCAACTATAGAGAGGAGAAAATATAATCAACTAATTTTACTCACGGTGAAACAAAGTAAAACAGAGTGTTGAAGTAATAAAGATACGTGAAATTTTCACAACTATATCGCGACTAACCAAAATTTAAATTAAAACTTAAAAACATGAAATACATCACAAGTAAAACTACAGTTCTTACTGAGAATTACATTCACCATGGTTGCAGAGTAACACACAATAGAAACTGTTTTCACATATCCACAAAAATTAGCTCCACAATTTTCTCCCCTTGTCTTTCCAGACTTACATCTGCCACATTAGACAACACTCTACCTCTCTAATACAAACATGTAAAGTCTAAACATATATATATATACACTTAATTAGTGACAGACTAAATTTAATACATAGTATGGGCTCACATCATTTTTTGAACATTACAGAAGTTGTGTGAACTAAAAAAAACTTTCGAATTAAATATTTTCCAATGAAAATTTAATAATCATGCATTAAATTCTATTTGACTTTGATTATTTAACTCTATTGTGGAATGGGTTTTGTACTATGCTCAAAAATTTTCCTTCTCTGCAAAATTAATTCACAACCTGCAAAACATTAACTTAGGTATGGTTGATGTTAGTTCATTTAACGCGGTGTTTGAGATTAATTTCCAACACTCCCCCTTAATCGCAACTACTGCGATTAACCATTCCCAAACAATATCTGAGATAAAAAAAAATCACGTGTCAATGTCTTTGTAAATATGTTTGCAAATTTTTCCTTTGACCTACAATGTTGCAACACAATTTCACCATTGTTAACTAATTCTCTTATGAAATGATACTTAGCATCAATGTGCTTTGTCCTCTTGTAAAAAACAAAATTCTTTGATAGTGCAATTTATGAACTGTTATCACAGAAAATTGTGGTTGCTCCATCTTTTTCATCACATAAATCCCGCAACGTCCTTCTCATCCAAACTGCTTGACATGATGCTCCTGTTGCAATGACATACTCAGATTTTTTTTGTTGACAATGATACTATCGGCTGCTTCTGGGAAGCCCATGAAATGGCTCCCGAACCCAAATGAAAAACATATCCTAACGTGCTATTTCTGTCATCAACACTTGCTGCCCAATTATTGTCAATGTAACCAATCAGCCTAAAATCATCTGTTGTGGAGTACAAAATGCCATACTCCTTTGTCTCATTGACATACTTTAAAATTATTTTGATCGCTTGCCAATGTCTCTCCTTGGGTGTCTCCATGAACCTCGACACCAAACACACTACATACATTATGTCAGGTCTAGTTGCAGTCAAATATATTATGTTGCCCACCATAATTTTGTATAATTTTGGATTGACATTATTGTTGCAATCTTCCTTGCTCAATTTCAACCCCATGACAGTTGGAGTTGGTGCTGGGTGTCTGTTTTTCATATTAAACCTCTCTAAAATTTCCGCGACATAATTTTCTTGAGAGATAAAAAAATGCCATTTTTTGTTTGCTTCACTTATATGCCCAAAAAATATCTTAAAAACCCCAAGTCAATCATTCCAAACTCAATTTTCATGACTTATTTGAAATCGGCGATGAGGAAATCATCATTCCCTGTAAAAATAAAATCATCTACATATAAAATGAAAATAAGAATCTTTCCTTCACTTTCTTTGATGTATAGAGTAGGTTCGCCATCACATTTTCTGAACCCATTGTCCATCAGGTAAGCATATATCCTTCTATACCATGCATGCGGTGCTTGCATCAATCCATAGAGAGATTTTTGCAACCTACATACCTTGTCTTCTTTGCCTTCTACCTCATAACCAAGAGGTTGCGCAACATACACTTCCTCTTTCAGCACTCCATTCCAGAATGTTGACTTCACGTCAATTTGATACACTTTCCATTTATGTTGCACAGCAATTGACAACACTGTACGCACAGTCTCCATCCTTGCGACTAGAGCGAATGTTTCCACATAGTCTCTTCCATGCTGCTGCTTGTAACCGATGACAACTAGCCTTGCTTTATGAATTTCTATATTTCCTTCAATGTTTATCTTTGTTTTATTGACCCACTTCACTCCAATGACTTATTTTCCTTGCGGAAGGTCCACTATGTTAGTATGAATCTTAATCGCAAGTGTACGAAAAAGGCTCACTTTAGCGGTGCATAACAAACAACCCTACCAGCAAAGATGGCTGTCAATATATTTAGATCTGCAATTAGTTGACCAAGATAAATGCTGCAAAAATCTATATCTATGCATTAAAAGACATTAAGTAGTAAATAAAAACAAGAGTTTCTCCATGCATCCAATAGAAAAGACAAGAATATGTTTAAAGAATTTTGTATTAATGGCACCTGGGAGGAGAACAGAGAAGGATGTTACCAGTCCTCCTCAATGGGATGGGTTCTTGTAAATCCTCAACACTTCAGATCTAAAATCCCTCTCTCTTGATGGTGCAGAAAACCCAGACAAAAATGGAACTCAAAGGGAGCTCACAAGAAAAAAGATAGCCAAAATATGACAATGATGGTGGATCAAAGTCAGACCAAAAGTATAGATCTAGAGTGATCTTTAGGCAACAAAAGGTAGTGAGTGAATGGAAAAACCCTTCTATTTATAACAAAATATTGAGTTAGTCTATATATTGGTGCATAATTAAAATATTATTAACCTAATAAAGATCCAACTTTTATGGAATATTTTATAATATTTGTTGGTGGGAAAAAGAATTTGACTTGGGTCAAATCCATTTATTTGTAAATAATAAATGAATAAATGATTTATTTATTATTTTAAGGATGTGGTTGAGAAATAATCAAATAAATAATGATTTATTTAATTATTTATGAATGATTTAGTCAAATTTAACAAGGAATATTATTTAAATAAGGTTTAAATAATTATTCCTAGAAAATAATAAGACAAATAATAATTTATCTAATTAATTTTCTTATTTTGGGTTAAATATGACCAGGAATATTAATTAAACTATTGTTTAGCTAATTATTCCTTGAGGAAAATCAAACAAATGTAGATTTATTTAATATTTCCTCATGTGGTTTCCTGTTTAGACCATAAAAAACTTAATAAAATTGGTTTAATAAGTTATTTTTCATAGTGAAAGCAATTTTACTTAGGGTCAAATTGGTCTTACATGGTGTACTTAGGTCCATCTAATAGTAATAGGTTAGATGACCAAAAAATGGTGGAACACACTAACTCCCATGTGTCATTCTTTTCTATTTTTCCTAACTCTTCATTCATTGCCGCAACCCATTTCTCTTCTTTGACCGCATATTCAAAATGTATGGGGTCATCTAAATGACAAAATAAGGAAAATAAGGAATTCAAACCAGCATTTCTATCAACTTCATCTTGCTAATATATTTCACTTAAATTTCTGAATTTGTGTCCTCTTATGCTTGCGGAAGATGTAGTTGGTGTTGCGCTTGAAGTAGATGGATTTGTGGATCCTCGTGGTGTGCCTGGAGAAGCACTTGATTGGTTGTGCAATGTTGTCCTATTATTCATTTGTGGTGTCACATATTGACTGTTTTGTTGAGCTTGTGTAGGTGGAGGAGGAGTCACGATTGAGGAATTACTTGCAGCTGTCCGTTCCTCTTTCTCTGCATGAGACATACATGTATTCACATTCAATGTCTTCTCTAAACTTCCATCCCATGCTTCTTCTTCTATGAAATGAACATATCTGTTGATTATTACTTTCTTGGTTGATGGATTATAGAGCTTGTAAGCCTTGGATTCATCACTATATCAAACAAATATACATTTCTCCCCCTTGTTTTCCAATTTCTTCCTCAAATCATCCAGGACATGTGCATACGTCACACATCCAAACACTCTCATGTGAGTGACATATTGCTTTCTTCCACTCCATGCCTCTTCAGGAACTCTATTCATGACACTTTTGGTTGGACACCTATTAATAATATATGATGCACAAGAGACAGCTTCAACCCAATAATCATTTGGCAAATGTTTCTCCTTCAACATAATTCTTGTCATGTCCATGATGGTCCTATTCTTTCTTTCTGCTACACCATTTTGTTGAGTTTTATACCTTGTGGTAAATTTCTTGTGTATTACATGCTCCCTACAGAGACATAGGAATTATTTTGAGATATATTCACCACCTCTATCATTCCTCAATACTTTTATGTAGTTTCCACTTTTCTTCTCAACAAGATCTTTGTAGTGATAGAACTGTTCAAACACTTCACTTTTATGCTTCAGAAAATAGACCCATGTATTCCTTGTGCAGTCATATATAAATGTAAAAGTGTAATGGCTGCCACCTAATGACAGTGTTTTCATTGGTCCACATAAATATGAGTGGAAAATATCCAAAGGTGCCTTTTCCCTTATACTCTTTCTACTAGAAATGATTCTCTGTGTTGTTTTCCCAAGATGCAGCCTTCACATAGGCTATCTGGTTTCTCTATGAGTGGTAATCCATTTACCATGCCTTTTATATGCAACAAATGCAAACCTCTGAAGTTGAGATAATCAAATCTCAAATTCCATAACAAATTTTCATCTTTAATTTACTCTTGTAAGTTTTCTTGTGTGACAGTTGCTACAACACCTTCTTCCTTCAAGTCTGATCTTAGCTTGAGAGGAAACATCCTATTGTTTTTCATATGAACTTTTGCAATGAGTTGTCTACTTGGAGGCTTATCCAAGATTGTGCACACATCATTTTTGAAAAATACATTGTAGCCCTTTTGCATTAGCTCCTCAATGCTTATGAGGATATGTTTGAAACCAGGGACAATGTAAACATCTAACATGAACTTATTCTCTCCCTTATTGGTAAGAATATCAACCCTTCCTTTTCCCATGACTGAGACTTTTCTTTCATTCCCCAATGTCACTTCATATTTTACACTTTCATCTAGATTGGAAAACAGTTATATGTTTCCAGTCATGTGGTTGCTACACCCTGAATCTAAGAACCATACATCTCCTTGTTTTTCTTGTGCTACATTACAAGCTAAAAACATGTTATCATGGTTTTGATTTTCCTTTATGAATTTTTCACTTGGTTTGCTACTTATGTCATATTGCTTCTTTCTACATTCATGTGCATAATGACTATACTTCTTACAATAATGACATTGAACTTTAGATTTATCATACCTCTGACCTTGTGCTTGATTTTGGCTTGAGCATTTGCTTGGATTTTTATTGCTGCCCCTTCCACTTGTGCTTGCAGGGCTACTTCTTCCACTTTTTGTGTAGGCTTCTTCCTCTTCCTTGGTATTTTGATCTTCCTCAACCTCTACCTTGACCAAAATACATTTGTGTCTTGAATGCATGCTCAAATGAGGAGTTTTTTGCCCTGTTCAGTCTGTGCTCATGAGACATCAATGATGCATGAAGGTCATCCACTGAAAATTGTGAGAGATATGGAAACTATTATGGCATCAAACTTTGATGGAAGACTTCTTAAGACTTTCTCAACTATTATCCTTTCTTCAAGTGTCTCTCCATGAGACTTGATTTCGGTAACCAACCCAATCACATGTATAAAGAATGAGTCTATATTATCAGACTCTTTCATACAAAGAGTTTCAAAGTTTCTTCTCAGCATTTGAATTTTTTTTGTCTTCACCTTTGCCATCCCTTGATAGCCTGTCTCAAGGGTATCCCACGCCTCCTTGGACTTCGTTTCTACTGCAACCCTTGGGAAAATACTCTCATTACTGCTTGGAAAATATATAAGAGGGCTTTGGATTCCTTCTTCTTATTATCCCTAAGAAAAATCTCTTTCTTCTTGTGTCAAAGAATTATATGTTGCTGTATCTACTCGTTATTGGAAACCATTCTCCACCAATTCCCAAATATATTGAGAAGAAAACAGAGCCTTCATTGTAATAGCCAAATATTTGTAATTCTTGCCATTAAACTGTGGTATTTTTGGATTAGTCAAGCTTGTGCTTGTTGCTGCCATTTTGATTGTGTAATCAAACTTTCTTACTGTGTAGAATTTTCTCACTGTGTGAAAACTTTCTCACTACTGGAGAATACGTTCCTCGAAAAAATTTCAGAAGGCCTTTTAACTCTTTAGTAAAAACACTTGCTTTTACTAATATTTAAACCCGCTCAGATACCATGTTAGAATTTTTAAAAGGAGACAGGGGAAATGTTTTTTCCCTCAACACAAGAGTTCACACAAAGTTGCAGAAATGATTTAATTCAAACCAACACATTTAGGGAAGTTTACAGAGAGTTGTGAAGGTCACTTAATGCATACTATACAGTTGCAGAAATCAAACCATATGAATCCTCTTTTCAATACAGAGTGGCAGAGATAAAAATTGCAGCTATAGAGAGGAGAAAATATAATCAACTAATTTTACTCACAGTGAAACAAAGTAAAACAAAGTGTTGAAGTAAGAAAGATATGAAAGACATTCACATATGGAGGTTGTGGCTCCTTCACTAGTAGAAATATTTTTCTTATTGAGAATTACATTGACCATGGTTGCGGAGTAACACACAGTAGAAATTTTTTTCACGCACCAACAAAAATTCACTCCACGATTTTCTCCCCTTGTCTTTCCAGACTTACATCTGCCACATTACACAACACTCTACCTCTCTAATACAAACATGTAAAATCTAAACACATATATCTAAGACATCTAATTCGTGACAAGCGAAATTTAATACATAGTATGGGCGTACATCATTTTCTGAACATTACAGAAGTTGCGTGAACTAAACAAAACTTGCGGATTAAATATTTTCCCATGCACATTTAATAACCATGCATTAAATTATATTTGACTTTGATTATTTAACTCTATTGCAGAATGGGTCTTGTACTATGCTCAGAAATTTTCCTTCTCTACAAAAGAAATCTGAAACCTGCAAAACATTAACTTAGGTATGGTTGCTGCTAGTTAATTTAACGCGGCGATTGAGATTAGTTTCCAAAAAAACCGTAATAGTTAGGATTATGTTTTTAATTAAGAAGTATTTCCATGAGAGTGATTTATAGGTTTGATTCAAAGTCCAATGGATGAAGAAAAACTACGATCTCCCCCAGAGCGATTTAGAATCTTGATTCAAAGTCCATTAACTTAGAAAATAATGGAGAAACTGTAATAGTTAGGATTATGTTTGTAATTAAGAAGTATATCCTATTTTCTAGTAGGCTATTTCATCTTCCTAACTAAACGCCACTTTATAAGATTTTATTGATTGAATTGTGAATTTAATGAATTGGGATAACACTGTGAGCATCTCACAAGGTCTCCTCACCTAAGGACTGCTAGTTTCTCTCATTTTATTTTTTCCTCCTATTTTTCTAGTTGGTATCAGAGCAAGGGATCAAAGGCATGTGTGTCATTTTTCAAGAGAGTGTCGTCCATTACGTGGAGGTTGTACGTGGAGTATGTTAAAGAGATTCGATTTTTCTATAGGAGGAATGCCTATTGTATTGAAATTCGTTGATGTATATGCCTGGGAAAGTTGCAGAGTGGCATCGCGCCATCTAAGGAGGGAGTCCACCACATTGTGCCATTGTTGTGTCACCACACCACTGTTAGAGGCCAAGGTGATATATTTGGTGGCATCAGAGACCTTGGAGACACACTGGTCCTGCGTAGCCAATCGAGTTGAGTCGGGTTGAATGCTAGAAGCAATTAGAGCAATTGTTTTTTTTTTTTAACTCTTAATATGGTTTGACCTGCCGGATTCGAACCAACCATCTGGTGCATCTTCTGTATTTGAGCCAAGCCTAATACTATATGTGAAGCACATAGAGAAATCAATCGACACAATAATCATCAATATCTTCTTATCACGTGCCTCCACGACTATTCATCACCCATACGATCGATTCGAATTCCACGAATTCTGCATTCGGCTTGCTAGCCATTAGACAAGAAGAGGGAATCTCATCCTAATTCCTTTGAATCTGAAACCAATTCTTGAGCTTCCCTAATTTGAATTTCGAACACATATGATCTGATCTACCTCCACGAATTCATTGTGATTACCACGTGGAAAAAGGAATGTGGATGTTATTGTAAATTCCATTTAAAATCTTTTTTGATAATGGAATTCTACCCAGAAATTAAAAAACAAAAACCCACTGCCATGGCGGTGGCTGCAATGATAAGATGAATGCACATTCCATACCATTTATATCGTGGGTCAAAACAAATTTAAGGTCAGTTGCTGGGGCTCTCAGCATTAGTTGGATTTTATGTGCAAATTCATGGTGGTGTACATTGCTTTCAGACCATAGGGTCAATGTCTAATCACTACAAGAAGAAGGGTCATTTAGCCTCACATTAGCACCACTATTTGTAAATTATTTGAGAAATGTTCACTTTTCAAATAGTGGTGCAAAAGTAGTGATAATGTGGAGATATGCAAGTGGTACTATGTTTTCTAGTGCAAAAGTGGAGTTAGTAAATAAATGTTAAATTTGGTGTTAAATGAATATGTGGCATTCCATGGTGTATGGTGCAAGCCTCCAAAAACTAATCTGACGTGGATCAAGATATTGTGATGCAAAGCACCAAAACCAATTTTACAAAAATTAAAAATTTATCATAAAAATATCAAAATTATTATTATAATAATAATTTGTATATGGTGCAAAACACCATAAAATAATAAAAAAAGGTGAAAAAAAGACATTTATTATTATTATTATTATTATAAAATTGTATATGGTGCAAAGCACCATAAAATATGAAATGGTGCAAAAAAAAAAAAAACCTCCTTTATTTAGAAAGGTTATATATTGCCAAGGTTTAAAGATAGACTAAGAAGTTGTATTTGATCATTTAGAAGCTACATGTCTGTGAGTTTGTGTCCGTGAGTTTGGATCTTGGGAAGAGTTTGATTTTAGTACCAAGGAGAAAATTTTGACCATTTTCTTTTTCTTAAATCCAATTACCATAATAAACCATGCTATGAACTGTGTGTGGTGTTTGTGAGCTATGTTCGAGAGTGCACCTACGAGCTGGATCTTTGACATGGCCCTAGAAGGGGGCCCCGAGGCCACTCCTCCACTTCTACCCGAGCTGATTGCGTTTAGGAAGCTTGTAGCATGTTGCAACAAACGCCCAACAAGTCAATAACAACAAAAATTTGTCAAAATGATGGAATCCATTCCCATGGTTGTTCTACCGACTGAAGAAAACTATAGATCGACTCTGAATCTAGAAGAATGAGGGCTCATTGGGTAGTTCACCGAGCTCTGGCCACTGCCCAAAGTCACTGATGCATGGGTTCAAAGGAACGGGAGACCTCTAGTCAAAGAAGGAATCAAATTTTTCTTAGTCGGTAAGGGCTTCTTTGTCTTTGTCTCTGATTCAGTGGAGGATAGGATTCTCATATTCAGAAATGGCTCATATTTCATGGGCCCCCAGGGTTTGTACTTGAACTAATGGACCCTGGACTTCGATCTGTCTCAGGATGTTCCCTCGGTTGTTCCTGTTTGGTTATGCCTACCCCACTTACCTCTGCACTGTTGGAACCCTAAATCTCTAGAAACCATCGGAAATAAGCTCATAAAATATATAGATAGAGCAGAAAGGATGGATCAATACTCCTATGAAAGAATTTGTGTAGAAGTCGACTTGGAGGAAAGCCTCCCTGAAGCTATTAAGCTCATGGTGGATGATTGGTCACACATACAGGAGTTATATTACAAGAAAATCCCATTTAAATGATGACATTGTCATGGATACAGGCACTTCACCAGGTATTGCAAAAATAAAGAAGAGGAGGAGGTCGAGAACTCGAAGGAAGAACAACGGACTCAGCTCCAGAAAATAGTTCCAGCTAAAGAGAATAACAAAACTAAAGGGAAAGGTGTGCCCTCGGGGAGTGGACTAACTACCTCGACATTTCAAGGGGAGGGGTCCTCTATCTCTCCAAGAGAAGAGGCATCCAACAACCCCTTCGAAATTATCAACACCCTAGAAGAACTTCTAGCTGCAGCAGTCATCGAAGAGGCCGAACAATAGCCCACATCTATTGAAGAAGATAAAATTTAGGAAGAAACAACCCCTCTACAAGCCAGAACACCAAGAGGAGCCTCTAGCCCCCCATCCTATGCATATATGACAAGGAAAAAGTCTCCATAGATCTATGGATCCTCGGAAGAAGAGACTTTCGAGAGGCCCTCAAAAATATTTGGGAGGAAATATCATAGAGAGGCTCGAGAAGAAGAGGGTGAGAAACAAAGAATGCAAGGTAACAGCTCACGATTGAGATGTACATTGGCAGAAACACTAGAACCAGGCCTCTCAAAGGAGGGTCTGTATCCCTCTCTGCTAGTAAATAATGCATTTAGTCTCTTGGAATTGTAGATGCTTGGGGAATCCCTTAAAAGCTGAAGCTGTGAAGAACCTCATGAAATCTGAATCCCTATAGATCATCATGCTCGAAGAGACTAAAATAGAAGGGCCTTCCTTTTTGGACCTCAGCAAAGTGAAATGGAGAACAAATCCCAGGAAAGTAGTAAGCGCAAGTGGTACTTCTGGTGGGATCGCCACTCTCTGAGAGGATGAAAAATTCCACCTCGAAATCTCCTTCGAAACGCAACACTAGATCTATACCGAAATCCAACATATTGCAACTAAGATCACCTTTTCCCTATTTAATATTTATGTCCCAGTCCTTTATGCAGAAGATTACAACCTAGTGTTTGAACCAAAAGAAAAAATAGGGGGTGTAAATAGTAAGGACAATTTCCTACCTTTTGTGGAAAACTTGATTCAATAATGGGAATTACTGGATTTCAAGCCAAAAAAGGGCTCTATGCTTGGTCAAACAATAAAGATAGGGCAGAGCATATTTCAGCCTATCTTGAGATATTTTTACTTCAGAGCACCTTCCTCTCAGAAAATAAGATTATATCCACTAAAATTCTGCCAAAGCTGACATCTGATCATAAACCCATCCTTCTGTTTTTATAAGATGAGGAAAATCTGGGTCTGATCCCCTTCTAGTTCAGCCCTCTATGGTCAAATAGGGATGAGTTTATGGAGACAATTAGAAGACTTGGTCGATCCCTATCATTGGATCGCCTAGTTATGTGTGGGAACAAAAACTCAAGGCCACCAAAATAGTCGTGAAAGAATGGATAAAAAATCCTTCAGATTCCCCCTCTAGTTTTAGAAATCAAGCCTCTGAGGAGCTGCTTGATCTACAAATGGACTTGGAGCTTCAATATATCACTAATTCATAAATTCAGATTGAGAAAGGAGCCCAACTTAGCACTATCCGCACATTCAGAGTTGAGGAAGAGTCCTTGAGCCTCAAAACTCGTAATCTTTGGCTCTTGTCTGGAGATAAAAAAATCTGCCTACATCCACAAGAAAATTTGAGCTCACCTATTAGGAAAACACAGTCTAACTTGACAAAAACTTTCTAAGTCATAAAAATTAGAGAGATTTGTACCTACATTTGGTTTTTCAAACCGATTAATCTTGCAACAGTCGCAACAATTATTGGTTGGTACGCCCCCACGGCCATAATTTCTCCCTGTAAAACATTAGAAACTTCATTTTAACAGTTAGCCTTAAACAAAGAGAAAACTTGTGTGGCTCAACTTGAGAATGGAATCGACTAAAACCCTTGGAAGGAAATAATGCAGGGTTTACTTATAGAACCAGGAGGCAGGATTGCATTAAATCAGCCCACACCAAACATTCCTTAATTAGAGAGAGTAAAATTTCCTACAAAGAGACCAAGCATATAAGAATTAATATTTTATAGTTGACCTTGTGAAACTCAAGACACATCTACTTCAATGTGTAGGACACAAAAGGAAATTATAATGGAAGCCTTGTGTTGGGAATGTGTAAAAGCTACCAAACAATAGATAGGGAAATTCTCTTTTGATTAGAAAATCAAACCAGATCGAGAACACGAATAAGCAGAACAGATTCATACTGCATTTTCACAAACTTGTATTATATTCTTGAGGCTGAAGCAGCTTTGCACGAGCCTTATCTACCAATTCCTTCCATTTCCTAGAGAGAGTATATATATCAACCTAAATGCAAGATACAAACTCTGAAAAGTTTAGACTTACAAAATTTCAATCGGCAAGTAATGTACAATACTACTAAGGCTTCATAAATTGAACCATAAAAAAAAATGTAGCAAAAATTTGAATTTGATATAACAGAGGCTGAGATCTAAATTCTACATGATTTGCATTCCAAACCCTATCTGCATCCTGAAGCACAGGTGTAATTAGGCCTCCTTCCATAGCCACAATGACTGCAATGTTTATGTTGCTATTGTAGGTGAAACTCTTTCCATCTTTGCAGCTTGCATTGATTGTTGGGTTTTTGGCTAAAGAAAGGGCAGTGGTTTTTGCAAGAAATGCAGTCATTGTCACTCCTTTAGACTTGATATGCACATGATATTCCAACTTGGAAAAATTATTAGTACCTTAAGGCATCTGCATATAGCAGAGGTCTTCTACCTCCTCATGAAATTATAAATAAAGTTAAATTTTCATATTGATGGAAACACACTTCTAAGGGAAGCTCAACATCAAAGTTGCATCCAATATTCCCATCATTGGCACATGTAGATAGCATCAAAGTCAACGGTGAGTAAGACTAAATAATTTAAAAACAAACTCTCACGAAAAGAGGCCCGAGGCCTCATCCTGCTATAAATTATAGTACATGCCATAATGGGAATCTAAAGTCTCGATTATGTTGACCAGGTATAACCTATAGGTAAGATGCACAAACCAAAAATGTAGAGGAAAAAATGTAACTAAAGTATAGAAACGTTGATAAAAACTACATAAAGCCACAAAATTCCAATTAAATAACAAGAAATCACACCCAAAATTTTATCATGGAAATTGCACCATGTTGAAGCTCAATATATCATATTGATAGATGGATGGAGAAGAAAATTCCACTCCTCAACATATCATAGTAATTGAATGTGACAGTGAGAACATGGGGGAGGAATAAATCAATTATTCAATTCTAGAAAGTACACCATAATCAAGTTAAGAAATGAGGAAAATAATGGCGAAATTGTTTTCATTTCATGCTTCATACTTCAAAGTTAGTTATGGCTAAATATACGCAAGTATAGGGACATCAATAGAACCAGGTACTTGTTAACCATGTTGTTTATTCAAAGACATAAAGTTTGAATTTATATGCTATATAATGTCTTTGGCTCTTCGTGAGATTTTCACCCACAATTTGTGGATTATGTATCATCATGTTCTAGTCTCCAGATCACACACTCGATTAAAAACACATAAATTCTCTAAAATAAATGTGGTCTGTGATTTTTTTTACATATATAATTTTGAAGAAAACCTATATGGTTTGTGGCCTTCTTTTTCAAATTCCAAAGAAAATATGTAGAATGATGGGTAGGAGTATACATTTCATGATTGTAGATCCCTGCAACCAAAGCTCGCCTTTGTGGTTAGGTGGAAGTGATTTTCCAATGAGTTTGTCCACCACTTTAACTTCCATATTAGCTACCAGAAAACCTGTTCTTCCATGGTAAAAATTGCAGGGACAAACCCAAATCATCGAATGACTTTTTCCAGTGGCAATTAGGACTTTAGAGCTCTCCATTCCATTGCATCTCCAAAAATATGAGGGTTTTTGTATTAATTAGTGTAAAATATATGAGGAGTTTATTTAACTGATATTTTTACAGTTTCATTATATTTGTTCCATCTCATATATGGTTGTACTAATTTTAATTACTTTTCTGTAATAGTATATGGTCCAGCATATGATGAGTTCAACATTGCCCATGTTACAACATCTCCCTCATACAAGGTTGTAGAAGCACCTCTCAGCACAACCATCATTTAGAAATGCCATTGCTTGGGTGACTTGCTCATATTACCGGAGCTATATGCTGACTATTTCATTGAGAGTTGATGTGTTTATTATGTTGGAATATTTTAAACAATTTTTTCAGACGTGAGTTTAGTCATTAATATGTCCAGTACCAATGCTTTGTGTATTTGGACTCCACTCATACTTCATGGAGCCCGGGAGAACGATAGTAGGAGCCATTCCAAGAGTGATTGGTTGTAAACCTTCCACTTGGCATTGCCCCTTCATCAAGCTATTATGATGCATCATGATCAAAGTCATGTTGCCACATATTCCAACATAAAAAAAGTAGGAGCATCATAGGTTGGTTTTGTAAGCCTATAACCATATGACACATGCACATTCTCATATCAACGGTTAATGCACAATGAAGTTGTGGTACCCTGGCATAATGTAGAGTCTATAACCTAGACCATGTTAGCTATTGCTTGTTCCAGAAGCATTTTCACCTAGCTAGGGGAGTGCTTCCCCTAGCCCCTTTGTTGTATATTTATTGACTTAGTTTTCGAGAGCTTAGTAGGTATATATTCTAGGAAGGCCTACTTTGATGTAGCAGTTGACACACATGGAAGTTTGAAACCTTCTACATGGGTGCACTTGTTTAGGAGGATGGGTGCTTAGGACAAGTGGATTAAAAACCTAGGAGGACATTATGCAGTTGGAGGTTAGGTACAGAGCCCTAGAGACATAGGATCTACCTTGCATATATTGCAAGGAGGAAAACTTGACTTCAGGAGCCATTGTTGGTGAATGGACCATCTTGCTTAGAGGATCCCTTGACATCTGGACACCTAGATTTTGAGAGTGCACCACCTTTGGGATTATAGAAACAATAGATGAAATAATTATAATAAGAAATTAATGGACAAAAGTCCAGAAAAGATTAAATCAACAATAATTGGGAATTAATTAGGGAAATTTGAGAATTGGCCAATCTTGAAAAAACTGTACTGTTACAAAAAATAATGAAGATAATTTCAAATAATTGTTTCATTAATTGCGTCAATATTAGATGAAGATCTTCATCTATGGTAGAAACCCTATTGTGCCCTGTGGCATTCATGCTTAAAGTGGCTCTCCACTGGAGGAATTTTTGTTGACTTAGCAATAGGTTTGCTTGTGGACTTGGTCCATGTTTTATTGTTAGCCTCGATCACCTTAGTATATATAAAGGGATGATATTGTCCTTGTTATCAATTTTATTTCATCTTAGAGATGTGATGGTGTGATGTTGTCTATTGGAGGATCTTAGAAGAACAATTATTTACTCATGTAACAAGGAAGTTCTTGTGAGAGGCATGTGCTGGAGATCCTGGGCTTCTGTAATGCAGGTGAAGAGTAAATCTTGTGAGATGCAAGAGCGGATCTAAGGTTTGGACAATTCATGTGATACTAGCTTGTTGTTGAGGTTATGTAAAGGTTTGTATAGCTTGGTGGGATGCCTTGGTAAGCATCTAGTTTGTAGAGAGTGTGACCGCTCTGGCTAGTGCTTGGGAAGATTTGGAGAAGTTCTTGCTTGAGATAAAGTAGGAAGACTTGGTGCATCATCTTTGGCAACACTAATGTATTGTACACTATCTTCATATTGTGACAAAAAGGACTTGTGACACTACTGTCCTAAATTCTGTTATTATGATCTGATTTTCAGACCTTGTTTTAACATGTTTTGAGCAAGTTTCATGGATTTTTTTATATGATTATTTTGGAACATCAAGGCTGAAATATTGAGAGATTTAGCATGCTTTAGATGAAAATTTGGACCTGAAATGTGTTGATATATTTCCAGTGTTACTAAATGTATTTTCCAAACATACATACTTGATTACATCATGCTCTAAGGGTTGTTGCATTGACCTATTGTTGGAAGCATTTTGCAGTATTTATCTACTTGAACTTGCCTAGACTAGTGGTGGACAGATTTGTAATATATGCAGGTGTATTTCTAAATATTTCGGTTCACCCCTAAGGCTGAAAGTTATATGTGATAGATCCATGACCTCATTTAAGTGAGGTAGAAATTTCAAATTAGGAAGAATTTTAAAATTCCTGCAGAATAGTTCTGTCACATTAAGAAAATATGTGATTTTCTTATTCTTGTACCCACTATGATAAATGAAACACGAATGATGAAGTTGTGCTCATGATACCATCAAAACTAGTATTCACCAGGGAAATGCCCCATATACTCCCAAAATTCCCAAAAAGTGGTGGCCTCATTAAGAATATCTCCTGTTGTCCCGCCTATACCACTGGTACTTGGGAACTTCACTCATGGAGATTCCAGTTCAGAGATGGAATGCTCAAGACTCCTAGTACTTGGGGTAGTTTGGGATACTCCTTAGGGGGGGCACATCCTTCTGTACATAAAATAAAAACAATAGAAAATGTATTTTTTCTTTAAATCAAGGTGAGGATCCCACTACTTGATCATTGCCTTCCCTTTTTTTCTCTATATAAACCTCCCCACCCCTAGATTTCTTGTTGCTTACTAGTTACCACTTACAAATGATTTTTTGAGTACATTAAATTGGTCGAAGTTAGATTTTATTAACAACCATTCAAAGGAAAAGGAGTGTCGACAACAGGGATCTTCTACCATAATACAAGTGCATTTATGATCCAATGAGGATTCTTTCAGTGAAAACTTAGAGAAACATTATTTATTTTTACTTATTTGGCTGAAAATTTTAGAACAATTAGACTCGAACTAAGGTCTGACATTCTTCATATTCCCATAAATGATGTTGATAATTTTCCATGGCATACAGATGCAGAGGACCAAACAAAGTCTCACTGAGCATAACTAGAAGCTTGACACTATTCCATTTCACCTTTTTGTTACTTTTAGATATTAAAACCATTGATTATTTACTAGTTTTATTATGATGGTGGATGTAATTATATGATGTATCAAAATTTTTCATTTTAATTGGACATTTATGACTTTATGATGAAACATATCTTGGGTCACGGGACATACAATGAGGAGATTTAGATATAAAAGTGATGGTCATTCATGGCCACAAACCGAACCTTAAAAATTTCAAGGTTTCTTTATCAACTTGAAGTATAGAGAAATGATGTCCAATATATAAGAGAACAATCCATGGTGAAATGCATGCCATGAGGCATATATTTCTAGTATATATAATGGTCAAGTAATCCCTCCTTAGGTCAGTTGAATTTTCTCATGTAGACGACGATTGCAAGTATTACATTACTCCATTAATTTGATCCAATGAGCATTCTCCTCTGTTATCTAGACACCTAGGTTAGCTCAATGTTGTGAGATTATTATCCTTTATTTTTTTAAATGAAGGCCATCTTTCAGCGCAATAGATTTCATAATGCACAGTGTATTTTTACGAGAGTTATCTTAGTTGGGGTGATAAAAAGGGTTGTATAAATAGAGATACATCTAAGGATAACTAATAAAAATCCAATCTTTCCAATATAAAAAATTTATGAACAAAGGAACAAAGTTAAAACAATCCAATGTCAAGAGTCAAATCTGAAATCATATGTCAAAATATGATAATACATACTAAGATCACAAATGACATGAGATCACAAATGTGAAAAATTAGCATCAAGTGACAAAAAATAGAATTTAAAACCCCATCAGGTGAGTCAAATTGGTCAAACTGATGGGTCAAATGGGTAAGACTGGTAGGTCAGCTAAGATTTTCTAGGCCAATTAGGTCAAACTGGTTTGACTCAGATTGTACTGGTCAACACTTGGTACAGGTGGTTTCAAGCTAAACCTGCCCAGTTTGGGTGGTAGATCGGATATAATTGACAGGTCCTAGTTTGGTAAAACTATGGATGTGATATGAAGATCTCCCTCACCTGGGGCTAGAGCATTGACAGAGATCTCTCCCATCCTTGGTTGTAACTTGTGAGAGCACCTTGCTTTTCTCGGTGAAAATAATGTTTTTTTTACTCAACAACATACAAAAATCTGAACAGTGTTTAACTATTCTAATGCAACAGACACATTTTGTTCAAACACATTTCACTCAATCACATAATCATAGACTTCAAAAAAATGAAAATACAATTATAATATAACCAAATTCATGAATTTGTAAAAACTAAAAAGTTCTCTACAGCATAGATCGATATCTCAAGTCCTCCTCAAAATGGTGAGTTCGCTCTCTATTTATCCAAAGTTTTTCTTCTAATAGAATACTCTTAGGAATATTTACATCCAACAAACTAACTCCAAATATATATTTTAGCTACCAAAATTGTATCCAAAGGTGCAGGAGATATTGTTTTCACAATATACAAGGTTTTGGAGGCTACAATTATGCTATGTGCTTTTTTATGAGAGATGGGGATTCGGCTACAAAGTGGCCAAGAAACCTCAGGTGAAATTTAAAGTTCAGTCTTAGAAAAATTCTCAAGCATCATTCCAGCTTAGAGGACACACTAAGGAAAATACTATGCTCCCCTTTATTTTGCAAGCTCGTAGTCGTACACAGTCCCCAATTTCATAACTTCACTTCTGAATTCAATGATTCAATTTTGAAAAACTGCAGAATTGATATCAACAAAAAGGAAGCTTCATTGAATAAAACCGCTAAATAATTGGCTTTAAAATGCAGGTGATTCATGGTATATATGAAATCTATCACTTCCTAACATTACATTAACATGTATTTACCTACAAGGCTACATATGGGAGTGTCTAGAAAGTGGCCCAAAATTATTTCAATTCCGTTATGGTACATTGGATTAGTTTCCACCCACATTTTTCAGGCATTCACTAAACATAAAGATGTTTTGGAAATGACTTCAACTCATATATGTAGAATTTTAGAAATATGAAAAGCAACCACAGAACTTAAAATTGGAAACTTGACATCAAATTTCATCAATCTTTGCTATACAGTCATCCTACTATTATGGAGTAAAATAAGGAAAAACTCATAATCTAAACAAACAGAAAGAAAAACTTGGTTCACGTCAAATCAATTGGAATGGGTGGGTGGAAAGATTCTAGTCCCTTTCATATAAAACTCATCTTGCTACAGACTGATTAAGAGAAGAAAGCCCACTATAGAACATGTTTCATAGTTACAATTAAGCAGTGAACACATACATGTTTCCCATAGACATCTAGGATAATAAGCCATACTCAAGTCTTGTAAACATTTAAATTTCTAGAAAGAACTAAATTCTGGGGAGCATCTAATTATCAGTAATTAAAAAAAACAGTTTAGGAGAACATCTAAAATAAGAAATAAAAGTTTAGATTTGGAGGAAATCTAAATAATAATCGTTAATGATAATAAACTAGTTCCCTATGAGATAGGAGCCCATGAAAAAAAATATCCATATCCATGAATCTAGAAACAAAATTATGTTTAGGTAGATGGGACAGGGAAGCACAGGAGCAGGGAGATGCATAAGGGAAACAAGTGGGAGTACCCCTAAATTTTAAGGAAATTCATGGGATGTGCGGGTGATGGGGTCCCTAGCATAGGGTCCCCATATCTAAAATTATTAAAATAAAAATAATGAATGATAGAATCTCAACAATAACAATTTATCCCAAGAAAACTCACCCATGTTTAATCATGCCAATCCTGTACACTGTTAAGTCTGCTGAATTCTGAATGAGGATGAAATTCTACTTTCTTTATATGAAGTCCAATTAGGTTGAGACCACCCTCAAACATAAACAATAAATGGTAATATTAAAAATTTTAATAAAAGGATAGAATAATTAAGATAAAGGAGAATGTCACATTAAAAAGGTACAAAAGGTAAGATAAGTAAAAAGATACAAAAGGTAAGATAAGGAGAATGTCATTTTAAAAGTATATCAAAGCTCTTTCCCCTGTCTTTATATATTCATGGATTGTTAGAAAAAAATATGGAGGCAAGGGAACATAGGCATCCTACTTGGAGGGTTGGGGGCATCTAGATGCCCCCTCCCTTCTTAGGTAAACACATCCCCCACAATGGGTAAAAATTACCCATGTGTTTCTCCAAGCACACCTTCATCCCCAAAGCACGAGAAACATGGAGGACGTGCCCCCTAGAACACTGAATAATTGAAAACACTCTTGTAGAAGAGTAGGAAAGGATATAAAAAACAACTTTTTCCATAGGTATAATATAACCTTACCTTCTAAATAGCAAAAAGGTACACAATATTCCCAAATGAATTACCACCTCTGGCCCAGACATATATGAAGGGCACACTGCTCTTCATAATTGGGCCTTTTATCAAGGTTTTTTCTCAAAGATTTATGCCCAATCTGCATCTTATATATTCAAAATGAAGGATATTGTCAACCCCTTAGAATAAAAGATAATTCTCTATAGTGAAGTGCATATCTGGTATGGTTCACTGCCTCTTAGGACTTTTGGTCATAACAGGTAAATATTTTTGACCTTACAGTTATAACTAAAGCGTGGTACATTACATTGATTTTAAATACTTTTTTAATTTTTCTTTTGTAAGGAAAAAATTATAGCTTTACATCCTAACTCATATTTTCTCAAAAATCAAAACATATTATGCTAGCGCAGGTTAATGCTAAAAAATAACTATGTGTTAGTTATACACCTACAATATGGTTATGGCTTGAGAAGTTCACACTAGCAACTTATGAATTTTCAATCATCTATTTATAGCATTGGCAGTAATTCCAAGGATTCAGTGCACTCTCCAAATCATGCTTCCTACAAGAACACAACAAAACCTCTTAAAAGAGATGAAGGAAATCGGTGAAGACTAAAAAGCCATCAACCCACCTTTGTTTGCCTTGAAAAGAGGGTAGACACTATAAAGCCAGTATTATTCAAGATAATGGCATGAAAATTGAGTTCAATTCCTTTTATTTTGTTTGAAGTATAATTTAATTGGAGAATTAATGCAAATCAATCAGACAAAATAAATATCCTCATACTACAACAGTCCTGAAATAACCAAAATAAATGTTAAAATCACTATAAAAAATCCATAGAATGAATGTAATTTCTCAAACCTGATCAAAGCTCTTCACTATAAATATGTTTTAAACAAGCCCAGGAAAGATGATATACATATGTACCTATCCACATAAATCCTCACATATGTCATCATTCTTCTTTGTGTCATAATATCCTCCTCCATTTTGCATGATGAAAATTTAAAGAAAACTACACAAAATATCTAAAACATATACAAGTACAGGCTCAAGAGCATGGGCTGCAATCAAGCACTATAACAACACACACCCATTGGGCTTTCTTTAGCCCAATAAGGGTTGAAACCCTGGATTATGTGGAAAAACCCAAGGCCCAATTTGCCTTTCACAAGATCAGAACATATCCTTCATATGGGTTTGAAATAAGCATAAAAACTTATGCACCCAACTCAAATTTTCAAGGCAAATTGGCCCAAATCGATGCCTGCAAAAGTTATCTCGCCTCGGCTTGAAAATAACTTGTGCTCTTCCACATCCCAGACTGTGCTCTTCCACAGCCTAGCCTGTGCTCTTCCAACACCTCAATTGAGCTGAAAAACTTAAAATTGACCGGTGCAAAATCCCGATGGTCTCCTCGGCGCTGATTCCTTCATAGGGTAAGAATAAATCCATGGTTAATTGCAGTAAGCCTTCCATATGCTCCTATGTATATGAATAAAGACCCAAGGAGGGCATGGTAGGAGGGCCGATGGCTATAAGAAAAATTCTTAGTGCAGGGAGGTAAGGTGATCCCACTAAACAACTATTAACGGTGCTATTCCCCTCTTCCCTCTTACTTAAATACTCATGCTTATCAGGTGATCAGAGGGAAGCAAACAGATAGAGGGATCAACGTTGTCTCTTGCTCAAAAACTACAGAAGGATCAGTGTTGTATCTTGCTCGAAAATGATAGAAGGGATCAACACTCTTATTTGAAAATGACATGTGTTCTCCTCTTTCATATAAAATTAAAACTCCCAAATGGAGATTGTAATTTATAGAGGTGAATTTCAACACCACCCTTGATTTGCAAACCAAGAAATCCGAAGATTTCAACCAAATCAAACCTCAAAACCTGTAAATCGAGATGATTTCAACCAAAATCAATGATTCCAACCTCTAAACCAAGCGAATCAAGCCTTTGCAATGTAAATCGATGGCGATTGTAACCAAATCCAATGATTCCAACCTCCATACCAGGCGAATCTAACCTTTGCAATGTTTATCCACTTTAATTTTGGGGGCTAAAATACAATATTTATTTATTTTTTAAATAAATTTTGGACTAACTATAGATAATGGGTGCAATATAAAAAAAAATCACCTCTCTAAACTATAAAACTCCTTAAATTTCGCCCTTTAGGCTAAAATCCGTCCCTAAAATTTTCCATGGAGGACAGTTTCTAAGAGATAAAATTGCATCACATGATCAATTTTCCATGAACACAAATAGGAGTTGGACTAGGCCATGTAAAATCCATATTCTCCTCTCAGAATAGGCCATGCAAACTAGCATATTAATCACAAACAGGAGAATCAACCAACTAAATTTTTCTATGAGTATTTTTAGATCTAACACTTCTATTCTCGATATGGAATATTGGACAAGGAAAAAGAAGAGAAAACTAACTGCAAAAGAACTATAAAAGAAAAAATTCAAACCTCAAATAAGCTCCTCTTCTCATCGTAAGTGTTGCTTTGCTGCAATTACAACATATTATGATTTCATTTAACATTTCCATTCACTTACATGAATTTGTTCCCTCAACCTTTGTTGTAAGGAGAGAATTTCAGTTCACACTAAAGCTCCTCTAAGGATTGTGTATCGAAGCTCCATGGGGTCTGGGCATTCTCTGAATAGAATTATCAAGGTTTGCATCACTCCCATGATAATGACAGAGAGAGAGAGAGTTACTATTATCCCTCTTCCACTGCTACTTTATCCATGTCCTCACACTCCTAAGGTTTTCCTTCCTCTTATTTACCTAGATCCTACAAATTTCTCTTTTCTTATAATTTGTTTCTTTCTTTTTTGCTAACATTTTAGCATCTAGGCATGCTCACACTATCATAATCTATTGACATCTAGTTTCCCTCTCTAGACCCATTGAAATATTTGTTGGTCATTTGTTGAAAATTGATAATAATATCTTATCTTAATTCATGTACCCTTTTAGACTAATAATATTTTGTCTACTACAATGGTCACATTGTTTATACAGTTTTCATCGCTGAAAACAATGTGTTTTCCCAACCAATTGGCTAGGGAAAATTTCCATATTGCTTCATAGAAATTATGATTTTCAACATAGTATTAGAGCCAAGTGTTGAGGTTTGCTGGCAGTGTTTAAGAGGCTAGAAACAAAGCATGGCTTAAGGGGAGAAGGATGTTCAAGGGTGCAATCTGCATTTTGATATTGCAAAGGTAAGTTTACTAGTACACTGGCACAACATGAGGGTGGCTAGTATCCCAGAGTGTACGAGACACTAAACTGTTAAAAATCCTCAACTTGAATCCATTTAAATAGAGAACCTAATGGCTAAATTATAAAACGATTATAAGAACTGGATGTATCAAATAAAATGAATTGAGTCCAAGGTTTTTTCAAAAGGGAAGATTAAACTAGCACAAACCCATCTAACCAGAGGTCTAGTTCTAATCAATACTAAACCCAAATTCCATGCCTAGGAGATCATCTAAAAATCCAATTACCAAGTTCTCAATCCCTGTGAAAGCATTTGTGTTCCATAAGCCCTTCAGTGCCCTCAATGGAACATCAATCACTAGATGAAGTTTCATTGTATTGTTCCCATGTTGGGAGGGCATGGTTGTGTGCCCATCATTGCTAGTCGAAATCATTGACAGAC
The DNA here is from genome assembly GCA_034641835.2 of Pinus albicaulis. Lineage (NCBI taxonomy): Eukaryota > Viridiplantae > Streptophyta > Pinopsida > Pinales > Pinaceae > Pinus > Pinus albicaulis. The sequence continues at coordinate 529,263,588 of CM076578.1, forward strand.
CTCTAATGCAAGCCATTGAAAAAACTTGCGCCCTCTCTATTACTCACTAGAGCAGAAGGATTATTCTGCAACGATTGTGGGTTACTTACTAAAGCAGGAGGATGCCCCACAACCATCCCATTATTTCTATTGTTATTGGATAGATAGTTTGCAGAGACACTTTCCTCATTCATAATGATTCCAGGGCCCTGTTTGAGAATATATAAATTAGAAAATTCCCCAATTTAGTTGAAAGAAAAAATAATAAGGCATATATGTTCCAAAAAAAACACGAAAATTTGAAGTTTTGTAAACTTCATAAAATTCTCCCATAGTTTAAATTTTAAGAAAATAAAATAAGTTGCAATAGTTTCAAATTGAAATGAAAAACTGTGAAGTAGTCAAGTTTTGGATATGTAAGATGTGAAATTTTTTAACATGCATAACATTTTTCAATTGAAATGGTTTACCTAACTCCCTATCAAAGGTAATGGTACCAATGTTAGTGGCAATGTATCGTCCATCGCCGCCCATCCCTATATGCATCTGGAGATCTTTCCCCTCCAAGTCACTGAAAAGTTCATTATCTCCCGTCATGTGGAAGGAAGCACCACTATCAAGATACCACACCGGTCCCATTTCACTTAAAACCAAGCATGCGATCAAGGAGAAATCAAGTTCAAATTGTGAGGCAAGGGCCTCACTAGCTGCAGCTCCAGCAACCTTCTTGTTCTTCTTTTTCTGTGGGAAGTTAGTGGCAAGATGCCCATGTTTGTGACAGTGAAAACACTTCACCTTGGACAAATCCAACTTCTTGCCTTTAGCCTCATATTTTGAGTGGAATTTATTCCCCTTCCCTTTCCTTGCCTTGGAAACCAAAGCACAATCCTCTTCATCATCATGCTTTGATGAAGAGCCATCTCTAGTGTTCCACCTGAACGCTTCTTGCACTAGATCTGACCATAGTCGTTCCCAATCCGATAGTTTTTCCTGTCTGTCGACAGAGTCTTGATAACTATGCCAAATTTTAGGAATTCCCAAGAGAGACAAGCTCACCAAATCATCATCAGCAACCGTGACTCCCACACTCCCGAGTTCATCCCAACATTGGACAAATTTTGTGAGATACTTAGGAATATTTTCGCCCTTCTCCATCTTGATATTTCTGAGTTTATCCTTCAGCGCAAATTTCCTATGGTCGCTGCTGCTTTGGAAAATATCCATCAAATCCTTCCGCATAGCATATGGAGTGGCTTTCCCATGAAATCTTGAGACAATATGGTCTCACACACCTTCCAACAAAATCCTTCTCATCTTCGCTACTTTCTTTTGCCAGGTGTCAAGTAATGCTGCATCCGTCGAAGTGGGCTTAGGAACATCATTGTCGATGAATTCCTTTAAGCCATTATGTTTAAGCACTGCCTCCATCCTATCCTTCCATTCAATTTAGTTTGATATGCCCTCAGTTTCATACTCTAGCTACAAACCATTGAAAGCCATTTCGATGTTTACTCAATTGTCACACCAAGAAATTCTTGCAGCAAATTTGAATTGTTTCTACCAACAAACTTAGCTACTGCTTCAATATTGCAATATTCTTTGCTTTGATGCCATGTAGAAATTTTAATACAATTATGTATTGCTTGGATTCTCCTGATCTAACAATTATATGCCACTGTTAAATACATAATCCTTCTACTAAAATCTTTGCGGAAATTTAATTGCCAATTGAAAACACATGAACAAATATCAACTACACATAACACAGATGTTTTTACTAGGAAAGCATAAAGATAAAAACCCCACTATAATATATTATGCATATATCATGGATCATGAAATAATTTCATACAAAATTCTAATCCAAGAGCTCTCAGTACAATATACAATCGTCTCACACTGTCATACAAAAATTTGCTCACACATGCACCAATTTACTGCCTCCTAATAGCCTGCCTCCACTGCACAATCCCTGCTGATCACAATCCTTGAATGAATGAGATACTACCTTTCCTTGACTGCACAATCCTCATTGGCATCTCCAATGTGTGTGTGGTTGCATGAGTGCAGCCACTAATGTCACAACAGATAGTCAAATTGTCCCTTTCACCTATCCCTCAACTGGGTCTCCACTGGATCTAACCTAAATGTAGTTAATAGTAGTAAATATTCAGTTGCATGTGAGATCACTCCATGTGAATTTATTTAATATTTAATTCACTGATCTCTCACTAGTGTATCTTTAGTTACAACTAGTTACAACTAGCACAATTGAGTTCAACTCACTTAACTGAGTTAAACTACTTTACAACTCACATAACTACACATCCAACTCTGTTACAAATTTGTATCACTCAGTTACAACAAATTCCACTTCCAGTATTCCTCTGAAATTGTCATTGGTTTAGTACCCGGATCTACCATGATCCACTGATTTTTATCCACTAGTAGATCCTCCATCTTGAGCTTCCACAACGCAAAAATATGACCATTAAATTTCTCGATCTCTATCTTTCCACTGCTCGCCATATTATTTCACCACAAGAATCGATCCTACACATCTCTCACTAAATAGGGTCTACCACAGGCTTGAGCTAAAAAAACCCCTCAGCAGCAAAGGAACTCCCTTGAAGCTGAAAAAACTCTGATACCAAATGTAGGTTTTAAACCTGTACATAACTTATCTACAAACAAATCTTAAAGACATAAAATAAACAATAGCAAGAGCATAAAACATAAAAAAGATATACACAGAGATTTTCCCCGGGATCCCAAATCGGGACAACCAGCTTGATTTTTCATTATATTCCTCTTAGTGTTACACATATATATATACATGCCGAAGCATACATAAACCCCAATCCATTAACCCTAGATTACAACATAACCATAGTTCCCTTGACCATATCTACAAAGTACCAGGGGCCAAAAACCATCATGCCCCAAAATCATGTGCAAACCCATGCACAAAACCATGGGCGGGTCTGCCCACTGAAAAATAGGGTCCATTTTTTTTTTACCAGGGTGCTGCCACCCCCTTGTGACTCCCCTGCTATGCCCGACGCAATGTATAGGGGGGGCTATCGCCCTACCTGTGACCCCCCACATGTGTGAATAATCATGGAAAGAATACAACACATGCCCAACAAGGATAAGAAAAGTTATTTCCATCAATTGGATAGAGTGATGGTCGAGTCAATGTATTTTATAACACTAGGGTTCGGAGACTTGAGATTAACCTATCCAACACTAAGATCTACTATAGATACAATTCCCAAGAGCTTCAAGGTATTATGAGCAGGACTATACAGAAGTTTCATCTAATACATCATAAAGTAATATCAGCAATGCAAATATTAATGTCATGCTCTCTTTTGCATTCAAGGATCACATTCACCACACATCAATGGAATCTGTGTGAGTAGGAAATCCAAGTAACTATAAAACAATCACTTCATAGTTTTAGCTTTCCTTTACTGTCGTAAATACACATATATGTATAAGAGACCTTAACAGCCACGCAAAAACTATCCATAAAACTTGGTATAGAGGTATAGTGAAAATATAACAGCCATGTGGCATACTTAGTGAAAATGTAGGGTAACCTTTAGTTAATATGTCACTGAACCTTCGTTATCAAGCTTAGAGTAAGGAATCTAGAAGTATTGTAGGGTCATCAATCATTGCCGTGGTAAATTTAACGATGGTGGCACAAACGTGCGCCATTTTCACATGACAGTTATGCATGTATGATAAATCCTCATAACAAGTTATGTATGTACTAGCTTATACAAGTTTATTGTTGTCTCATGTGATGGAATGGCACATTATTGCACTATGAATAGGTAAGCACAGTAAAAAAATTATTTCTGCTGTTATCACATGCTCAAGTGAAAACTCTCTTTACTGTCAATATTTTCATATGCAGAAACAAGACATATATTCAATTTTATTGGTTGGGTAGCCGTAAAAACCATGCTAGACATTTAATATTTTAAGATAATAAGGATCACAACATTGTCTTAATATCCAGGAATTAGGGATTACATAGGTTTTGTTCCCACGCCACATGCTCAACTGAAAACTCTCTTTACTGTCAATATGTGCATATGTAGCAACAATAAATCTATTCAATTTTACTGCTTGGGTGGCTCTAAGAACCATGCCAGACAGGTAATATTTTAAGATAATGAGGATCACAACATTTCCTTAATCTGCAGGAATTATGGATCACAGAGGTTTTGTTCCCACACCTCCACCCTTCTGGATTCAACCTGCGGACATATTCTTGGATTCGAGAGGAGATTTTCCTCCACCCAATAACCATGAGGGATTCCAAAGGTTTTGGTTCCACACCTCCACCCTTATTTTTAATTAGGAACCCTAGATAACCCAACAATAACCATGCTTAATGAAAGTTTAAGGGCACTAAAGTTATATAGCTATGTTATGGAACATGACAACTATTCCAATTGTTTCTTATTGCATATGAATTTCACACTATTACGAAACATAAAATGATCCCAGTCATTCTCTATCAAATAATGGGTTCAAGATTTCTACCCTAGCGGGAATAATTCCATCCAAGCAGTGGCACACTGGGATGTAAAGAAAAATCCACTCATTGGAATTTCAGAAAGATCATTCCTCATACAAAGAGATTAAGGGTTCTAGCCTCCTTATGTAGACACAATAATGTTAGTGCCACAAATAGGACACTCAGCAGTAAGAATAATACAAGAAATTGAGATTGGAGGCATGGTTTCCTTTATCCATATATACACCTTCGTTGATATTTATCCTAGGTTTTTATTCGTTTTCAATGAACTGGTAGATATCGAACGAGAACTAGAATGGATCTAACTCACCTTTGGTGCTACAATGTTCGAAGTCTTGTAGCTCTATCCCACTACTGTCTGAGGCTAAGCTCTGCCATCATCACGCTTGATTATTTCCCTTGATTTCTTCTCACTCTTCAGTTTTCCTCCGTATATTATTTCCTCTCCCCTCCATTCTGACTACATTCTCTCTCCTTTTTCCCCTCTTTTGCTGCACTCTACATGTATTATTATGCTCGCATCATCCTTTTGGTTAGTCAGGCCTTTCCCTTCTAGCCCAACCTCAAATGGCCCCCTTTCCTTCCTAACTTGGCACTAGAAAACTGTTTCCTTTGGCCACCCCCTTTAATTCCATTTTCCCTCCTCCAAGGTTAGCAAGGTGTGTGGGAAAAAAATATTGCTCATTGTTGCAAACTATGAACTAGCCATTGATGATTGTGTTTCATCCTCTCCCTCCAATTCTTGTGAGCACCCTAGGTTTACTAGTGTCAGTGTTTAATTCCCTTCTCCATCATCGAAATCCACTATACCTTATAATTATGCACTATAGATACCAAGAATGATCAATTATGTATATTTCAACTTTGAATATTTAATATATTTAAACTTTAGGATATTGTTGTTTAGGTCCCACCTAATGTATCTAAATGTGTGTGTGTCCCCTTAAGGAAAAACCACTATATTATATTAGTGGTGAATGCCTTATTTAGATTTCATTTATTAATTTATTTATATACATAGTGTATCTATTATTTCCAATATATTTACGATAACTATGTGAATGGATGGGCCTAGAGTATGTCCTAAAATTGGTTTTGAATGACTAAGAGCTCACCTTCCTCGAACGTAAGTAAACATAATAACGGTCCAAGACCCAGATGCATATCGCATGAGTGAAAGCTTGACCCCTTACAAACCACCAGCAGATTATTCTAGGTGGCATGGTTTTCCTTGAATAACGGTGATGAGTCAGCCTACATTTGAGGATAGCAGCCATAGATGGTTGTCTTCACTATTGGTTTGAAAACTGAGTTATGCTAGGTTTTACCAAGTATAAGCATACAAAGAAGTATAAATAAGAAGGTGAGGACCAAATGATTACTGGACTGAATAAAATGCCTTGAAACAATTGGCCATTAACCCACAGTAATGAGATATCCAGAGTCAAAAACTCCATCAAGGTTATCACGAACTTCAACCCCTTCCTATATCTAAAATGATCAAAGCAACAATACTTGTATGAAAATTCTTGTCATATATATAAAGAAAACATTCAAAGAATTATCTTGAATGGGAATTGAATAAAGTAGATTTTACTTACCAGATTATGGACTGCAACCATTCCTACAATTGCAATTCTTGCTGACAGATTAGTAGATAGATGTTGAGATTTTGTTCTTCGTTGAGAACAATTTTTGAAGTGAGATCTTGGGAAATATTTTTTGGGGAAGGTTCAATTAATGAAGATTCCATGGGAGTCTAAGTTTGTGAGACATTATGTGCAAGCAATGGCATTGTTTGAGTTATGAGACCTACATGCAAACATAAGAACTTCTTTGCCTTTTGATTTTGTTGCACTTCAGGAAGGGTTTGTGTTTGATGTTTTTAATGAGGCATTTGATGTTTGATGTTGCATTGGTGTCTTTACTGATGATTATAGTTTTTTTTAACAAAAATGCCAAGGTTTTTTGGAGGAGACATGACAATGGAGTTGGGAAGATTACACAGAGAAATTTTTTTCTAAACTGTTTTCTCTTGATCGGATTGAGAAGGAGAAGATTGTTATGAAAGTGAGCATGAATATCATTATTTTTTTGCTTCAATATCTAGCCATTTCAAATGGACCATATTTTTTTATTTCAGTTCTTCAATTATAGTATTCGATGATTAAGATGTAATAATTACGCAGTATATTTTATTTCTCTATTGTTTCCGTTTAAGAAAGTTGATGACAGATTATGTCTTTAATATTTGTGGGGGGAAATCAATTAATGTAGAACACAATACTTTGTGGCTTGACCAAGTCTAGAGCTAAAGTAAATGGCCTTGTACCAAGTTAGAAAGGACTGGAAGCAAGTCTAGAAATAGGTTCATTGATGGCTGCTTTTATTCATAGTGTTGTACATATTCCATTAATTATAACACAAAAAATTAGGTATTGTTAGTATGGTGCATTTTTTATCCTTCCTTGTAACAAATTATGAAATAAGACCAACAATTTCACATATTCAAAACTCACAACATCTTCCCACCACATGTTTTCTCTCCTTCTGAGAATAAATAGTAGGTATGACAAATATCTGAGGTTCTCATACAGTGTGAAGAAGAATGGATGTTCCCATATAGAGCCAAGTGTTAACCATCATATAGCATGAGGTTTATAAGACCCTGAACAAGTAAGATAAATTTGGAGGATTTTGGATTTAACCTAATATGTTTCTTCTTTGATGCATATCCATTCATGGATAGTCACCTTTTTGGAATTTTCATTCCATCTGTTAGAGGCTTGCATGTTTGATCTTGATGGCTCATGATCTGACTTGGTTGGTCATGGAAGTGGCACGTTGATTTTTTTTAGCATGTTAGCATTCATATTGATCATCATGCACCTTGGTATTGATAGTAGTTATGTGTATGGATGAGATGGTTTCTAGAAGAGTATTCCCCTTGGATTATGATGAGCATAGAAATGAACAGATCACTAGAATTACATATATTTGATCAATATCAGACAAGATATGACATATTCTATGGATGATGATTGGTCCATAGAATTCAGACATGATTTGTGTGTTCCATAGGTAGTGATTTTGGTGAGATAGAATATATTTTGAATAATGTTAGCATAAGGAGAAAAATGCCTGCTAGATAAGATACATGTGAGTTTAAGTTCAAAGACTAGGAGGATTTAAAGAAGAAGATGGATATTTTCCAAATGCAGATTATCACAGAGGTAAGATCATAAATTCTAGTAGAAGAAGAGGGGCGACTCATAACGCAACTAGAATAACGCAAAAAATGGGAGGAGATACTCTGGAAGAAGAAATATAGAGTCAACTAGTTGAGGGAAGGAGAGAAGAACATGCTCTTCTTCCATAAACAAATGGTATAACACAAAAAACATAACGGGGTATTCTCACCGAAAAATGGGGCCGAAGATAGAATAGTCTTTCATGAGGAAATGGAAGAACTGGTTGTACATTAATTTCATACCTTGCTCTTTGAACGAGAGCATGATCGCTCTGAGGTAATCCTTCAACTTTTTCACTTTATTTTGACTCCCATAGTCACGGCCCTTCAATATTTAATTCTTTGCACAATTCAGTGAGATAAACTATGGATTTGAACAACATGTACCCTTCAAGCATGGAACCTTCAAGACGAGCCTTTTGTTTCACAAAAGTTTTCAAAACCTTTAAATAGAACTCAATAGGAAATATTGTCCTTGTTTGAACTGGTCCACACAACTCTATTTCATGTAAAAGGTGCATAATGTAGTGTTCCTGTGCACTTGGAAAATCAAATTGCGCACTTGGAAGGTACGACTCACACTTCCGCTAGGATAGTATTTTATTAATGAATATGAGAAAGAGGAATGGTTAACTGACCCTTCCTCAAATATTTTATTCACCTCTCATGTCATATAGAAGAAGCATTGGGCAACACTTCCTTCATGATAGTATGAATAAGGAGGTGGACCACTTTAAAATGGTGGTTGACCCTTCCTCCACAATAGTATCCTCAAAGAATATAACCATAGAGAAATATTCTAAGTAAGGGTTAGGTAGCCTGTCATCTATAACAATACCCTCAAGCAGGAGAATCAATTGGAAGCAGTGATCAAGCCTTCATCAAATATGAAATTTTGGCAATGATTCATATATAGGAAGGGTTGATTAGCACCTCCTCTAGCGTAATATTATTCACATAAAGGAATGGTCTATTAAAATAGGAAGGGTCAGTTGACCCTTCCACCATGATAGTATTTTATTGAAAAAGATGAGAAAGAGGAATTTTTGGCTAACCCTTCTGAAAATATGGTGTTTTCCTCTTTCATAATCTAGAGGAAGAATCAACCAAACATTCTTCTATGATAGTATGACTAAGGATATGGATCACTTATAGGGGTCAACCATGATAATGATATAAAATATTATAATCCTTCAGAAATATTCCAAGGGAGGGTTGGTCGACCCTTCCTTTAGGACAATATTCTCAAGGAGGAAAGAAAGTGGAACAGAAAACTATTGGCATTGACTTAGAAGGGTTGGTATATACACTTCCTCCATGTTAATGACCTCAAATATTATAATATTAGAGAAATATTATATGTCAGCATTAGTCCTCCTCTCATATAGGATAGTAATCTCAAGGACGTAGGTGAAGAGGAAAGTTTATCTAACCATTGCTCAAATATTAGATTTTACTCATGATTGATGTAAACGAAGGGTAAACTGACCCTTCACCTAAGATTGTATGATCAATCATGGAAGAGTTTACAGACCCATTTTCCAAGATAACATTCTCAAAGAGATAGAAAAGGTATAAGGGTTAGTTTATCCCTCCTCCAAAATGGTCTTTATGTGATTATCTATGTCAAAGAAGGGTATACCAAACCTTTCTCCAGGATAGTATTATTGTTGAGGTGGATCACATAAAAAATAGTGAAATGCATCCTCTAGGATAGTATTCTCAATGATGCAAATGAAGAGGAATGGCCAACTAGCCCTTCCTCAAATATGAATATTTTTTCATGATTCATGTACAGGAAGTTTCAACCCACCTTCCCTCCATAATATTATGATAAATGAGGTGGATCACGTGGAAGGGTTAATTGACCCTTATTTAAGGATAATATTCTTAAGGATGTGGAGAAAGTGTACGAATTATCTTACCCTTCCTCCAATGTGATATTTGGGTGATAATTTGTATTTTGTATTTGTTATATTAGTGAGATTTCTTGATGGTATCGATTAGTTTTAGAGATAATTAATTGAGGAATTTCAAGGAATGAAGACGCATGGTAGTGCTATATGGTTTATATGTGGCCCTAGTGTTAGTACTATGATGTGACATGTAGTGAAACGTGGTGGATTAGGGGATAGTTGTGTGGCACATGAGATGCATTGAAAACATGTGAAATAAAACAATCAAGTGTGAAAAAATTTGGGTCTTGAACCCAATAATGAATGAAGGTTTTTAGTCATGATTTGGAAGTTTACCTCCGAAATTGTGGAGTTTACCCATTGAGTAGTTCATTCAGAGAATCATTACCCCTAGCTTATGGAAAACACCAATGAGAAATGGTGATGGATAAGCATGATACCATATTGATGGGAATGATGATGTTGATTTATGATGTTAGTAGAGGATCCATGGAAGAAGTAGAAAACAAAACATGGACCCAAAATAGGGGTCATGCAATGACATAGTAGTGCCATATGGAAAAGAAGATGGTGACCATGTGGAAAGGGAGTTTGCCGAAGAGTAAAAAATTCATTTAAGTGGTAGGAGGCCTTTATTTTAAACCCAGTGTAGTCTTTAAAATCTATTTTTGTTAGTGGGTTAAAGTATAGAAATGCATCAAAGAAGTTCCATAAAAACTTCCCTTCGAGGAATATTTTGCCTCCCTCCATCGATAAGTGCAGATAGTTGGACCTGATGAGATGGTGACATCAACTAGGAGGAAAGGTCAATTAAAAGATTCAATAGTTAGTGACATCAACATGATGTGATACAACTGAAAAATTCAATCAAGTGGATGTGAATATAGTCAGGAGGAATCTTTTCTTGTAGTTGTTTTACAAGCCAACCATAGAAATCGATGGATGATTTTGATGGGCATGACATTAAGGTGATGTCAGCCCAATAAGAATCATATGGATGGAAAAGGATATGGATAATATTCGTGGCCTTAATATTAAAGGAAAACAATGGTATTTGAAGGAGCGACTATGGAAAGACAAGGGAAACATTATGATCATACAGGAAACCAAGATCCATGAATCTAAGCCCAAAGGGATATTTCAAAGTTTCAGGATACCATATGAAGTGATTTAACTCGAATCTAGAGGAAGTGTGGGAGGACTAACCATTTTGTGGAACCCGATGGAAGTCGTCTTTGAGGATTGAGTAAGTATTCCTTGAATGCTTACAAGGCGCTTTACACACATAGGATCCAATGATTGGGTTCTCCTTATTGGGCAACTCGAAGAATGGTGGAAGACCAACGAAGTGGTGGGAAGAAATATTATGCATGCATTCTAACTCAAGCTAAAAGAGGTCAAGCAAAGGATCAAGAAGTGGAAAAAAGAGGACTTTGACAAAATCTTAAAAGACCAGGAGGAGTTAAAGAAGAAGATAGAGACTATCCAACTGCAAAATATCACGGAGGGCATATCAAAACTTCTAGTAGAAGAAGAGGGGAAGTTCATAATGCAACTAGAAGAATTTAGAAAATGGGAGGAGATACTTTGGAAGAAACAATCTGGAGTCAACTAGTTGAGGGAAGGAGAGAAGAACACATGCTTCTTCCATAAAGCAATGGTCCAATAGGGACAACATAACAGGATCTTCTCATTGAAAAATGAGTCCGAAGACAGAATAGTATTTCATGAGGACATGAAAGAACTGGTTGTACATCAATTTCATACCTTGCTCTCTAAACCATATCAGGATCGCTCTGAGGCAATCCATAGAATCACCCAGAAAAATTCATGCCTCATTACCAAAGATTAGAACCTCGGCCTTATCTAGGTGGTCACACTGGAGTAGGCGGTAAAAGGTATGGCAAAAAACAAAGCCCCATGCCCTGATGGTTTCACCATGGAATTCTTCCAAGCTGCATGGGAATTCATATGACAAGACGTTTTGGAAGTGGTGGGGGAGTCCAGATGACACCAAAAGGCATGTCTGAGTCTGATTGCTACTTTATAATGTTGATTCCAAAATCTACTAAATTGGAGGATCCCCAAGGATTCTTCCCAATTGCTTTATGTAATGTCATATACAAAATCATTGTAACTATTATGGTTAAGAGCCTTAAACCTTTGCTACCTTCCTTCATATCATCTAAAAAAATTGGTTTTGTAGAGGGCCGTCAAATCCTAGATGGTTTTATTAACTCCCAGGAAGCAATTCACTCATTGAAACATATGAAAATCTCAAGGATGACGATCAAACTAGATTTATCTAAAGCATATGACCGCATAAGTTGGACCTTCCTCACCAAAGTCCTTCAATCATATGGGTTTGATCAGAGATGGATCTGATGGATCCAGGCTATGGTTTCCTCTCTTATATATTCCATTCTCATAAATGGTTCCCCCACCTAATATTTTAACCATACTTGGGGGCTGAGACAAGGAGATCCCCTATCCCCATTCTTATTTCTTCTAGCTGATGAAGGCCTTGGAATATTCCTAGAGAAGGAATCTCGTAATCTCAAGATTCATGCCAAAACAACCATCAATACATAGCTTCAAGACAGCTTCCATGACATGTGGGTCTTCGTTAAAAATTCAAGGAATTAGGATTTGAGAAGGGGATTCATCATTTTTGTCGAAGGCTCCTTGTGGGAGGAGGAAACCTTTGTTTGGTTGTTGTCCACTTCTTTGTTTGAGCCTCTGAGTATGTGAAAAAATTGGTATGAGGAGAAGTCTAACAGTATGTACTTCAGCCTTCGAAGGCTCTTGTTTAGGATAAATTTTCAATGTGGACTTGAATCAGTTAAATGAAAGTGATAAATTAGGTTAGATAGTGTATTTCGAGTTAGAGGTAGTTGGTGAGGCATTCAGAGTAATTCTAGTTGTAACAGATTTTGAAGTGCAGTGGTGCATTCGTTATTGCAAGTTGTAAATAGTTTAACTCAGTTAAGTGAGTTAAACTCAGTTGTGCTAGTTGTAACTGAAGATACACCAGTGAGAGATCAAGTGAATTAAATATTAATTAATTCACAATCAGTGATCTCACATGCAACTGAGGATTTACTATTATTAGCTGCATGCATGTTAGATCCAGTGGAGACCCAGTTGAGTTATAGGTGAAAGGGAAGTTTACTATCAATTATAGGATTATTGTGTTGCACAAATGCAACCAAAAACCCATTGGAGTTCCCATGATACTTGCACAGTCAAGGCAAGAAATAGTTCCTATCTTTTATGGATCTATAAGATCAGGGATTTCGTAAGTAAGGCATGTTGTCTGGAGGCTGAGAATTGGCTATGTGTTGGTCAATTTTGCATATGATAGTGTGAGAAAATTAGCTGAGTACTGGATGGCTCTTGTGAGAAGAGTTTTGTATGTAATTGTTTCATGATCCATGCTGAATATAAAATAGAAGAGAGTGTGGTTTTTAGCTGTAAGATTTTCCCAAAAAATTATTTGTGTTGTGTGTTATTGATATTTCTTCATGTTCATGTGATTAGCGATTATGTTTTTAATTCAACAAAATATTTGTAGAAGCTATTCAGTATTTAACTTTAGTACATTGTTAGGTTGGGTGAATCCAAGATATACATGCATGTTGTATAATTTATACAAGGTACCCTTGCCGTAATCCCCTCGAAGCTTGAAAGTAATTGGCAAGTCTACCATTGACAAGCGGGGTAATCCAAGGCTTATCTGTGTAGGCTTTGACTAGGTTAACAAAATCAGAGGAGAACCCAAAGGTAAGAAGGAATTTATAGAGGAACGAGAGGTTAACCCTATCAAAGGAATTCACCATGTCAAGCTTGATCATCATCCCTTGCTCCTTCCGTTGATGGCTAGAATGAATTGCTTGTTCTACCTGTATGACATTATCCAGGATGTGTCTACCTTTAACAAACCCACCTTGAGAAGGGGAGATGACATTCCCCAGCAATGGCTTGATTATTTTGGCTATGAGCTTGGCGAGGATTTTGTACGAAGCATTGCAAAGGGAGATGGGCCTAAATCTCTCAAATTTTATGAGGTTCACCGCTTTAGGGATTAAGGCTAAGAAGGTGGAATTGGTGCCACCCCCCACCTTATATTTATTTAGGAAACCTTTGATCATTCTCAACAGATTGAATTTGATAATGTCCCAACAAATTCTGTAGAAATGTATTGAGAAACAATCAAGACCAGGGGCCTTGTCTTGTTCCATTGAGCATATGACTTTGTAGATTTCTTCCTCAGAGAAAGGCTTCATGAGGTTAGTATTGTATTCTTTACTGACAATGGAGGGGATTTGAGAGAGGAATTCCTTTGTGTCCTCTTCACTTCTATCACTCTCTTTTCTATAAATATTTTGGAAGTGAAACTCTGCAGCTGCTTTGATATTGTTGAAACCTTTGCAAACCAACCCTTCATGAGTGGTGATTTCTAATATGTGACTGCGTGAGATGCGAGATTTGTACTTTCGATGGAAGAAAGAAGTATTTCGGTCCAGATTTTAGCCATAGGTTGCAGGACTTAATCCTCCAATATTCTTCTTCAGTACATAAAGAGTGATAGGAGTTTCTTTGTGCAATTTGTTCCTTTTCAAGCTCCATAGAGGTGCTATCTCTTTTTTCCATTTCCATTTGCAGGTCTTCCAACAGCTGGATTGTTTCTTTTCTTTCATTGGTTGGGGTATTTTTGGGCTTTCTGATCCACTTTTTCAACACGTGCAGTGTAGTCTTGAGTTTCTTCTCCCACACATAACTTGGGGATCCTATGATAGAATTGGACCAATCCAAGCGAATAGTGGCGAGAAACCCGTCTCTCTCACTCCAGAGAGGGTTGCATCGGAATGGGATTGGGGCCAATTTTTCTTCCTCTTCCAAGAGAAGCATGATATGCTTATGATTAGAGGTTAGCTTGGGAAGGATTCAGGAGGAAATTAGCCTTTGTTCCTATTACATTCCTATAATAATAGGGTTCATAAAATTTTGAATTAACTTTGATAGTCTTCTAAATATGTACATACCTTGCTTTCTGCAAGTTGTTTTCCCATATTTGAACAAATGAAAAAATAATAAAAAATTCAAAAAGAGGGTAAAAAGTTCTAAAAAACTATATCAAAGGACTTAGAAAAAATATATACCACAAAAGAAAAAAGAGATAAAAATAAGACTTGAAAGTGAGCAAGTCCAAATAACTACTTTTTACTTTTACTGCAAGAATAATGATTATGTGTAGTGTCATTACATGCCATAATCCTTGATAAGTTAATTTTTTTAAACTTAACTTGTCATGTTTTCAATTTCAAGTTTTTAGATAGTGAATAAAGGTTTGTCAGAGAGTTTAATCCTGAAAAAGCAGTATATTGGTAGAGAATAATGAGGAGCTCAATAGTTTAATCTGAGCCCTTGGATGAAATAAGGTAGATTTAGATAGTTTATGCTTTAAAAGTATAAATGTTTCAAGGTTGTAGGTCTAAATGCACCTTCCAAATGAAGAAAAAATGTTAGAATAAGGCTGAGTAGGTAGAATGAAGTGGAGAAAGCATGTAATATTGATCACCAGGAAAAATCACTAATTTCCCTTTCCCTATAAGTATTCAATATTATAAGCTATCAGTCAAACAGGCTCAGAGCATTTCTCTGACTTTTTTTGGGACCGGACCCAAGGCTTAATGATTGGTTAGTTGAAAATGTTGAGTTCTTATTTTAAAATCCCCATTTATCATTATCCATCCCTCATTCATACATTAGAAATCATTTTCATAAGTAAAGGCGCATTCTTACTTAATGAAGCATAAAACCCCATGTAATTAACTTCATCCCTTTAGAAACATGCATAAAATCCTCAAAAATACATTTATTGTAAGTATTGGTGAAATGATAAAAAGATAAGCTATGCTTTACTCTTACACTTTACTTAGTTATTTTATGTATTTTGTGTTATATTCCATTTCCCTTTCATATTAACTTTTAACCTATTTTATTAAAACTCTAACTAATTACCTTATCCTACTTATTTAACTCCCTATATCTAAATACCCCAAAAACCCACTATTATAAAGTTTTAGACCAAAGTTATTACCCATGTGCTAAAATAAAAACCCTAATTACAAAGCCCTTTGGTATAAACTATCATTAAATAAATATCCCGCCCCTATGGTCGTTAAACCATTCAAAAAGGTTTAAATACTATATAATAAACTAAATACTGCACCCTTTATGTTTTTATTAAGACATATTACAAATTTTTTAAGTGAAACATATTAACCCCGCATTCCAAAGTTTTGAATCTAATAAAGTTACAAAAGCTTTATCCCCGCTTATACATAAAATCTCGCACCTTTGCATTGGTTAAAAAATTATCCTATGTTTTAAAACATTATCCCTCTATTATTATATAAACCAATGTATAAAGTTGATAATCCTTGCCGCCTAATAAACCCCACCTCAATATATGATTAAAGACTTTACCCGTGGCAAAATTATATGTTTTAACTATTTGCGCATGTATATAAAACCCGGTACCACCATTTCATTTAGCCGCAGCTTCCCTTTTAATCCTGACCATTCACATCTAAACTTCAGATCCGACGGCCGATACACAATAACGCGTAGAAAATGTAATCGATCAGTCAAATGAAAAATGGATGCGAAATGGGCATTTTTTCTCATTTCTCTCTCCTTGACATGTCGATTTTTCACTGGATCACGCGCATTTTGTCCAAATCTACTTACTGCCCAAACGCTGCGCAATAACCACTGCCCAGTTTTCCATTTAAAATCTGAAATTTCCTCTCGCTATGACACAACCTGCATTTAATACTAATAAATATGAACAAAATATATGTTAAAACCTTTGGAAACCTTCATTTTATCAGTTTATCTGTGCGTTTTAAACCTCTAAGTTGCTGCTCCCAACTGTGTAAACAATTTTTAAGCCACTAATTTCCCTTTTATGCCCAGAACCTCCGAATTTCATCAAAATTTACCATTGAAGACTAATTGAGGAGCTATTCGCTACTCCAGAAAGCTGTTGAAGTCTTCAAATTCAACGGAAAATGTCCAAACCCTTTTAGATCCAAATACCTGCATAAAAAAGTATTTTCCGAAGAAATCCAAACCTGCAAATTGAGTTTAAATTATCTTGAAGAGAACCAATCCTTTTGTTTAAGAAAATCAATCAAATTGAACAGCCTAAAAACACAAAAACCAGGCCAAACTGTGGCAAAATTTTCCCAAAACCTCGTTTATCCTCTGCGCACCTTTCAAAACAATTTTCCTCAATTGTTACAATTTAAAAGATCAATCTTAAAGATCTGGAAGGCTAAAAAACCTCTGAAATACCCTAAATTCCTATTTTCTCAGCCAAAAAAACTCATAAAACTCTTGTTTTCTGTTATATACCAGTTGCTACATCCTCAGATAAAATTGATTGAGTATAAAACCTAAAAGATACTATCCTTAACCTAAATTTGCCCACTTTTCCCTCTGTAAAAAGAAAATTACTCTTGCAAACTATTTAATCTTGCAAAAGTAACCTACAAATGATTAAAAAACAGAGTACCAGAAAACCTAAGGGATCCAAAGCCCCTAATTCTACTCCAGTCATCGCTGTCAAATCTACTATATCAGTAAATCCCCTTCAACCACCTATGGTTGCTATTGAAAGCCTTCCTTTAACTGATATTGATTATAAAATTGTTGATCCTGCTGTTGAATTCAATTTGTTAGATATACACAACTCTTATTATAAAAAGTATCTAGACAAAGATGAAATTCCTATTTGGGAAACACATTTACCCAAGTATATAGTTCCCTTAACCCACCCAGGTCAAGAAGTTATAAGACTATGTCAAAATTATTATGAACCAGATCAAAGGGTTGTAGTAAATTCTCATAAAGAGATAATTTTCACTATTACAGCCCAGTATATTAATCAAATGCTACAATTGTAGCCTGATCCCCAAGTAGTCCCCTTATCTATAGAGGTCTTAACTTAGCTATACCTTGGCCTAGATTTCCCTAAAAGGTTCATGATTTTTCAGAATTTTATGCTGTCTCATGTTGATATTCCAAAGATAAATCCTCCATACCCCACAGCTAAATTTTCTGAAGGTGCTAGACAGATTATCTCTATGCTCTCTTTCATCCTTGGATATTTTACAGATGAGCATACTGATGAATCTATTCTTGGTTTCTTATCCACCATTTCTCCTGGTCAACCTCCATCAGTCATTTTTGACTATGTTGGTTTCATAGCAGATGCCATCCACTACCAGTTGACTAAATTACCCACAGAAGGAGTATTTAGATATACGTCTTATGTTTTTCATTTTTTCCTATTCTTTCAAGCAAAAAAATTTCCAGTCACTTTGCAAAAAATGGATATAGAGGGAAAACCTCTATTAATTATTTTTTGGACTTCATTTCTGAGAAAAGAATGTAATGATTTCACCTATTTAGAGTTTTTTGAGCTATTTTTGCATCCAACAATGACCATATTGAATAAATCAGAGCAACCAAGGATCAGTGAAGAAATGAAAACAATTTTACAACTTTCAGAGCGAAACAAGGTTGGAGATTGGTACCTCTATGAAAAACAGACTGAATTAAGGAATTTTGGGTCAAACTTGTTAGCCTACAAGTTGCCCAAGCATGTGTGTACGAGAATTTTTGCATTAGAATATCTTAGACAATTTCTCAATTCAGATTCAATTATCCTAATGGTAGCCAAGAAAACACCCAATTTAAGTTTAAAAATCAAATTGGCTCATTTATCTACAACCACAGGGATGCTGAAAATGAAGTGACAAAGATTTTATCAGAATTTAGATTTGAAGAGAGTTTTCCATGGAATTATGATCCACAAGGGATCTTAAGCCAACTAAGAATGAAAATTAAATTAACACCCTTTATCCATGAGTCAAAGCCTGAAAGAGAAAATATTTCCAATCAAGATGAATGGATTGAAAACACCTTGACAGAGGCAACAAGCGAAAAAGATATGGCACTAGCATTGGAAGTTTCCAAGTAGCCAGAAACATCATGTAAAAGAGTCAGGGAATAAGGAGCATACATAGCAGAGACAAAAACTAAGACTAAATTTAAAATAATCTATAACAAAAGGCCCAAGATCAGTTCAGTTGATAAGGAGAAAGTAACAATTGATATTGATGAGACAGATGCTCCAGTGACCAATGATGATATAGCAACAACCATAATCAATGAAACACTTGAGGAAATTCAAAATAAAAAACCAGTAAACCAGGATGACACACATATGATTGAGAAACAACACATCATGGAAGCCTTTTCCTCATAACCAGCTGAGGAAAAGGACTTGGACATCAAAGAGAAGTACAAGCAAATTAACCAGAAAAATGAAGAGAGAAAGACAGAAGCCTGGAAATCAGAATTTATTATTATCAGCATTTGATTATTCCAGCAATAAAATGATGATTTCATTTCTACAGCCTACTACATCAGTACCCAAAATAGTATCAAAATATAAAAAGGTTGATCTTGAGGTAGACAAAAAAAAAAATCCATGAGTTGGACCAGGTTGAGTTCCATAGGAAGAGCTCTGAAATGTTATATTCTACATTGGAAACTAAAGCAATGAGTGCTAATAAACTCCAAAATACCATCCTCAACATGAAATACCAGACAAAGATGGACAAAG
This sequence comes from Pinus albicaulis, assembly GCA_034641835.2. Lineage (NCBI taxonomy): Eukaryota > Viridiplantae > Streptophyta > Pinopsida > Pinales > Pinaceae > Pinus > Pinus albicaulis. Next base: position 529,282,994 of record CM076578.1, read on the forward strand.
CTTCAATATATGCCAAGGACCTCAAGATCAAAGCCTTAGAGGAACTAGTATAATAGGTGGGATATGATCCCTCAAACATCAAAGCAACAGAATTATTGATTAAGAAAAATAATGAAGATATAGTAGATTTGAGGAAACAACGCAAACTTCCTCAAAGTGAGCCTCCACAAACAAAAGAAGTCCTCCAAGATCAAAGTGAAAAAGAGGAAATGATGAAACTAATACTTCAATTGACAACACAAATCAAGGAGATGGAAACACAAATGGACAAAATGGTCCAAGAAAGAGAGACTGTAAAAGAGCAAGAAATTCCTACAATTCTTACATTCATCCCAGTGATTACTACAGCAGTGCCTTCTACTTTACGAGAAAAGTTAGCACCAAAAGGCCCACTGGCAACTGCAGTGCCAGTGACTTCTGCCACCATTTTAGCTACAATATCTTCTACCACAGCCGTACAACATAAAGATGAAGCCAACCAGATAGTAAAAGCAATGGAATATATGTCCTTGAAGACAAATGAAATAAACATATTAAACAAAATGATTGAAAATATTGAGAGTGCAAATAAAACAGCTCAAATTAATGCCAAAAATCATGAATAGAAAGCTATTAGATTAGGGGAGCAACTCAAAAATCTATAAAGGGAATTGACTTTCACAGAGCATATCTCCTACATCAAGAATCGTCTTTGGACCAACATCATTGAAGCCATTCATAATTAATGGCCTTCAATTCAAGTAATATTTGAGCAGAAAGAATTGTTATTGGTAGCTCAAGCAGAGATATAGAAGACCAAGGACGAATTGGCTGATAAACCTGAACAGGCATTAAAGCTCATAACATTTCTCTTTAGCAAAAGGAGAGAATAACTTGAGGAACTTCAAGTATTAGACAGGACGGAGACAATCCTACAAATTAGGAAGGTTGTCACTAAAAATAACTTGACGAAGAATCTTCAAGAAAAGTGTGAAGCCATGAACCTTGCCATAACTAGATTTATCGTAAAGTATACAAATCTTAGACAGAAAGGCTTACCTGATATACATGTTTTCAATGAAAATCTTATGCCACAGAAGGACTATGACAAAAAGATCAGGGAGTTTGCTAAAGAGCGATTAAACAAGCCACCAGCACAAGGCACTCCCACAAGGAAAGTTTTACTTCAGTATTTTGAGGATTTATTCTTCTTACAGCATGAAATTAAGTATCTCTTTGTCATCAAGCCTACTTTTGCAAGATATATTGAGGCTGATGAGAATTTCAAGAAGTTGAAGAATGTACAAATTCCTAAAGCAGAAGAGCGACATACTTTCACAAACTTAATGTAAAAATTGAAGATAAAAATAGTAAAACGGTTTGCCTCAAGATAGTCAAAAGAAAATAAAAAGAAAAGAAAAAACAGTTTTCTGATTTTTACTGCTAAAAGATATATTTTACAGCAATAATACAATAAAACTGATGATCAAAGAGTAGAAGTGTCAAAGAGTATAAATTTAAAGAGTATCAACAGGAAAGAGTATCAGCAAAGGCAAGTAGATTGCAAGATAATATCTAGCAGCCAGCAAGCAGGACACATAGGCAACCAATAGCTTGTCATCAAAATAGTTCTATTTATTTTGGATAAAAGAGGATAGCTTGTTGATTTGTTAAGCAGCATTCCCTTTTATTATGTAATGATATTTTATTTTTCCTAAGTTAATTCCTAGAAATCTTCTAGGATATTTGTAATACATTTTGTATAAAAACTTCAATTTCGTAAGTATTCAGTGTGGAATAAAATTGCTGAAGGTTATTATAGACATATTTTTGACTTGAAGGTTGTGTGTTTCGACTTTGAGTAGCAGACTGGATCACCTTTTTGGCATAATACTTCAGGATCCATGTGATAAGAAATATGGAGTGAAGTAATCTCTAAACTTATCATTTGTAATATTTCTTTGTTACATGCATACATCTGTGTTTTAATTCGAAATCTGAATGTATAACTAGGAGTATTACTAAATGACATGTTAATAGTACCCTTTTTTTAACTAGTTGTCATTTCTTTGTTTTCTTCTGATTTCCGGTGTTGAGAATTCTTAATTTATTTCAATATTGTTTGACCTCTGTCTTCTACTTCCCTTTTCTGGATCAAAGTGCCCTTTATCCCGATCATATCACCTAAAAAATCACAATTTCCCATAATATCCAAGGGTTATCTATCTTGCCCTGAAGACATTTGACCTTTTAGGTCCTGATCCTAGTTCTGCTAGCTTGATTTAGACTCCATATCCCAATGGACAAGTAAATTCCCCTCTATTCATCCCTTCTAGTGATTTTTTCTCACCAACACAATCAATCAAAACCAAACTGCCCATTAATAACTAGCCTAATATCTACAAATCAAACAAAGATAAATTTTAAAGAGAGAGCCCTCTTTGAACCCTAGGAAGGCTATATCCTAGAGTTTGAAGTAGGTTTGTGGTTACCTCTAGAGTTCTTTGACTTAAATCCAAAATCCCACAACTTATGAATTTACTAGAGTGATAACATGCTAGCGACCATACTAGGGAATTAACCAATCCTCAGTCATAAAATTTGTCTTGAAGGAAATTTTTTTTATTCATATTTTTATTTCAAGATTATTTTTATAGGTTGTGGGTATTGAAAATTTGTAATTCTGGCTTCTAGGAAAGTATATTATACCAGGTCTAACCCAGATCCTAAGCCTGTTGTAATAGTAGATAGCCCAGACCGAATTGGAAAAAATAAAAAACAAACAGAAAATTTAGAGGCTGAAATCTCATTGATAAGACTCATTTCATTACCCAGTGAATTAGAAAGTCTGCAAGACATTGCTTTTGATCTAAAGTTTGAGCATTCATTATTTAAAAGTAAATCTGAAAATGATTTAAAAATTGTTGTTTTAGACCCTAATTTTATTTCATTTTTGAATGCAAAATAGAAATATATTGCAGTAAGTTCTAAGAAAGTTGAATATCAGACCAAATTTGAGGAAATTAATGTTACAATTATTAAGGATATTGATGAGGCTATTGAATAGCGAAATTTTTTACCTATGCAAACAAACCCCCAGTTTTTTAGTTACACACCACAATAATACCAGCTGCAGATTCATCTTTGTATGTTGTTACATCATATATAAATACCACTCCCAACTCATCCACAGATTCATTTATCCCTAGACTGCCTTTGCAGCCTAGAATACTTTTTCCACCATCCACTTCATCCACTATACCCACTAGTTTACCTTCTTATTTTGCAAATTCATGATTCTCATTTCCTAGTAATTCCACTCATATCCCAATATCACTTCCCAGCACTTCTGGTACAATTTTTAGTTCACCAGCTATCTTTCCAGCACAGCTCCAAGTTCTTCTACTAGATCTTTTAGTCCAACTAAGCTTTTAGCCATGGCTACTAGATATGCTCCCCTCGTCTTACCTCAACAGTTGCATGACATGCCTCAAGATTATCAAAACAAAATACCATTGTTTGATGGTACTACAAAATATACTGCTCAGCAACACATAACTAAAATGACATACTTCTTTGAAATTTATGAAATAGATTACTTAGATGTTCAAATGAGATTGTTTGCTCAAACTTTGATTGGAGAAGTAAAGAAATGGTTTAAAGATCAAGCTGCTGGTAGCATAACTAATTTAGCTGTATTTTTTATAACGTTTTTGAATAAATGGGAAAAGAAAAAGAACCCCCTTCAAATATTATCTGAATTTGATGCATTAAAAAGATCCCGAAATGAGTCAGTTCAAGATTACTGCACTAGGTATAATAGTGTCTATAATTCTATTCCTGCAACTCTTATACCTACTCCTTATTCTGTTATGCTCAAATTCCCTGATGGATTTGATGCAGATATGGCCTATCAATTAATGGAAAGAGATGCAGACACCTTAGAAAAAATGTAATTAGATGTTGTTAGTGTAGAAATAAACATATTAGCTAAAAAATCTAGACTTAGAAATGAAAGAAGAGTGACTATCAAAGAAGAAAATTCAAATTCAGATGTAGAAATTGATAGTTTAGCTAAAATCTTAGAAAGAATGATGAATAGACTAGATAATATAGAGAAAATACCTCATAGGGATAATCAACAATAGGTCAAAAATCCCAACTTTAGAAAAAACATAAATCAAGGAAAAACAAAAGAATCAAGCGCAGACCAAATAATAAGGCCACCATTCCAAGAGAACTATGCTGAAATTTCTTAGAATAATGATGAAGATAAGGATTCAATGAATCATTTAATGGGCATAGAAGATGATAATACTATTTTCCTTACTCAAGAAGATCTGTAATTGTTTGAGCTTCAACAGCTTAAATTAAAATCCAGTGAATCTTTTGATTATAAACAGGGTTATGAATTTTCCATAAATGAAATACATAGTCAGTATAACCTCATAAATAAGAAAAATAATGAGTCTTCTACTAAAAAAATTCCCAGAATCAGAATAAGAAAACAGTAGAAGCTCCAAAAACAAAAGTTTTCCAAATTCTCCCAAGGGAAAACAAGGAAAGCTCCAATTCTCCCCAAAACATTTCCAGTCCTAAAAAAACATCAAGTCCTAAAATTGTTGATATTATTGATGAAGTGGCTCAAGCCTCAAAAGGAAAACATGAATCTGTTGTAGAAAAAGCCTCTTATTCAATTAAATCAACAAATTTATATCCTAAAACACCTTTCGTTGATCCTAAATCAGTAGATTCAAAAACTGATAATTCAAAAACACCTTATGATAGTTCTAATTCTGAAAAAAATTCTACTGCCTCTCAAACAACACCTGAAAAGAAAATTAGAAGCAGTAAAATGCAGGAAACTCAAAGAAAGACTATTAAACTAATTGAAAATAAAAACATAACTGTAGAAGCTCAAGATAAACCAAGCCAAACTACAGTTAATAAAGAAGAACAGATTCAAATTAGTAAGTCTCAACCTACATTTAATATTCAAACAGAAATTGCTAATTTGAAAATACTAATTCCATTAACTGAATTGGTGAAACATGACTTATACAAATCAACTATAACTGAAACATTGAATATGAATGATGGTGAAGATTCTATTAATTTGAATGATGATCAACCAGAGTTGATCGTTGGCCTAGATGTGAATGGAAAACATGCATATGGAGCATTCCCTCCTTTTTATATCAGTCTTACCATTCATGATCAAATTCTACATAACACTATGCTAGATTCTGGAGCTTCCCACAATTTAGTTCCTAAAGCCATTATGGAAACTCTAAATCTAGAAATAACAAGACCTTACAAAGATTTGTTTTCTTTTGATTCAAGTAAGGTTAAATTTTTGGGATTAATCAAAGACTTATGTGTAACATTAGTTCAGTACCCTGGTAAGAGCATATTAATGGAGATTGTAGTAGCTGATATCCCCCCTAAATATGGGATGTTACTTTCTCGCTCATGGGGAGAAAAGTTGTAGGGATCTCTACAACTGGACATAAGTTATGCTACTATCACTGTGTTTGGTCAACCTAAAAAGTTATATAGAGAAACATTGATGAAGTATATGGTCAGTAGTGCTAAAAGATCTATAAATTTTCCAATTTACACTACAACAACTGATCTTGATTCTTTTATCCTGTGTAACTCTGAAACTGAAAAAATCCAAACTGAAATAATTGACAAAAAGAAAGAACCGAACAATGATAATATCTTTCATCAATCCCTATGGATTTTAGACTTTGATGGCTCAGTTAACAAATTAGGAGCAGGAGCAAGAGTTTGGATAACAAACATGGAAAATAATCACTCAGAAGGCCATGCTTTCAGGCTTAATTTCAAATGTACAAAAAACATGGCTGAGTATGAAGCCTTAATTCTAGGACTTCAAATCATTATAAATTCAGGAGGAAAATGAATTTTAATCATGGTAGATTCTACATTAATCATAAAAAATTAAACGAATATTATTTTGTTCATAATCCAAAACTAGGTCGATACAGATACAATGTGCTAGATTTAATTGATGATTTATTGGAATGTAAATTTACTACTATACCTAGAAAACAAAATATACAAGCTCATTGTCTAGCTACCTTTTCTAGTACATGAAATTTACCATTCCAACCAAATCACAGATATACTGCTGAAGTCAAGCATAGGCCAATAATTCCAGATAATCTTAAGTATTGGCATATTTTTTCTCAGGATGAATAGATTTACAGATTTTTGAACAACGAAGGAGAATTTCAAAATTGTATGATAGATACTTATTGTACAATAGATAATGATTTGGATTGTGAAATAGATTCAAATAACTTAGATGTAAATAGAATAAAGTTTGATAAACCAACTAGATTTACTCAAGCTATCATAGATAACTTAGAGAAGGTAGAAATTGAAGAAATTATGGATGATGAATCTGAGATTTTAAAACTCAAAGATAATTTCTTACCTAAAGGATTAACACCCTTAGAATATCTTTTTGACTCCAATGATGTAGCTAGAAAACAAAAAATGGAGCCAGTAAGATCTGACATAGAAGAGTGTAATATTGGTACATAATTGAAACCTAAAATGATAAAACTTTCCAAAATTTTGCCTCAAGAAGAAAGGGATAAATATATTGAAATTTTAGAGGAATATCAAGATGTGTTTGCTTGCATTTATGAAGATTTAAAATCTTATGATAAAAACATAATCCAACACAAAATTCCAATAAATGAGGATCAAAAACCATTCAAATAAAATTTGAGGAGAATTAACCCGGTACTATTACCTTTGATAGAAAAGGAATTTAAAATAATGTATGATGCCCAGACCATTGCACCAATCAAATACTCTGATTGGGTTTCAAACCTAGTTCCCACTAGAAAGAAAACAGGTGAAATTAGATTGTGTATTGACTTTAGAAATCTTAATAAAGTATCCTTAAAGGATAATTACCCTTTACCTAGGCTGGACCATATATTACAAAGGGTAGTAGGTTCTTCTAGGAATTCTTTGTTAGATGGATTTTCAGGATATAACCAGATCCTAGTCCAAGAAGAAGATCAGGCTAAAACAACGTTCACTACTCCTTGGGGCACTTTTATGTATGTAAAAATGCCTTTTGGACTTATGAATGCAAGGGAAACCTTTCAAAGGGATATGGACATAGCCTTTTCAAAGGAGATTCGTGATTTTTTCGTAATTTATTTAGATGACACTACTGTTATTTTCCAAAACAAATAATGAACATTTGTATCAATTGAGACAAGTTTTCATTAAATGTAGGAAAATTTGGCATCTCTCTGAATCCCAAGAAAATTTTATTTGGACTAGAAGAATGTGAGTTACCGAGCATGTAATCTCAAAATAAGGAATTAGAATTGATCCTACTAAGATAGAAGAAATTATGAACATCAGTCCACCTAGAAATATCAAAGAGTTACAAGCTTTCTTAGGTAAGATAAATTTTTTAAGAAGATTCATTTCAAACTTAGCAGAAATAATTAGAGAATTGAATAACATGCTAAAAAAAGATTCAGTTCTTAAATGGACTATTGAGGCTAAGCAACCTTTCGAATCCATCAAACTATCCTTAACCCAAACTCTAGTCCTGATAAGTCCTGATTTTAAGAAAGACTTCATAATATTTTCATTTGCTTCAGAACATACCGTTGCTACAGTTTTACTGCAGAAAAATGACCAAGGATTTGAACAACCTATAGCTTTCTTCAGTAAAACTCTTAGAGATGCCCCTTTGAAATATAACATAATGGAAAAACTGTTGGAAATGTTGTCATTGATGGCAAAGGAGATGACAAAGGAAATATCCATAAGGCAAAAGAGACAGAGAGGTAGCAGTTGAAGCAGAAGCAATACAAAGGTTTATTCATGAATTAGGGGTGTAATACAGGTTGCAGATGAATTATTGAGCAATTATTGAGCATAGACTTTGATTGAAGACTAAAACCCTGTGATAAAGGCTTAATATGCTTGGGGATGAGTTGGAACATTGCTTAAAATGGCAGAAGAGGACTGGAGAGGGAGAGCCCGAGAGCTGGAGAGAGGCAGAGAACCTCTTCAGAAATAGAATAGGAGGATAATAGCCATCGAACGGAATATCTGGCTTATTACGAAACTATAAGGGTTTGATTGAGATCTACCACCTGTATATATACACATATCTGTATAGGAAGAAATGTATATGAGTTCTATATGTATTCTTGATCGAATCATATGAGGAAATGGTCTTAGTGTAACTGTATACGGTGCCGGGTAACCTGGATGAGAATAATTTTGCCGACTGCAGGCTCCGTTGAATTCCCCAAGTTCTGTTTGACCGTGTAACCGTTTACTAGCCCACCGTGTGTCTAGAAAGGAAAGTATGATAATGTGTAGATATGTACCTTGTAATTTTAACTTATTAAATGACGCTGTCCAACCCAGGTGCCTTGTCGATTGGAGGTCGCCAGGCAATCGCCGCAATTTGAAATAAGGGTTTGATCGCCTTTGAGAATATACACAGGTGAATGAGATTTCATGACAAAGTACACATATAAGAAACATACAACAGAGCCTATAAAAGAGCGGAACTCTGTGTTACCATAAAGAATATATATATATATATATATATATATATATATATTGGAGGCGGAACCATAGTCTTATCAAAGAATCTATATATAATTGAAATCATAAAGGATCGGAACCCGGAGTCAACGAATGCGAGGGAGAATGTAACTCGCATTAACTTTGGTTAAACACTGTGGAACCCGCAAGTGGTTTTGGAGAGTGGATTTCCCCAATTCCGCACCTCCTTTCAACGTTAAGCAGTATTCCTGGAGTGTGGAGCGATTCCATACAGGAATCGACGCGTGTCCCAAGCGGTTTTTGATTAAAATGAAATTTCGCGCATTATACACCGACCAAAGACATCGAGCGAAATGGATATAAATCGTCGATCTGGCAGAGGAGCATCGAACGGAGATAATTGAACGAAGATGCGCGAGGTTTAATAAAAGCGCACAGAGATTAAGCCAGGTGCGGTGCGTTCCGTGGATTGGTCGTTTGACTGAATTGTGGGGCCTGGCGGAGTCATATATATAAATGAATTGGTTTAATTATGGTTTTCGACGTTTTATGGTCTTAATATAAGGTCCGGAGGTAATATAAAAGTCGGACATACGTGCAATGGACTCCGGTGGCAACCTTGGTGATCATGTTCGACAATAAAGTTGAACTCGTAATTATGCTATATATTACCACGGTCTTGACGTTTGATCAATTACAATATAGTTTAAATATGTGGATGACGGGTTATCCGTGTGAACGAATTGCAAATATTATATACATTGGGATATTATGGTTTTTGAATTGTGATTAGGCGCGCAGTTAAAAGAACAAGGATCTGATACGCATGGTGTGGAAGACTTATTGTTTTGGTTATAGCTATAAAGGGAACGCTGAATCAATATCTCAATTCCCTGAATTGAGATATGATAAATAAACCAGGATTGTTGGATTTGCCAGCGTGGAATTAAAGACAAGTAGGAGAGTGCCCGGATTGGGGGATGATTGGGCATGAGTTTGGGATGCATTTACACACAGTTAAGTGAAATATTGAAATTTACTGGGATAGTGAAGAGGTGATTAAACACAGAGACGAAAGTTCGTGAACAAGAAAAATACAGGGATTCAAAAGAGATATGAACAGGTGAAATGTACAGATGACGGTAAACAAAGAAGATGAAGAACATCTTCTTAACAGCAGTAGGAAAAGACAAATTCAGTAAAGCCAAATTTCAGAAGAGGAGCTGAGTGATATTGAAATATGTAATTAAAAATGTGAATGTAAATGTTGTAAATTTTTTTTTTTATTGTTTGTGATGCAAAGGCAAGTATCCTAAGGAAAAGAAAACTCCCACTGTAGCATGGAAATTTTGTACATATTATTATGATTTAAATTGATTTGGATAAAGAAATGAGGAGTGTTGCATATTCTAAGGGTATGACCATCCATTTTGTTCCCAGAGGAATAAAAATGCTCATGTGAGGATTTTGATAAGTAATACTACCTGAAAGGAAAAGTATGAGAAGTGAGAGAGAGAGAGAGAGAGAGAAAGAAAGACATAGAGAATGCATATATAATAGTAAAGGCAGAGAAGATTAAGAGAAGAAGAGAAGATACAGAACATTGAGACCGGGAGTAAATCACAGAACATTCAACAGTAATATCGCCGAGTCAGAATACAAGCCAAGCTCTCCTGTAGGTTGGTGCCTACAGAAAATTGAAGGGAGTTGGTGCTTCCTTGCAAGTTGTAGCTTGCAGAATTGAGGTTGGAGCCTCCTGTAGGTTGGTGCCTGCAGAAAAACAGTGGTGAGAGGGAGTAGGAGCTTGCCTTTGCATCACAACAATAATACGATGTGGTTTTCTCCCGTTATGGGTTCCACTTATATCTGGTGTCTCTGTGCATGATAGTTATGTATTGAATCTGATATGTATCATCTGCTTAATACCTGCAACTCTCAAATTAAGTCTACTACTATATTAAACTAATACTTGCTGCTTGCATTCTAAGATCACTTGCACATTAAATTGGATATGAAATGAAGGTGTAAATAGCTTAATGAAAATTTTTAAAAAGATCAGGAATGCATTAAACTGATTCACCCCCCCCTCTCAGTTTAATTAAAGGTTCAACAATTGGTATCAAAGCAAGGTTCCTTGTATATCAGTCTAACAACTGAAAGGAGATCCTAGGCTCTCAAGATGGCAAGTCAAGAAGGAAGCTCAACCAATAAAGCCCCTTTCTTTACAGGTGAAAATTATGCCTTTTGGAAAATAATAATGAAAGCTTATATAATGTCTTTAGGATTAGAAGCTTGGGATGCTGTGGAAATTGGATATGTCACAAAGTCAATTGATACAGAGAAAGAAGCTAAAGAAAGCGTTGTAGCTAATGCAAAATCAATGAATGCAATATTAAATGGACTATGTGAAGCTGAGTTTATCAAAATAATGCACAGTGGAGGCCTGTAGGAATGTGGGACCTGCCAGGGAAATATCCATTAGGAAATAAGGTTAAGGCTGCCAAAATTCAAGTATATAGAGCCCAGTTTGAAAAATTAAAAATGAATGATGATGAAGACATTGCCAGTTTCTTCCTAAAAGCTGCAGAAATTATTAACAATATGAAAGCTCTTGGAGAAAAAATTCCAGAAAGTATATCTGTGCAAAAGATTCTAAGATCTCTTCCATCCAGATTCAATTCCAAGGTGTCTGCAATAGAAGAAACAGCTGATTGGGAGACCTTGACCATGAACCAGCTACTAGGAAATCTTACAACATATGAGATGAGGCTCCCACAGAAGAAGCCAAGTACAAGGGAGGCAACATTCAAAACAGAAAAGAAGAAAGAAGAAAAGGAAGACATATGCTCCTGCTCTGATGAAGAAGAGGCTGAATTTGTCAAGAAATTGGATAGAGGCTCAGGTAGATACAAAGGTAAAATTCCTTTTAAATTCTTTAACTGTGGAAGAGTTTGACGTTATCTTTAAATGTCCTCACAAGAAAGGTAATAAATCAAGCTCAAGAATCGAGAGAAAAGACACATCAAAGAATTGGCGAGAAAAGGAAAATAAATTCGATGAAAATCCTTCTATGCTCGACCAAGACGACGGTGCATGCGAAGACTCGGATGAACCCTCGGGGAAAAGGGGAACACCGGGTACTGGTGGCCATAGAAGATCTTGAAGGTCTCTTGCTAGAAGTTGAGGAAGAAGGGGAATTCGAACTTGAGGGGGAGCTAAGAAGTGCTCTAGAGGAGATTGACAGACTCAAACTAAAATACAAAAAACAAAAAGAGATTCTCCTCAAATGTGTGAAAGAAGAACAAAATTCAGAAGTCCTCATGCAGCTGAAGGTAAATCTTGAAAGAGAAACCAAGAAGATAGAAGAGATGTTGCTTTAAATCAAATCAAACAGCAGACGCAGGAACAAGAGAAGTTGGAAGAAGAAGTAGTATGTCTGAGGAAGAAATTAGAAAATTCTCAAAGGAAAGTGTCTATAAATTCTTCTCAAAAAACAAGCTCTAGTAAGTTGAACGGAATTATGGATGCTCAAAGATATCCTATGATAAAAACTGGGATAGGCTATGAAGGAGAATCAAGTAAAAGAAAAGAAAAATAAAATAAAAAATATTATTTTTGTAAAATAAAAGAAGGTTGATGAAGCAACTCAAATAATTCCTACAAAGGAAGAAACATGTAATGAAGGAGACAAAAACCAGAAGAAACCTCTAATAAAAAAGAATTAAATAAATACTAAGACAACAGAAAAAGGATCATATACCCCTGAGTATGTCAAATTTGGAAACCATCAAAGGAGATTCTTCCATCCTATGAAAAGAAGTTACCATTTTGTTATGCGCCAAAAGGTACTACACATTGCGCATATTTTCATGCAAGGGAGGATGATTCAAACCAGCAAAGATGCAAACATGGAGAGACAACCTTACATCGGTATGCAAGTAATTTCTATAGTTATTGTTTTTATTGTAATGATTTTGTCCATAGGAGTATTGATTGTAGAAAAGTATGGACAAAGGCGATGTTCAATACCTCAAGGAGGTTTATGAGTCAAAGCAATTTTGTTCATGCTCACAATTCTGCAAAAACTATAGTCAAATGTTGTATATGCAATCAAGTTGGACATATATCTTCCAAGTGTTCTCTAAAAGGATATAACTCATCACCTCACAAAAGATACCAAACAAAAAGGGGCCTCCAGTGGATAAAGAACGTGAATAAATGTGACTTGGCTTTAACTACTCAAGATTTGAAGAGTCAATGGTATTTGGACAGTGGCTCCTCTAAACACATGACAGGAGACAAAAACAATTTTTTAACTCTTGATGAAAAGAAATCAGGCAATGTCACTTTTGGAAATGACAAATCAAGAAAGATCAAGGGAAAAGGATCAGTCAGCATAGACAATGGCAGAGAGAAAGACCCAAGATGACATTATGTAGATGAGCTGAAAGCAAACTTACTAAGTGTCGGTCGGATGTGTGATAAAGAAATTTGTTGAAAGTTCTCTTTTAAGAGCACAAAGATTGTCTGCCTTCAGAATCATATCAAGCACAACGGGGAAAAACTCCTCAAAGGTATTCGAGCAGACGTGTAACACATAGTGAAGGAAGGTGAAGCCTTCCATCTTGTAAACTTGAGGAAGTCATGGTTATGGCATAGGGGGTGGGACATCTCGACGTATCATTGGGCCCCGAGCAAGAAGAAGTCTTGTCGAAGATATGCAGGAAAGTAAAGGCCATAAAACACAGCTGCCTGATGTCGTAGTTTAGGAAACAAACTCATACATCTTCTAAATCTAAAGAAGAGTTATCATGAAAGACCACTACAACTTCTGCACATGGATCTGTGTGGACCTGCAAGAACTAAAACACCAAGTGGAGAGTCCTACTTTATGCTAATAATAGATGACTTCTCCAGAATGACATGGGTTGCTTTTCTCAAGAATAAATTGAAAGCTCTGGACAAATTCAAAACATTTAAAGCATTAGCAGAAAATCAGACAGGATGCAAGCTGAAATGCATCAGATCAGACAGAGGAGGTGAATTCACTGATTATGACTTTGCAGACCTATGCAATGAACATGGCATAAAACAACAACTTACTATTGGAGGGACACCTCAGCAGAATGGAGTAGCAGAGAGACAAAACATATCTGTTCAACAAATTGCCAGAGCCATGATGCAAGAGAATAATATTGCTCAAACCTTCTGGGCAGAAGAAGTGCACACAACAGTACATATCCTTAATAAATCTCACTTAAGGCCAAGCAGTGACAAGAATCCATATGAACTATGGCATGGAAAGCTAGCTTCAATCAAACATTTCAGAATCTTTGGAAGCAAGTGTTACATAAAGAATAATGATGAAAATCTTGGCAAATTTGATGCAAGAGAAGATGAAGGGATATTCCTAGGATATGCTTCCAAAAGAAAAGGGTACAGGTGCTAAAACAAGACCCTTCGGAAGATAGTTGAAAGTATTGATGTGAGATTTGATGAAGAACTTCCAAACAATACTAGAGATACAAACTGCTGCAGTACATCAGACAACAATGAAGAAGAAGATCAAAATGATGATGAAACAAGCAAAACATCAGAAGATGTTGGACTGAACTCAAAAACCCCCTCAAGATACACTCAAAAGAACCATCCAGAAGATCAAATCATGGGAGACAAGAATGTAGGACTGCAAACAAGAAGGCAGCTAACTGAACAGACAGAAGAAGTATACATAGCCATGTTGTCACAAATAGAACCAAAGAAATTTGAAGAATCCAGCAAGGACAAGTCTTGGGTAAATGCAATGAATGAAGAATTGGACCAAATTGAAAACAATACATGAAGAACTAGTTCCTAGAAACTGTTGAAAAAATGTCATGGGCTCAAAATGGGTGTTCAAAAATAAAATGAATGAGCAGATCAGTAATCGGGGAATAAAGCTAGTACAGTCTGTGAAGAATAATCACAAATAAGAACAGTTGACAGAAAACAGCCTGTGGGAATGGAAACTATCGAAATATTTCACACGCATTTGCATGCTACCAAGACTTAAAGGTATATCAAATGGATGTAAAGTCTGCTTTTCTTAATGGAGACTTAGAAGAATAAGTATACATGGAACAACCAGAACGTTTCTCTTTAATAGACAAAGAAGACCATGTGTGCAGACTGAAGAAGGCACTTTATGGACTGAAACAGGCTCCTCGTGCTTGGTACTCAAGACTGGATAACTATTTGCAAAAACAAGGCTTTAAGAGAGGTGGAGTAGACAGCAATCTATACATAAAAACCCATGAAAATGAACTCCTGATTGTTGTAGTATATGTTGATGACATTGTGTTTGGAAGCAACAGAGATGAACTAGCAAAAGGGTTTGCTGAGGAGATGAAATCAGAGTTTGAGATGTCCATGATTGGAGAACTCAGTTTCTACTTAGGACTTCAAATTCAGCAAAAGAACACAGGTACATTCATCTCACAGGAAAAATACTTAAAGGAAATGCTGAAAAAGTTCAAAATGGAGGACTGCAAACCTGTGTCAACTCCCATGACCACAGGTTGCAAGCTGTGTGCTGATGATAGATTAACAACGTGCAGATCAAAAACTCTCTGAGATCCGCGATTGGAAGTCTGGCCCAGCAATATTACGCATCAGACAGGACATCATGCTAGCGATGGACTAGAGTAGCTGAATGTCGAAGCTGACACACAACAAAACCATCTTACGGCGAGTAAAAAGAATACTCATGTATCTGGGGAACAACACAATGGACTTTGGTATCCTGAAGCAAAAAATTCACTTTAACGGCATACACATATGCAGATTGGGCCAGCTGTGTGGATGACAGGAAGAGTACAAGTGGAGGTGCTTTCTATCTAGGAGAAAGTCTGTTGGCATGGTTAAGCAAGAAACAAACATCCATCTCTCTGTCTACAGCTGAAGCAGAATATATAGCAGCAACAGCATGTTGTACACAAGTCATGTGGATGAAGCAAACTCTTCAAGACATGAAGGTAAGCATTGATGAACCTATTTCAATCAAATGTGATAATACAAGTGCTATAAGTATATCCAAAAATCATGTACTTCATTCAAAAACTAAACATATTCCAATCAAGTATCATTTCCTCCGAGAACAAGTGGCTCAGAAGATAGTAAAGCTGGAATATGTACCAACAAAAGAAAAGATAGCAGATATATTTATCAAACCTCTTGCTAGAGAACCATTTCAATATTTGAGAGATAAACTAGGGGTAGTATCTGCAGATGCTACTCTCTGATATAAAGAGAAAAGCACAACTTCAGGGGGAGAACAACCAACAAAGAAAGCATGAATCAGGTCCTAAGGATCGAAGGATTAAGGCAAAAGAACACCAAGTTATTATCCTAGAATTATCTACATTATTCAAGCATCAAAAGTCTATGAAGTATCATTATTCTCAATCTTAACTCTATACAAGTGAAAGAACTGTATCAATTTACAGTGTACAGTCAAAATTGATAATCCTCAAAGTGTTCTCTCAACAAGTCTTATACATGGAGCAGTGTGGTACACAGTTAACAGAAGAGAGCCTAAACATAACTCAGAAAGAGGAAACGCAAAAAGCAACCCTTTGCCATTGATGACAAAGGGGGAGGAAGAGCAGACAAACAGAAAGAGCAAACAACAGGAGAAAGAACAGGCAAATAGAGAAAATGTATTTCCATCAATGCCAAAGGGGGAGACTGTTGGAAATGTTGTCATTGATGGCAAAGGAGATGACAAAGGAAATATCTATAAGGCAAAAGAGACAGAGAGGTAGCAGTTGAAGCAAAAGCAATACAGAGGTTTATTCATGAATTAGGGGTGTAATACAGGTTGCAGATGAATTATTGAGCAATTATTGAGCATAGACTTTGATTGAAGACTAAAACCCTATGATAAAGGCTTAATAGGCTTGGGGATGAGTTGGAACATTGCTTAAAATGGCAGAGGACTGGAGAGGGAGAGCCGGAGAACTGGAGAGAGGCAGAGAACCTCTTCAGCAACAGAATAGGAGGATAATAGCCATCGAACGGAATATCTGGCTTATTACGAAACTATAAGGGTTTGTTTGAGATCTACCACCTGTATATATGCACATATCTGTATAGGAAGAATTGTATATGAGTTCTATATGTATTCTTGATCGAATCATATGAGGAAATGGTCTTAGTGTAACTGTATATCAGTTGGATAAATCGGGATGGAGAATACTGGTATTTAAAGGTGATACTCTTGCGTGAATCTCCCTTAAGTTCTTGTAGAAGCTGGACTGTGTAAATCAAGCTACGAGTCTACCTGTGTATTCAGAAATGAAAGGGTATGATAATGTGTAGATATGTACCTTGTCATTTTGGGATAAATTGTCAATGATTGTCCAAACTGTATGTGCCTTGGTCGTATTGAGGTCAGCGCAAGCACTGCCAGTAATTTGAAATAAGGGTTTTGATCGCCTTCTGAGAATTGACGAGAGGTGAATGAGATTTCATGACAAAGTACACATATAAGAAACATACAACAGAGCCTATAAAAGAGCGGAACTCTGCATTACCATAAAGAATATATATATATATATATATATTGGAGGCAGAACCATAGTCTTATCAAAGAATATATATATAATTGAAATCATTAAGGATCGGAACCCGGAGTCAACGAATGCGAGGGAGAACGTAACTCACATTAACTTTGGTTAAACACTGTGGAACCCGCGAGTGGTTTTGGAGAGTGGATTTCCCCAATTCTGCACTGCCTTTCAACGTTAAGCGGTATTCCTAGAGTGTGGAGAGATTCCATACAGGAATCGACGCGTGTCCCAAGCGGTTTTTGATTAAAATGAAATTTCGTGCATTATACACCGACCAAAGACACCGAGCAAAATGGATATAAAACATTGATCTGGCGGAGGAGCATCGGACGGAGATCATTGAACGAAGATGCGCGAGGTTTAATAAAAGCGCACGGAGATTAAGCCAGGTACGGTGCATTCCGTGGATTGGTCGTTTCACTGAATTGTGGGGCCTGGCGGAGTCATATATATAAATGAATTGGTTTAATTATGGTTTTCGACGTTTTATGGTCTTAATATAAGGTCCGGAGGTAATATAAAAGTCGGAGATACGTGCAATGGACTCCGGGTATTAATATAAGGCGGCAACCTTGGTGATCATGTTCGACAATAAAGTTGAACTCGTAATTATGTTATATATTACCACGGTCTTGACATTTGATCAATTACAATATAGTTTAAATATGTGGATGACGGGTTATCCGTGTGAACGAGTTGCAGATATTATATACATTGGGATATTATGGTTTTTGAATTGTGATTAGGCGCGCAGTTAAAAGAACAAGGATCTGATACGCATGGTGTGGAAGACTTATTGTTTTGGTTATAGCTATAAAGGGAACGTTGAATCAATATCTCAATTCCCTGAATTGAGATATGATAAATAAACCAGGCTTGTTGGATTTTCCAGCGTGGAATTAAAGACAAGTAGGAGAGTGCTCGGATTGGGGGATGATTGGGCATGAGTTTGGGATGCATTTACACACAGTTAAGTGAAATATTGAAATTTACTGGGATAGTGAACAGGTGATTAAACACAGAGATGAAAGTTCGTAGATAAGAAAAATACGAGGGGATTTCCACAGGGGCGAGAACGGGTGAAAATAATACGGATAATGATAAACAAAGAATATACGAAACCGACTTCTTAACGGCCGACGGTAAAACAAATTCAGCAAAGCCAAAGTTCGAGAAGAAGTGAGTGATATTGAAATATGTAATTAAAAATGTGAATGTAAATGTTGTAAATATTTTTTATTGTTTGTGATGCAAAGGCAAGTATCCTAAGGAAAAGAAAACTCCAACTTTAATAGCATGAAATTGTGTACATATTATTATGATTTTTTAAATTGAGTTGGATAAAGAAATGAGGAGGGAGAAGACCAAGGGGTATGACCATTCATTTCGAATTCCTAGAGGAAAACAAACAGTCATCAAGAAATTCTATAAGTAATATCATTTTGATATGCAAAAAAGTGAGTAAGAAGAGAGAGAGAGAGTGAGAGAGAGAGAAAGAAGATATAGAGAATGCGAGAATATAGAAGAATAAAGCGAGAAGATTAAAAGAGAAAGAAAAAAACGGGAATCTGAAACATTGATATCTGGAGTAAATCGACAAACATTAGAGCAATAGCTATTAGTTGTAGCTGAAAAAGGTTGAAGCCTCACAGCCAGGTTGGTGCCCTACGAAAATTGAAGGGGAGTTGGTTCTTCCTTGCAAGTTGTAGCTTGCGGGGTGAGGTTGGAGCCTCACGTAGGTTGGTGCCTGCAAGAAACAGTGGTGAGAGGAGTAGGAGCTTGCCTTTGCATCACAACAATAATAAGATGTGGTTTTCTCCTGATTATGGGTTTCCACTTATATCACCATGAGTGTCTCTGTGCATGATAGTTATGTATTGAATCTGATATGTATCATCTGCTTAATACCCGCAACTCTCATATTAAGTCTACTACTATATTAAACTAATACTTGCTGCTTGCATTCTAAGATTACTTGCACATTAATTGGATATGAAATGAAGGTGTAAATAGCTTAATGAAAAGTTTTAAAAAGATCAGGAATGCATTAAACTGATTCACCCCCCTCTCTCAGTTTAACTAAAGGTTCAACAAAAACAAGCCTTATTTTTGGTAAAGGCTATAAAAGACTTCAGGGTGTATATTCTCTATTCACACATAATTGCCTATGTCCCCAATTCTATAGTAAAAGAAATTCTTACTCAGGATGGTCCTAATGGAATAAGAGGTAAGTTGTTTGACACTATCCTAGAATATGACATAGAAATTAAACCCACAAAACTCATCAAGGGTCAAGGATTAGCCATACTTATGGCTGAATCCAACTGTAATGCCTTAGATATAAATTTAATTGCTTAGGTTGATGACCAGGAAGAGATGGCGACTCCAATGATCAGTGAAGCCTTCTCAAATTCACCTTGGTATTCAGATATCATCTTTGTACTATCAAACTTACAAGATCCTCCTGGATTGTCAGGAACTAAAGCTAGATTTATTAAAATTAAAGCAATAAGATTTTGTATCTTAGATAATGTACTCTTTTGGAGAGATCATTGTGGGATTTTACTAAATTGTTTACTAGAGGAAGAAGCTGATAAAATTCTTGAATAGTTTCATGTAGGTGACTATGGAGGGAATTTATATTGGAAAACTACTGCTGATAAGATCCTTAGATATGGTTTCTACTGGCCTACTTTGTTCACTGATGTTAAAAAGTTTGTGACTTTTTGTCACAAGTGCCAAATTTTTGAAGGTAAGAAAAAATTGTTACCCCTACCTCTAAAGCCTATTTCAACTGAGATGTCATTTCAACAATGGGTTTTAGACTTCATTGGTGAAATTCACCCTCCATCCTCAGGCCAACATAAGTGAAATTTTAACTGCCACTGATTATTTTACAAAGTGGATTGAAGCCATACCCTCCAGACAAGCCACTAACACACTCATTATAGCCTTCCTAGAAAATAACATTCTTTCAAGATTTGGATTCCCATAGAATATTATTACTGATAATGCAGCAACATTCAAATCCAAAAAGATGATTTCCTTTTTCCACAAATACCATATTACCCTAGGCCATTCTACTGCATATTACCCTCAGGGTAATGGCCTAGTTGAATCCTCAAACAAAATTCTTGTAAATATCATTAAAAAAATACTGGAAGATAACGAGAAACCTTGGAATAGAAAGTTAGTTAATGCCCTATGGGCAGATAGACTTACAACTAAGAATTCCATTGGTACATCTCTTTACCAACTTGTTTATGGAATGGATGTTGTTTTTCCATCCTCCTTAGGAGTGCCAGTGATGAAATTTATCCATGAATTATAGGTTGAAACTAATGATATTCAGAGAAGGATTAACCAAACTATTCACTTGCAACAAGAAAGGGAAGAAGTTTATGTTAAATCCCAAGTTATCCAAGATAAAGTCAAGAAAATCTATGATAAAAATACCAAAGAGGATGAATTTTACATTGGAGATCGAGTGTTAAAGTGGGATGCTAGGAGAGAAGACAAAGGTAAACATGGGAAATCCGATTTCTTGTGGAAAGGGCCTTATGTAATTTATGACTACAGAGGAAATAATTCTTTCTTTTTGAAAGAATTGGATGGAGCAGATCTACAAGAAGGACCAGTCAATGGCAGAATGCTGAAACACTAATACTCCTCTGAGTTACCAAATAGTTAGTTTTTATTCACTTCGATCATTGTACATATACATTGCAAATTTTAGATTGGATTGGATTTTTTCCTTACAGAGTTGAAGCTCAAAGAGAATGCCCTAAGCTTTGAAGGATAAAATGTCATAAATATGAGTTATTACATAAAGCAAGAGACACTTACAGGACATCATAGTCAAAATTCAAAGGCTACTGGATCTCAAAGTTCTTGACATTTCACTAGGAAATTCCATCCCCAAGTGGAGCCACTATTAGGGTCCTATAATAATAGGGTTTATAAAATTTTGAATTGACTTTTATAGTTTTGTAAATATGTACATAACTTGCTTCCTGCGAGTTTTTTTCCCATATTTAAAAAAATGAAAATATAACAAAAAAGTCAAAAAGAGGGTAAAAAGTTCTAAAAAAAAGATCAAAGGACTTAGAAAAAATATATACCCCAAAAGAAAAAAGAGATAAAAATAAGACTTGGAAGTGAGCAAGTCCAAATGCCACTACTTTTTACTTTTACTGCAAGAATAATGATTATGTGCAGAGTGTCATTACATGCCATAATCCTTGATGAGTTAAATTGTTTAAAATTAACTTGTCATGTTTTCAATTTCAAGTTTTTAGATAGTGAATAAAGGTTTTTCAGACAGTTTAATCCTGACAAATCAGTAGATAGGTAGAGAATAATAATGTTTTTCAGGTTTAGGAGGAATTTTGTTTTGTTTAACTGGTTTATTCATTCAACAAAATAAGCCTTCATTCCTACCTAAAGAAAGAAGTTTACCTAATTCTGTTATGAAGCGGGCTGTGAGAAAGTATGTTTCTTGCCCGGTGCACAGGTTCTTACCCTCCATCTTTAATACCCAATTCTTCGCAAGCAGAAGAAAATCAAATGTGCATCACTCCTTTGAAATGGAATACACTCTCCCCGGCAATGGCGCCAAAATGTTGAGGTATAAAAGGTATATTTTTAACACCTATTTATCCTACATTAATTATCAATCCAGGAACAACTTTTTATTTCAAGAGTGTACTATGTTTGAGACTGCAATGTAGCTAAGAGTAATGCTATGAAAGATGTAGTGTAGTATTCTAGATACAAGAGTAAACAAATGCTTGTAAAGAAATCTAATTACAGTAACATGAATGGAAATACTCTGAAATCTTAACTACTCACTCTGCAAAGCATCAATCAAGGATACATTAGCAATAACTCATTCCCTTAGAAATCGATGCAACTAAAATCACACTAAGACAAGGCAATCAATCTGGGAACTTGAAGGAACTAACCAATGTTCTCTACAGTTGACAGTCCTGTCCTTTAAGCAATCAAAGTGAAATCGAATTTGAACTACTTGTTGATTAAAATGATTAATAAGAACTTCTTCTAAAAGCAAGAACTGGAAAGGAACAACAATTCATAATTCCTATGTGTACACAACAACTGTAAACAATCTCTCTGCAAATCTGAACCTAACGAATTAGAAAGGAACAACAAATGCAAACTTAACAAAATTAGAGAACAAGTCTTCTTAAACTCCAACCTTGTCGACAACAAACACTATTAAATAGTCAATCGAAATGAACCATAATCCAATGGAACAACAATGAAGTTAAGTATGGAACAACAAAGGTTTATAAGAGATAGAAAGATGAATAAGACAGTAATCACGATCCCTGCTAAAATAGAATAGCAATGCAATCCACTAGCGCACACAACAGTCCAGTACTCAATTCAACAGTAACCAAATAACTCTGTAACCATAATGAAACCAAATGCAATTATCACACGACAGTAATCAAAGGATAGAAATACAAACAACAGAGCAATTCCACCAGGGTCGGGCCCTTAGCACCAGTGAAACACTGTTGGGTTACTTCAGAGCTTGAAAGATGAAATGAAATGTGCCTTTGTATTAATCAAGCATAAAAGTATTACATAGATTGCTCTCTAAACCCGAGAGTCAATAAAACGTAATATTATAAAAAGGATGTTTTGAATAAAAATGATCTCCCGCTACAATCACTAAAGGCGTTGCCTTATATAACAAACTCCAACAGACAAGACAAGGAAGGAGATGAGGTTTGAACAGCGATCCCTCGGGATCGAAGGATCCTGAGGGATTCGCTTCCCTTCTTTCTTTAGTTGTCACTTGATTTCCTTTGACCAAAGCCGAGCTATCCCCTGCCTTTTCTTAGCAATGCGTTCGGATTTCCTTGGCTTTGGCAGGATTTGGTCTAACGCTAGAGGAACAACAGTTGTATTTACTTTAGCCTCGCCTCTGATATAGCTGTTCACCTCGCCTAATTCCTGTTTTTAGCAATAAAAGGCAGTTTTTAGTTACATTTTACAATAAACATAAATATTCACAATTCTACCACAATTCTTGTAATAAGTCATATTTCTAAAGTAAAAAGAATTATGATTAAATTAAAAGAATGGGAAAACACATAGTGAATTCATACCTTTTTCACTGCTCAACAAAGAGAACAAGAAATCTTGAAATGGAAAGTTACTCAATGCCCTATGGGCAGATAGACTTACAACTAAGAATTCCATTGGTACATCTCCTTACCGGCTTGTTTATGGAATGGATGTTGTTTTTCCATCCTCCTTAGGAGTGCCAGTGATGAAAATTATCCAAGAATTACAGGTTGAAACTAATGATATTTAGAGAAGGATTAACCAAACTATTCACTTGCAACAAACAAGGGAAGAAGTTTATGTTAAATCCCAAGTTATCCAAGATAAAATTAAGAAAATCTATGATAAAAAGACCAAAGAGGATGAATTTTACATTGGAGATCGAGTGTTAAAGTGGGATTCTAGGAGAAAAGACAAGGGTAAACATGGGAAATTCGATTTCCTATGGAAAGTACCTTATGTAATTTATGGTTACAGAGGAAATAATTCTTTCTTTTTGAAAGAATTGGATGGAGCAGATCTACTAGAAGGACCAGTCAATGGCAGAATGCAGAAGCACTACTACTCCCCTGAGTTAACAAATAGTTAGTTTTTATTCACTTCAATCATTGTACATATACATTGCAAAATTTAGATTGGATTGGTTGTTTGCCTTATAGAGTTGAAGCCCGAAGAGAAGGCCCTATGCTTTGAAGGGTAAAATATAATAAATATGAGTTATTACATAAAGCAGGAGACACTTAGATGACATCATAGTCAAAATTCAAAGGCTATTGGATCTCAAAGTTCTTGACATTTCACTAGGAAATTCCATCCCCAAGTGGAGCCACTGTTAGGGTCCTATAATAATAGGGTTCATAAAATTTTGAATTGACTTTGATAGTCTTGTAAATATGTACATACCTTGCTTTTTGCAAGTTGTTTTCCCATATTTGAACAAATGAAAAAATAATAAAAAATTCAAAAAGAGGGTAAAAAGTTCTAAAAAAAAGATCAAAGGACTTAGAAAAAATATATAACCCAAAAGAAAAAAGAGATAAAAATAATACTTGAAAGTGAGCAAGTCGAAATGCCACTACTTTTTAATTTTACTGCAAGAATAATGATTATGTGCAGAGTGTCATTACATGCCATAATCCTTGATGAGTTAAACTGTTTAAACTTAACTTGTCATGTTTTCAATTTCAAGTTTTTAGATAGTGAATAAAGGTTTGTCAGACAGTTTAATCCTGAAAAATCAGTAGATAGGTAGAGAATAATGAGGAGCTCAACAGTTTAATCTGAGCCCTCGGATGAAATAAGGTAGATTTAGATATTTTATGCTTTAAAAGAATAAATGTTTCAAGGTTGAAAGTCTAAAATCATCTCCCAAATGAGGAAAAAATGTTAGTATAAGGCTGAGTAGGTAGAATGAAGTGGAGAAAGCATGTAATATTGATCGCTAGGAAAAATCACTAATTTCCCCTTCCCTATAAGTATTCAATATTCTAAGCTATCATTCAAACAAGCTCAGAGCATTTCTCTAACTTTTGTTGGGACCGGACCCAAGGCTTACTGACTGGTTAGTTGAAAATGTCGAGTTCTAATTTTAGAATCCTCATTTGTCTATTCATCCCTCATTCATCCATTATAACTCCTTTTCATAAGTAAAGACTCATTCTTAATTAATGAAGCATAAAACCCCATGTAATTAACTTCATCCCTTCAGAAACATGCATAAAATCCTCAAAAATACATTTATCCTAAGTATTGGTGAAATGATAAAAAGATAAGCTATGCTTTACTCTTACACTTAGTGATTTTATGTATTTTGTTTTATATTCCATTTCCCTTTCATATTAACTTTTAACCTATTTTATTAAAACCCTAACTAATTACCTTATCCTACTTATTTAACACCCTATATCTAAATACCCCCAAAACCCACTATTATAAAGTTTTAGACCAAAGTTATTACCCATGTGTTAAAATAAAAACCCCAATTACAAAGCCCTTTGGTCTAAACTATCATTAAATAAATATCCCGCCCCTATGGTCGTTAAACCATTCAAAAAGGTTTAAATACTATATAATAAACTAAATACTGCACCCTTTATGTTTTTATTAAGACATATTACAAATGTTTTAAGTGAAACATATTAACCCCGCATTCCAAAGTTTTGAATCTAATAAAGTTACAAAACCTTTATCCCCGCTTATAGATAAAAGCCCGCACCTTTGCATTGGTTAAAACATTATCCTATGTTTTAAAACATTATCCCTCTATTATTATATAAACCAATGTATAAAGCTGCTAATCCTTGCCGCCTAATAAACCCCACATCAATATATGATTAAAGCCTTTACCCGCGGCAAAACATAAAGGTTTAATTATATGTTTTAAATATCTGTGCACATATATGAAGCTCGGTCCAACCATTTCATTTAGCCACAGTTTCCCTTCTAATCCTGACCCTTTGCATCTAAACTTCAGATCCGATAGTCGATACGCAATATCATGTAGAAAATGTAATCAATCAATCAAATGCAAAATCGATGCGAAATGGGCAGTTTTTCTCATTTCTCTCTCCTTGACGTTTCACTTTTTCACTAGATCACGTGCATTTTTTCCAAATCTTCTTATCGCCAAAACGCTGCGTGATAACCACTGCCTAGTTTTCCATTTAAAATCTGAAACCGCCTCCTGCCATGACGCGACCTGCATTTAATACTGATAAATACGAACAAAATATATGTTAAAACCTTTGAAAACCTTCATTTTATCAGTTTATCTACGCATTTTAAACCTCCGAGTTGCTGCTCCCGACTGTGTGAACAATTTTTAAGCCACTACTTGCCCTTTTATGCCCAGAACCTTCGAATTTCATAAAAATTTACCATTGAAGACTAATTGAGGAGCTATTCACCGCTCCATAAAGTTTTTGAAGTCTTCAAATTCAACGGAAAACCTCAAAACCCTTTCAGAGCCAAATACCTGCATAAAAAGGTATTTTCCAAAGAATTCCAAACCTGCAAATTGAGTTTAAGCTATCTTGAAGAGAACCAATCCTTTTTTTTAAGAAAATCAATCAAATTGAACAGCCTAAAAACACAAAAAACAAGCCAAACTCTAGAAAATTTTTCCCAAAACCCCGTTTATCCTCTGTGCGCCTTTCAAAGCAATTTTGCTCAATTTCTAAAATTTAAAAGATCAATCTCAAAGATCTTGAAGGCTAAAAAACCTTTGAAATACCCTGAATTCCTATTTTCTCAGCCAAGCAAACTTAGAAAACCCCAGTTTTTTGTTTTATACCAGTTGTTACATCCTCAGATAAACTTGATTAAGTATAAATCCTAAAAGAGACTATCCTTAGCCTAAATTTGCCCAGTTTTCCCTCTGTTAAAATAAAATTACTCTTGCAAAATGTTTAATCTTGCAAAAGTAACCTAAAAATGATAAAAAAACAGAGTACCAAAAAACCTAAGGGATCCAAAGCCCCTAAGTCTACTCCAGTCATCACTGCCAAATTTTCTATATCAGTAAATCCCGTTCAACCACCTATGGTTGCTGTTGAAAGCCTTCCTTTAACTGATATTGATTATAAAATTTGTGATCTTGATGTTGAATTAAATTTTTTAGATATACACAACTGGTGTTATGAAAAGTATCTAGACAAAGATGAAATTTCTATTTTGGAAACACATTTACCCAAGTATATAGTTCCCTTAACCCACCCAGGTCAATAAGTCATAAGGCTATGCCAAAAGTATTATGAACTAGATCAAAGGGCTATAGTAAATGCTGATAAAGAGATACTTTTCACTATTACAGCCCAGTTTATTAATCAAATGCTACAATTGCAGCCTGATCCCCAAGCAGTCCCCTTGTTTATAGAGGCCTTAACTCAGCTATACCTTGGCCTAGATTTCCCTAAAAGGTTCATTATTTTTCAGAATTTTATGCTTTCTCATGTTGATATTCCAAAGATAAATCCTCCATACCCCACAGCTAAATTTTCTTAAGGTGCTAGACAGATTATCTCTATGCTCTCTTTCATCCTTGGATATTTTACAGATGAGCATACTGATGAATCTATTCTTGGTTTCTTATCCACCATGTCTCCTAGTCAACCTCCATCAGTCATTTTTGACTATGTTGGTTTCATAGCAGATGCCATCCACTACCAGTTGACTAAATTACCCATAGAAGGAGTATTTAGATATACTTCTTATCTTTCTCATTTGTTCCTATTTTTTCAAGAAGATAAATTTACAGTCACTTTGCAAAAAATTGGATATAGAGGGAAAACCTCTATTAATTATATTTTGTACTTCACCGCTGAGAAAAGAATGTAATTATTTCACCTATTGAGAGTTTTTAGAGCTATTTTTTCATCCAGCAATGACCATATTGAATAAATAAGAGCATCCAAGGATCAGTGAAGAAATGAAAATCATTTTACAACTTTCAGAGCAGAACAAGGTTGGAGATTGGTACCTCTATGAAAAACACATTGAATTAAGGATTTTTGGGCCAAACTTGTTACCCTACAAGTTGCCCAAGCATGTGTGCATGATAATTTTTGACTAGAATATCTTAGAGAGATTCTCAATTCAGATTCAATTAACTTTATGGCAGCCAATAAAAAGACCCAATTTAAGTTAAAAAATCAAATTGGTTCATTTATCTGCAACCATAGGGACAGTAAAAAGGAACTGACAAATCTGTTATCATAATTCATATTTGAAGAGTGTTTTCCATGGAATTATGATCCACAAGGGATCTTAAGCCAACTAAGAATGAAATGTAAATTAACACCCTTTATCCATGAGTCAAAGCCTAAAATAAAAAATGTTCCCAATCAAGATGAATGGATTGAAAACACCTTGAGAAAGGCAACAAGTCAAAAAGATACGACACTAGCATTGGAAGTTTCCAAGCAGCCAAAAACATCAAGTAAAAGAGTTAGGGAAGAAGGAGCATACACAGCAGAGACAACAACTAAGAATAAATTTAAAATAATCTATAAGAAAAGGCCCAAGCTCAGTTCAGTTGATAAGGAGAAAGTAACAATTGATATTGATGAGACAGATGCTCCAGTGACCAATGATGATATAGCAACAGCCATAATCAATGAAACACTTGTAGAAATTAAAAAGGAAAAACCAGTAAACGAGGATGACACACATATGATTGAGAAAAAACACAGCATGGAAGCCTCTTCCTCACAACTAGCTGAGGAAAAGGACTTGGACATCAAAGAGAAGTACAAGAAAATTAAGCAGAAAAATGAAGAGATAAAGACAGAAATATACTCTCAATTCTTGAAATAGAAGCTTGGAAATCAGAATAGATTATTATCGGCATTTGATTATTCCAGAAATAAAATGATGATGTCATTTCTACATCCTACTACGTCAGTGCCAAAAACAATATCAGACTATAAAAAGGTTGATCTTGACGTAGACACAAAAAAAATCCATGAGTTGGACCAGATTGAGTTCCATAGGCAGAGCTCTGAAATGTTATATTCTACAGTGGAAACTAAAGAAATCAGTGCTAATAAACTCCAAAATACCATCCTCAACATGCACGACCAGATGAAGATGGAAATAGATTCACTATATGCCAAGGACCTAAGGATCAAAGCCTTAGAGGAACTAGTATTTTAGGTGGGATATGATCCCTCAAACATCAAAGCAACAGAATTATTGATTAAGAAAAAGAATGAAGATATAGAAACTTTAAGGAAACAACTCAAACTTCCTCAAAGTGAGCATCCACAAACAAAATAATTCCTCCAGGATCAAAGTGAAAAATAGGAAATGATGAAACTAATACTTCAATTGACAGCACAAATCAAGGAGATGGAAACACAAACGGACAAACTGGTCCAAGAAAGAGAGACTGTAAAAGAGCCGGAAATTCCTACAATTCCTACATTCATCCCAGTGATTACTACAACAATGCCTTCTACTTTAGGAGAAAAGTTAGAACCAAAGAGCCCATTGGTAACTGCAGTGTCAGTGACTTTTGCCACCATTTCAGCTACAGAATCTTCTACAACAGCTGTACAACATACATATGAAGCCAACCAGATAGTAAAAGCAATAGAAGATATGTCCTTGAAGACAAACAAAATAAAAAAATTAAACAAAATGATTGAAAATCTCTAGAGTGCAAATAAAACAGCTCATATTAATGTCGAAAATCATGAACAGAAAGCTATCAGATTAGGGGAGAAACTCCAAAATTTACAAAGGGAATTGATTTTCACAGATTATATCTCCTACATCAAAAATCATCTCTGGACCAACATCATTGAAGCCATTCATAATCAATGGCCTTCAATTCTAGTAATATTTGAGCAGAAATAATTGTTATTGGAAACTCAAGCAGAGATACAGAAGACCAAGGATGAATTGGTTGATAAACCTAAATAGGCATTAAATCTCATAACATTTCTCAATAGCAAAAATAGAGAAGAACTTGAGGAACTTCAAGTATTAGATAGGATAGAGACAATCCTACAAATCACGAAGGTTGTCACTAAAAGGAACTTGATGAAGAATCTTGAGAAAAGTGTGAAGCCATGAACCTTGCCATAACTAGATTTATGGTAAAGTATACAAAACTTAGACAAAAATTCTTATCTGATATACATGTTTTTAATGAAAATTTTATGCCACAGAAGGACTATGAAAAAAAGATCAGGGATTTTGCTAAAGAGCAAGTAAACAAGCGACCATCACAAGGAACTCCTACAGGGAAAGTTTTACTTCAGTATTTTGAGTATTTATTCTTCTTACAACATGAAATTAAGCGTCTCTTTGTCATCAAGCCTACTTTTTCAAGATATACCGATGCTGATTAGAATTTCATGAAGTTGAAGAACGTAAAAATTCCTAAAGCAGAAGAGTGGCAGACTTTCACAGACTTGATGTCAAAATTGAAGATAAAAACAGTAAAACAATTTGCCTCAAGACAGTCGAAAGAAAAGAAAAAGAAAAGAAAAAATAGTTTTATGAGTTTTACTACTAAAATATATATTTTACAGCAGTAAGATAGTAAAACTGATTATCAAAGAGCATTCTTGTCAAAGAGTATAAAGTTAAAGAGTATCAGCAGGAAGGAGTATCATTGAAGGCAAGCAGATTGTAAGATAATATCTAGCAGCCAATAATCAGGACACATAGGCATCCAATAGCTCCTTGTCATCAAAACAGTTCTATTTATTTTGGATAAAAGAGGACAACTTGCTGATTTGTTAAGAAACTCTCCCTTTTACTATGTAAGGATATTTTATTTTTCCTAAGTTAATTTCTAGAACCCCTCTAGGATATTTGTAATACACTTTGTATAAAAACTTCAATTTCAGAAGTATTAAGTGTGGAATAAAATTGTTGAAGGTTATTATAGACATATTGTTGACTTGAAGGCTATGTGTTTCAACTTTGAATAGTAGACTAGATCACCTTTTTGGAATCATACTTCAGGATCCCTGTGATAATCAATCTGGAGTGAAGTAATCTCTAAAATTGTCATTTATAATCTTGCTTTGTTACATGCATACATCTGTGTTTTAATTCTAAATCTGAATGTACAACTAGGAGTATTACTAAAGGACATGTTAATAGCACCATGTTTTTAACTAGTTGTCATTTCTTTGTTTTCTTTTGATTTCCGGTGCTGAGAATTCTTAATTTCTCTCATTCCCGTTTGACCTCTGCCTTCTACTTCCCTTTTCTGAATCAAAGGATCCTTAAGTTCCCTTTATCCCGATCATATCACCTCAAAAAAAACAATTTCCCATAATCTTCAAGGGTTATCTATCTTGCCCGGAAGACATTTGACCTTTTAGGCTCCGATCCTAGCTCTGCTAGCTTGATTTAGACTCCATAGCCCAATGGAAAAGTAAATTTCCCTCTATTCATCCCTTCTAGTGATTTTTTCTCACCAACACAATCAATCAAAACCAAACTGCCCATTAATAACTAGCCTAATATCTACAAATCAAACAAAGATAAATTTTAAAGGGAGAGCTCTCTTTGAACCCTAGGAAGGCTAGATCCTAGAGTTTGAAGTAGGTTTGTGGTTACCTATAGATTTATTTGACTTAAATCCAAAATCCCGCAACTTAAGAATTTACCAGAATGATAACAGTTCCAACAACAATGAATTATGTACAAGAAACCTGTCAAGGTGAGCAGAGATGGGGTCTTCCCATAATCTATTGTTGGACCAAGTGAATATTCCTCGCATTGGTTTAAAGTCCAGGAGATCCCATTGGAGTACAAGGTCTTCCACCTTGGGGAGCATTTGGTCCCTACTGCTACTGCCTCCTCTCTTTTCTTTCAGTTCTAGGACAATATTTAGGTCTTTGGCTAATATGATTTTCTTGGTAGAGTGAAGGTCTAGAAATACAGAAAGAGAGTGCCAACAATCTCTCTTTTCAGCGTACATCAAAGGAACATAAAGATTAAAAAGAGAAAATGTTAACTTACTTGTGGAGTGCCTTAGCTCGGTGAAAATCCAGTGTTGTGTCTCGAAGGAGTTCTCCAAATGAAATTGTTCCTCCGACCACAAAGTGGAAATTCCACCTGAGGAGCCCCTTGCACTTACAACCTTCCCTGCATTTTTCTTCCATTTCGATTTACTGATGTCAAGAAGGGTGTCCCCTTCGATTTTAGTCTCTTGGAGCATGAGGATTTTAGAAGGTTCCATATTCAGTAGATATTTGATAGCTTCAGCTTTCATAGGGTTCCCCAACCGTCTGCAATTCCAAGAGACTAATTTCATTATTTACTGTTGGAGGGGTTGGTAGCTCCTCCCTTGGGAGGTCTTGTTCTGGTATTTCTCCCGATGGACATTTCGATTGTGGATTGACTTCCTTGCGTTTTTTATCATTCGGCTTCTTCTTCCCTGGCTTCTTTATGTGATTTTCTTCCCACTCTTTTTGAAGGCCTCTCAAAGGTTTCATCCTCCGAGGAGCAAGATTTTTCCAATGGCTTATTTCTGATCATTGCAGCATATGAGGGTGGAGACGAGGTACCTGGGATTACTCCAGAGGGGGATGTTTCTTTATTACCTTTTCCCAAGGAGGGGAAAG
Source organism: Pinus albicaulis (assembly GCA_034641835.2). Classification (NCBI taxonomy): domain Eukaryota; kingdom Viridiplantae; phylum Streptophyta; class Pinopsida; order Pinales; family Pinaceae; genus Pinus; species Pinus albicaulis. The sequence goes on from CM076578.1 coordinate 529,315,359, forward strand.
TATTCTGCTGTTCTATGGTTTCCAAAGTTGTTACTGAGGCATATACAAGAGTGTTGAGCTCCTCAATATTTTTTTTGGCTTCAACCGATGGGGGAACATAGATGTCTTCCCCAAAATTCTACCCTACTACTGATACTTTGGTCCCTTTTTTGACTCCTTTTCCTTTAGCTTTTGTCGGGGATAATTTCTAAACCAGGTTCCATTGTTATCCTTTCAAATTCTCACTTTCTTCTTCTACCTTATTTTTGTACTGCCTTGCAAAATGGCCATAACTATGATAATCCTTGCATTTAAATGGAAGCTACTCATAATCCAGCTCCTAGACATGGGTCCAGTCAACAAAAATTAGTTTGATAGCTTCAGGTAGCTCAAATTCCAAATCCACCACAACACATATACGTGTGCATGAGTATTATTTTTTTCTCACTTCTTGATCAATATAATTTCCGAGGGTGTTGCTAATGGTTTGGAGAGACTCTTGGTTCCAGCAATGTAGTGGGAGATGTGGGAGGCATACCCATAGTGGAACAGTTTAAGGCACATCTTGAGTGGGATCAAAGTCAGGGGTCTATTTATTTAAGTATATTCCCTTAGGACCCATAAAATATGGGTCGTTTCTGAAGAGGAGGCTTTTGTCTTCCACATTCTCAAAAACAAAAACAAAGTATCCTTTGCCTACGAAGTGGCTTTTGATGCCTTCCGAGACTAAAGGAATCCAGTTCCTCTACACATAGTCTTCCACAACTTTGGGAGAGGGACAGAGGCCAGTACACTATCCAATGAGCCCTCTTTTAGCTAGGTTCAATGTAGATCGACAAGTTTCTTCGATTGGAAGGGCCACCGAAGGGATGCTATCCAGCTTCTTCACGAACTTTTGCTGAGATTCAGTCAGAGGGGGCTTGATGTTGGTTGCTATCAATTTCTTCAATGCAAGGAATTTTGGAGGAGGAGGAAGGGGAGCCTCGGGTCCACCCTCATGATGCCATGGTAGCTGGGAGGTCGCAGGTAGGTCATCCTGTGCTTGACCTGTCAGAGCGTGCGCTAGTTGGTATAATAATATCATCTAGTCGTATGTCTTAACCCTAGACTAAATTAGTAATTTTTAGTTCGGCCACTTAAAATTGAGCAAATTTATTAGTAATTCACTTGAAATAATTAGCTACACAGAAGTATCTCTATTGTCCTTAAGGCCTTGCAAGGCCCAAGGCACAAAATATCTAAAATAAATATCTTTTCGGCTATTTGTAGCAAATAAATTGACCTTTAGGCTCTAACAAGCTTCCTAAAACTTTCCAAACGCACATTTTTACTTTTCAACCACGGGAGCATAGCACTATGTTATGAAATGAAATTTTATGCCAGGAGCGTAGCACAAGAACAGGAAAAATGGGTCTTCTTACAATAATGTTTTGAAGGCCTTCTTGATGTCGGAAAAGGCTCTGTGATGGCTCGTTGGAAAGCCCTTGAAGTCTACTTTCCAGATATACCCCTTTTTCTCTGATTTGACCTCTAAAACCTATCCAAAAAGTGAAAATTCCAATACTGATAGGAGCACAACACATGTCTTGAACAGTAGGTAGAATGATGAAAATTTGGGTGTTTTTTACCCTTTTGGGGGACCAAAACAACTCCAATTGATCTGAAACTTTGTGAGCATGCTGTATGAATTATGAGGAACACAAAAATGCAAGCCTTTCCTCCTAAATATTCTCTGAAAAAGAGCATAGCACTAGGTGTGTTGTTCTCCTAGCCTCAAAATTTGCAAAAAACAAAAACTTGTCAAAATTCTCCCAAATTTGCTGAAAGTATGCCTCATGGGTCTTGGGAGACCCGTAGAGAATATTGAGCCAAAATACTAAGGTTAGCTTGGCTCTTTTCCTTTTCTAGTGCTTGGATCTCAATTTGGGCCTTTTTGAGTTTTTCCCTTGCAAATTGGTTTCTTTGGGCATAATGCTTGGTCATTATTCTTTTTAAATCCAAGTCTTTATTAGCCTTCTCCAATTTTTCCTCAAGGTTTATGTTGGCCCTTTCAAGATATGATTCCATATTATGCTCAATTTCCATTACAAGGAGTTCATTTAGAGAAAGTTGTTCTGATTGAGTTGATTCTTCTACCCTCTACTTTGCTAATGCTTTATTTAGACCCATAGTTCTATGTCTCCTTCTAGTTTGACCTTCTTCATCCTCACTCTCTTCATAAGTGCCCATGAAATATTCCAACTTCACCTGTGACCTTTGAGCCTCTTTCTAGTACCTGAGTGTTATTGTTTCATGGATGGCTTGTTGGGCACTCATTTGCTTGTTTTGCATCTGATAGAAGTGAATGACATCTTATGATCTTTCTAATTCAACATCCAAGTCCTTGATTTGTGCATTCCTGTCTTGGAGGAGGGAGTTTGAAATTCTTGTTTCGTTCTCATCATCACTGTCTATGTGAATAAGTTCAAACTCTCTTTCTTCCTCATGATCTTCCTCTTCTTCTTCCACCTTTTTCTTACCTTTGTCAATCTTCTGAGTTGAGGAGGATGGCATGGCCCCTTACCCTTTGGAGGAAGCAAACACATGCCTCTCTCCTCTTTGATAGGTAAGAGGAAAACGTGTAATATGTTTCATCTGGATATCTCCATCATTGGTGACATTAAGAGTGCTTTTCTCCATAGTAATGACCCCTGTATGTGTGTCTTCTTCATTTTGTTCTTGACTGCTTTCTTGGGAGGCACTTTAATTTTCTCCCATGCTAGTAACACTGCTCTGATTTTCAACATTTTCATCCTCTTCCATGTCTTCTACATTTTCATCCTCTACATTTGCAACATTGTCATTTTCTTTGTTGTCATGGTTAGAGGTGTCTTCATCACTTCTTGGTGCATCTTCATACTCTTGGCTGCCCTTCAAGTTCATGGGATCACTGTTGTCACTATTGTTAGGGCTACTAGTCATTAGGTTTTCTTCATTATGACTGTTATTAGCCCCTTCACTGTTTGGCCCACTGTCTTCATTATTTGTCCCACTGTCTTCACTTTCAAATTGTGCCTCTATCTCTGGTCTGCATCTTCATTTTTTTCATAATTGGACTCCTCATATCATTGCTTTCATCTACCTTTTCTTCACTATTATCTTTATCTTTATAATTTGCCTCTATTTTTCCATCATCTTCAATCTCTGTATCATTTCTTGCATTTTCTGTGGGGTCACTATTAGAGGCATCTTTATTAGTTTCACCTTCATTTTGACTATCATTTTCTTTTTCATGAGTGTCACTTGTCTCAGTTTGTTCTTCATCTGTTTCTCCCTCAATAATTGTCTCACTTCCTTTGTCACTGCCCTCTTCCTTATCAACACTTTCTTTGTCTTTTTCTCCGTTATCTGGCTCACTTTATTCACTATTTTTCCCACTGCAATTTCCTTCAAACTCTATCTCTTCTTGACTGTTATTTTCATCTTTGTCACTGCTCCTTTTATCACTGCTATTGGGCTCACTGTTTTCTTCTTTACCTTCACTATTTTTCTCATCAAAATCTGCCTCTGTCCCTGGACTATCATTGGTTTCTTCATCTTCATCTAGCTCACAAAATTTGTCTTCTTCTTCACTTTTTGGTTCATTGTCTTTGTCACTACTTTCTTCTTTGTCCTCTTCCTCATCATAATTACTTTCTTCACTTTCATTTTCCTCACCCTAATTATTTGTTTCTTCCTCTTGACTACCATGTTCCTCTTTGTCACTACTGTATTCCTCTTTGTTACTTCTTTATTCATGTTCTAAGTTTTTAGGAGAAGGTGAAAGAGGGAGGTTTGTTTGAGGAGAATATTCATGTGAAGAGGATGAATCATGGTTAGTGGGGGTTGATGGAGGGGTGGAGGAAGGTGGATGGGACGATGGGGGTAAAATTTTCAGAGGAAGAGGTTGTGGATTTGTGAAAACACCATGGGAAATGAAAACATCCAATGGGATACCCTTTTGCTTTAATAGATGCAACACAATCATTTTGATGAGGGAATGGTGGAAAAGACTTTGCATTTGTTGTGAAGGATGTCTCTTTTGCACAATGGTTGACATTTTATCAATACTTTTATAAAGGTAGTAGGGAAAATGTAGCAACTCGGCCCTAGTGAAATGCATGAGCAGTCTTATATGGTAAGAGTAAAATCTAGAAAATCTACCCTCAGAGGTGATGTATTTCATACTGATTTTCATTAAAGGAGAATATATGTCCAACAAACGAGAAAAGGGGAAAATAGTTTTGCAATCAGGTTGGCAACTTGGTTTTAAGAAGGGATGATGATGGCTTAGGTCCTGATACACCTATTTGAACCATTTTTCTCCCATGCAAGGTATTCCAGTGGCCATAGAGATTGCATTGGTGGTCAGCGCAAAATTCACTCCAGCTAGATGTACTTGGTGGTCATGGAGGTTAAGGACAAAAAGTTTGGTCAACTGAGGGTGGCTTAGACTCTCTGTACTTTTTCACAGAAGTCATAGCATCCTACCTCTTGGAAATATGAAACTATAGTAGGAGAGGCTGTCAATTCTTTAGTGTTTACAGGCTCAAACCTATTTTCTTTCCCACCCTTCCTCTGTTGTTCTCTAGGCCTTTGGCCTCTCTCGCCACGGTCAACATTGCCTTCTCTAGGCATTTTGTCCTTTGCTCTTGCCTTTAAAAACAAACCCTGCAAACTTTTTGTGAAAGGATATCGAGAGGGCAAGTGGGAGGTTAATGAGGAAAGGTAATGATTTGAAAATTTGGAGGGGAAAGGAGGAGTGAAGAAGGAAACATTTGGCCTTGATGTGTTTTCAGTGTGTAGATGGATGGGTTCTTTTTCAATCAGCAATACTTGCAAACATAAGGACCTAACCTTTCTTCCTTTAGGGTTTTTTTCCTCTTTCTTTAAGTTCACCCTTCACATTTCTTTGTAATTTTACCTTTAGATAATAGGAAAAGGTAGAAAATGTTTAAATACCTCTCAAAAATCTCACAGCTGAATCAACAATACATAGGAACACAACATGGGCTAGTTGGGTGGCTTCTGCACGACCTGTCAAGTTTTCCCTGAACGCAATGTAGGAGCGTAGCATGGGCAAGGCCTGAACGGGTATTAGAGTCCTCCTGGGTGGCCCTGAATTGACAGGAGTGCAGCGCAGACTGTCAAGTCAGGTGGCCTCTGCATGAGGTGTCGGGTTGGGATTTCAGAGATGCTTGTGCATAGCGAGGTGGAGTGTCGGGCACCCTCTACGCGAGGTGTCGGGCAACCTCTGCATGACTGGGCGCGTAGTGCAGTGGGGTGTCAGGTCCTCCGGGTAGAGACTGCACGCGTAGGAGCGCAGCGTTGGGCGGTCGTGCATGTGGTCAGGTTAGGCTATGGCCCTATGCATAACGTTGTTACACAGGCGTGCAACATCCCTTTGAAAAATACACAGGAAGTGTGCACAGGTGTGTAGTGCAGCCTTTCAGGAGTGCAGCGCAAAGGTTTTTGCCCAAATATCTGCCAGAAAAATCTGAAAACCCTGAAATCCTTCCACTCTTTTTGCATATGAAGAAATGGTGTTGAGTGATGATACTTGTGATTCTTTTATACCCTTTAAAAATTAAAAAGAAAAACCCACGTTGACTAATGTTTACTTTTGACCCTTCACCTATTTTGCTGATATTTTCCTTTTAGTCTTTTTACCTTCACTGATATTTCTTTTTCTTTTGTGCAAGAGGTGATTTAAGAAAAAAGTGACTTTTGTTGGATGTTTCCAAACACACCTTTTTTCCTTTGGCACCTTTTGTTTATTGCAGGTGCCATAATACAATGTTTTGTTTTCTTTGTCATTCTTTGGAATTTTGGCAGCTTTAGTCACTTACTCAACAAACTCATGATTTTCTTGGTTTTTCCATTTTGACGCTTTGAACTTATGATCTCTTTCCTTTGGCCATTTTTATGGATATTGACTGTACTTGAGAGTTTTGTCTCCTTCACACTGATACTTTTTTCAATATGTCTTTTTGGTGCATTGAAACAGTGTGCCTTAAGAAGACCTATAAGTCATTCCCTGACATCATTTTTTAACCTCTGCCTATTGTCATCAAGGAGGTCTCTCACTTTGATTTCTTGCTTCAGTGAATATTTAATTTATGCACAGTTGTGCTTATGTACCATTATCTTCAAGATCCTTTGTATGGGATCTTTGCTAGGCAACACCTTATAGCCAATTATTTATGAAACCATGATTCTCTTTGTGAACTTAGGCATGTTGATTCTCTTCTGTTGTGGATTTCCTTGATGAGTTTGGCTTCTCACCTTGCCTCTCTTCTGCTGATAACCCTCATAAACCATTCCTGCAGAAATGTTTTAAGATAGGCTATTGTCCTTTTGCAGACTCAATGCTTTGATCAAGGAGGTCCTTTTGGAGGTTTTTGATACCTTTTGGACAATCATAAGCTCACCCTTGCTTTGGGTGATGGATCTTTTCATCTAATTTCATATTTGGGCATATGTAGAATAGTGATTTTAGAAAACCAAAACAATGAATAACCTAGAAGACCCTATATGACCATATTGACATGCCTTTTGGACTTGGTGCTTTGGCTAAACACTGAATCAGGGTTTGGAGGTGTAAAACAGAGTTTGACCAACCCTTATGCATTATGGACCTGAAAACTGATGAATTTGGTTTATCTGAAGAGTTTAGAAATGCATTTTAAAACCACCATTGCTTGAGGCACATGGTGAATAGGGGAAAAGGTTAGGCTACTTGGCAATCCGAGGTGTAAACATAAGGGTTAAGCTAAATAGAAACATAGTGGTAAGATCAGAGAGTGTAAACATAGCGAAAATGAATGGCATAAGTCCATGACTTGGTATTTTGGGAGTGATAGGATGGTTATGCCTTGATAGAGTGGTAGAACAGTGAAAAATCTATCCTAAGGATAATGAAGGCAGTGAGATTTCTAGAACTCACGAGATTCTTGAATTTTGTTTCTAGAAATCTAGGATAAGCATTTAGTCATCTACAAAGGAAAAAATTATTGATGACTAACAGTGGCTCCACTTGGGGAGGGAAGCTCCTTTTCAGGAGGTGTCCAGAACTTCAGATCTCTTGGTTTATGAAGACTAGTGCCTTATCCATTAGGTAGAATTTCCTTCTTTCATTTGATGCTACTTCTTTGAAGTTTTTATTCTCAATAATCTGAAAACATGATTAGCTCAACTTCATCTTTACCTACCCAACCTACTGTCCTAACATTTTTTCTTCCTTGGGTGCACTTGAACTGGTAGACCCTTGACATCCCTTTCTTTTGAAAGAAAAAACAAACTATCTATTTCTACACTTATTTCTTCCAAGAGTTCAGATTATGCTAGTGAACTCTTCTTATTCTCTACGTAGACTATTTGACTATCAAGATTAAGCAGTATGAAAAAGTTCATTCTCTAAGCTATTGACATGAAATTGAAAACATGATTTGAACCGGGATTAGACAATCTGATTCATCACGAGTTGTGGCATTGAGCAAGCTGAACACAAACATTATTTCATAAAAAAAAAATTTAGAAGGCATTAAGGGTTGGGTTTCATCATTAGTCAATCATCCCTATCCTTCTCTTTGGTTCAAATTTAAGCATGTGGAACTAGTATCTTTAATTCCTAATCTATCCTTTTGTCAAGTCCATTTTGAGTGATTTAACAAGCTCTCTTTCACTAACTTATCTGCAATAAATTGAAAACATGTTCAGCCATGATTAGGCTAGATGACTGAACAAGAATTTTTGGCACAAGTGGTGGCATTTGGGCTTGCACACTTTTAGTACTACTACTTTTTGTGTATGGGGTTGTACCTTTTCTTGAAATCTGTCCTCTTTTTCCTTCTTTCTTTATGTTTTTTTTTTGTGTTTTTGTGATTTTTCTCATGCAATTTTTTTGTAAAATGAATGAAAATGTTCAAACTAAGGGTTTTTACAACAATGGTACTTGAGCATCCTGTCTTCAAAAGGATCTCCTATTATTCTTTGTCCATTCAACCCTTGAAAAGCAGAAATCATAGTTACCTCCATTTAAAAGAATGGTATAAGAAATTTTCCAAAATTTTTCAAACAAGCCATGCTCTCCTTGGCATTTCCTATTTGAGTCTTGCTTCGAAAACATATGTCTATCAAAGATCCTCCTTAGGTAAAAAAGGTACTCTTTATCGGCTTTACAACATATAATGATGTCATCTATGTATATCATAGTGAAGAAGTTGGAAATAGGGGCCATAGCTCTTTGGAAGGTGTCTTCACCACTCCTTAATCCAGGAAGCATTTGTCCAAACATGTAGTTGCTCCAAGGAACTTTGAAAATGGCTTTATGATGATTGGTCGGAAGAGGTATCATCTGATGATAAATTGAAACATTATCATGTAAAGATATTTTGATATAATTCCTACCCTTTGTATAGGATGACTTACATTAGGAAAAGGGTATTTTTACTTCATGGAGGTTTTATCTCGGTACCTAAAGTATATACATAGTCTGAATCATCTGGATTTCTTTGTTAGTGACACAATTTGATCAATTATTTCGATGTTTCTTTTAGAAGGAGATCTCCTTTGAATAATGCCTGAGTCACAAAGCTTTAAACTTTCATCGCTATATATGTAAGCATCTCGAAACCTCTTGCATAGTTTTATGTATTTCAGTTTTGTGTGTAATGACAGAGTTCTGGATAACTTGATAATTTTGGGTCTTGCTAGGCTGCCCACATTATAATCTTCTATATCATTTTCAGTAGACACTCCTTTAGGATCCATAGCAATATTTGTGAGAGTCAACAATATTTTTGAAGGGACAAAACTCTTTGATGCTGAGGTGTTTATGTAAGGCAAAAACATAATACTCTTTTGACCGGTATTCCCAAATATTTATGTTATGTGAGGGTATTTCAATACTTCTGGATTAGAAAAAGGAAAAAAATTTTTCTTTGAGGTTTTTCCTTCATTTGAGCAACCCATTTCAAATTCTAAGCTGATTTTTGGTTTTGAAATTTAATTTTCAATTTGCAGAAAGTCAAGTTTAGTTTTATCATCATGTGGTTGTTCAGGGTCATGATAGTTCTGACTATCGAACTCATCATAGACGGACTGATTTGACTATTGTAGTGTGCCTAGATCTATCTCAACTTCACTTACCTGCTCATTAATGTCCTCTTCATTATATAAGATGAAAGAATCAAGTTCTGAGTGAATGGAGTACATAGGTGTGTTATTCGGCCTATCTAGACTACTTACCATATACTTCATGTGGGACTCCTGGTATAACCTCCTGGTTTGGCTAAAAATAGGGATAGTGGCATATGACTGCCAAGTTGGAGTTTTCCCTGAAGTTTGGCTCCCCAAGATCTGGACAAAAGCATGCCATACTTTGGGGGAATGTCAGCAACAACTATGTCCATAACTAGACTCTTAGCAGGTATTTGTGCCAGATTGACATAAAGATCCTTGATTAGGCCCAAACACTAGAATCTGCTTGAATCGAATGAGTACAAGGCCTTGTAAGGCTTAGTTATTTCTATGCCTAATCTATCCATCACAACTTTAGGCATGAGGTTGTGTGAGGCACCGGAATCTAGCATAGCATTGTGTAATATTTTGTCATGTATGTTTATGCTAACATAGAAAGGAGGGACAACTCCTTCATGGTATTTTCCCTCAACTTCGAGACTAGACAACAGTTCCAGTTTGTCTTCTGTCAAGTTTAAACTCACACAATGTGTGACTAGATCTCTAAATTTATGGCAGTCATTTTGAGACAATTCTAAGGGATTTTATGGATACTAGCGAAGTGAGAAGGCCTACTGGAGGCAAGCAGAGTCGCCAAGTGGATGTTTTTGGTTTGTTTTGAGGATGTATGTCTATGGTCCACCACCAATAACTAACAAAAACCAATCTAGAAATATTTTTTGGTTTTCTAGGTTCTCTTAAGTAACTCTAAGATTTCTATGAGTGTACTACAGCTGGGTCATCATTTTTCTAGGATGGTGAAACAACCAGGCTCTACTCTTGGCTATCAATTGTGTTCTCTATGATTTGATGAAGGTTTATGAAGTTTTAAGGGATACTTAGATTTTCACTGACTCAGAGGTTCCATCATGATCACCATTGTGTTAGTAATAGTGACGAGGAGATTACAAATCACAGGATTTCAAAGTTTAACTGAGGGTTAAATGATTCTATAATATTTTCTTAGGCTACTATGTACTCAGTCACACCGTGATCACCATTATGTTAGGGTCCCTGGATTTAGCAGATTGGTAGACCAAATGCACAAGGTAACATCAAACCAGTCTTTGGAGTCCTAGGACTTAGCCTTCCTGGACTCAGAGAGGGCTCCCTATGTTGTGCGAAGGATGTAAACTTGTTCGCTTTAGATGGTTGATTTTAGGCTAGTTTTTAAGTGTAGGGTTTTTTTTTGTTTGTTTGGTTGGGTAAGATGATTAAGTAGGATAGGTGGAAATGAGAGGTTATCAAACATTGGGCTATGGATTCTATGAAGTCATTAATATCTCAATAGTGAATCGGGGTACATCACAGGGAAAATATAGTGTAGTCAATGGATGTTTAAAGTTTATGTGTGAGGCAAGATGGACATTAATTTTGGGGAAACAAGGTAGGGCAAAGGGAAGTTAAGAATCCTTTGTCAAATACCTATGAACAATAAGATCTTAAATATTTATAAGCAAAAGATACTAATCATGAGATAGGGCACACCATTTACTCAGTGATAACACTTTGAACAAATAAACATTCAAGATGAACAATCCAATGGAACAAAGGAAACAAGAAAACTTATCTAACTTCAATGATTCCACTTTCAAGATTTGAAAACATATAAGAAGACAAGTAGATTTAATAAATGAAGAGGGAACTCCTAGACATCATCTATCAAACTATAAAGAAATTTGAGGCAAACTGATAAGCATGTACAAAGGGAAAGATTAGAAAAAGACCTCTTTGGCTTAACCTCACAATCAATACATCAAAGAGATATTTCAAGATAGAGTTTAGATAGCATCAAACAAGCAAGGCTTACAATGAATCATATTTTTAAACTAGCATATTAATCCAATAATGAAATAGAAAAGCTTAGGTGGGCCTAAGGAGCAACTAAGAATTCCTTAAGCTAACCGAGCAGAGGAAAACATAAAGACAATAGCAAACAGGAGGATTGAGGTGCCTCAAACAAAATTTCTCAACCTATACTTTTCTGAGCTATTGCAATATATAAGAAGGGAGGACAGAATGATAAACAAGGAAACATGAACAAATCTAGAGATACATCACCATTAACTAAACTTAGGGATCCTGCAAGCAAGCCTTCATCATCATCAATTAGGGAAAATCATCCACAAGCTCCACAACACGAAATTGCTCTTCAACCTCAAAGAACCATGTATTGCTCTTAAAAATCATCAAATGCCTACAATTACAATGAATCCTCATGCTCTATATAACAATAAAGGAGGAGAAAAACCCAATAGAGTATCTAGAAGTTCATTGGCTAAATAGAAGTATCTCTATTGTCCTTGAGGCCTTGCAAGGCCCAAGACACAAAATATCTAAAATAAATATATTTTCGGCTATTTGTAGCAAATAAATTGACCTTTAGGCCCTGACAGGCCTCCTAAAACTTTCCAAGAATGCATTTTTAATTTTCAACCATAGGAGCGCAACACTGTGTTTTGAAATGAAAGTTTATGCCAGGAGCGTAGCACAAGAATAGTAAAAATGGGTCTTCTGACATCAGTGTTTTAAAGGCCTTCCCGATGTCGGAAAAGGCTCTGTGACGGCTCGTTAGAAAGCCCTTGAAGTTTAATTTCCATATCTATAATTTTTTCTCTTATATGACCTCTCCAACCTATCCAAAAGGGGAAAATTCCAAGACTGGTAGGAGCGCATCATATGTCCGAAAAAGTAGGCAGAATGATGAAAAAGTGGGTGTTTTTTACCCTTTTGGGGGACCAAAACAACTCCAATTGATCTGAAACTTTGTGAGCACGATGTCTGAATGATGAGGAACCCAAAAAGGCAAGAATTTCCTCTCGAATATTCTCTGAAAAAGAACGTAGCACGAGGTGTGCTGCACTCCTAGCCTCAAAATTTGCAAAAAACAAAAACTTCTCAAAATTCTCCCAAATTTGGTGGAAGTATACCTCAAGGGTCTTGGGCGACCTGTAGAGAAGCTTGAGCCAAAATACTAAGGTTAACTTGGATCTTTTCCTTTTTTAGTGCTTGGATCTCAATTTGGGCCTTTTTGAGTTTTGCCCTTGCAAATTGGTTTCTTTGGGCATAATGCTTGGTCATTCTTCTTTGTAAATACAAGTATTTGTTAGCCTTCTCCAACTTGGCCTCAAGGTGTATGTTGGCCCTTTCAAGCCATGATTCCATATTATGCTCAATTTCCATTGCAAGGAGTTCATTTAGAGAAAGTTTTTTTGCTTAGGCTGATTCTTCTTCCCTCTGCTTTGCTAATGCTTTCTTTAGACCCATAGTTCTAGGCTTCCTTCTAGTTTGACCTTCTTCATCCTCACTCTCTTCATAAGTGCCCATGAACTCTTCCAACTTCACCTGTGCCCTTTGAGCCTCTTTCTAGTACCTGAGTGTTCTTGTTTCATGGATGGCCTATTGGGCACCCATTTTATTGTTTTGCATCTAATAGAAGTGAATGACATCTTTTGATATTTCTAATTCAGCTTCCAAGTCATTGATTTGTGCATTCCTTTCTTGGAGGAGGGAGTTTGAAATTCTTGTTTCATTCTCATCATCACCGTCTATGTGAATAAGTTCAAACTCTCTTTCTTCTTCATGATCTTCCTCTTCTTCTTCCATTTCTTTATTACCTTTGTAATTCTTCTGAGTTGAGGAGGATGGCATGGCCCCTTTCCCTTTGGAGGCAGAAAACACATGCCTCTCTCCTCTTTGATAGGTAAGAGGAAAAGGTGTAATAAGTTTCATCGGGATATCTTTGTCATCGGTTACATTAAGATTTCTTTTCTCCTTAGTAATGACCCATGTATGTGTGTCTTCTTCATTTTGTTCTTGACTGCTTTCTTGAGAGGCACTTTCATTTTCTCCCATGCTAGTATCAATGCTCTGATTTTCAACATTGTCATCCTCTTCCATGTATTATGCATTGTCATCCACTATGTTTGCAACATTGTCATTTACATTTTCATTTTCTTTGTTGCCATGGTTAGAGGTGTCTTCATCAATACTTGGTGCATCTTCATCCTCTCGGATGCCCTTTGAGTTCATGGGATCACTGTTGTCACTATTGTTAGGGCTACTAGTCATTAGGTTTTCTTCATTATGACTGTTATTAGCCAATTCACTATTTGGCCCACTATCTTCATTATTTGGTCCACTTTCTTCACTTTCAAACTCTGCCCCTGTCTTTGCATCTTCATTGTTTTCATAATTGGACTCCTTATTATCATTTCTTTCATCTACATTTTCTTCACTATTATCTTTATCTTCATAATCTGCCTCTATTTTTCCATCATATTCAATCTCTGTATCATTGCTTGCATTTTCTGTGGGGTCACTGTTAGAGTCATCTTTATTAGTTTCTCCTTCATGTTGACTGTTATTTTATTTTTCATGACTGTCACTTGTCTCAGTTTGTTCTTCATCTGTTTCTCCCTCAATATTTGGTTCACTGCCTTTGTCACTGCCCTCTTCCTTATCAACACTTTCTTTGTCTTTTTTTCTACTATCTGGCTCACTGTATTCAATGTTTTTCCCACTGCAATTTCCTTCAAACTATGTCTCTTCTTTACTGTTATTTTCATCTTTGTCGTTGCTCCTTTTATCACTTCTATTGGGCTCACTATTTTCTTCTTTACCTTCACTATTTTTCTCACCAAAATAGGCCTCTGTCCCTAGACTGTCATTAGTTTCTTCATCTTCATCTAGCTCACTGCCTTTTTCTTCTTGTTCAATTTTTGGTTCACTGCCTTTGTCACTACTTTCTTCTTTGTCCTATTCCTCATCATAATTACTTTCTTCATTTTCATTTTCCTCTCCCTCATTATTTGTTTCTTCCTCTTGAATTCCATGTTCCTCTTTGTAACTACTCTCTTCCTCTTTGTCACTGCTTTCTTCATGTTCTGGGTTTTTAGGAGAAGGTGAAAGAGGGAGATTTTTTTGGGGAGAAGATTCGTGTGAAGAGGATGAATCATGGTTAGTGGGGTTGATGGAGGAGTGGAGGAAGGTGGATGGGATGATGAGGGTAAAATTTTCAGAGGAAGAGGTTGTGGATTTGTGAAAACACCATGGAAGATGAAAAATTCCCATGGGATACCCTATTACTTTAATTGATGAAACACATCCATTTTGATGAGGGAATGGTGGAAAAGACTTTTCATTTTCCGTGAAGGATGTATCCTTTGCACAATGGATGAAATTTTATCAATACTTTTATAAAGGTAGTAGGGAAAATGTAGCAGCTTGGCCCTAGTGAAATGCATGGGCAGTCTTACGTGGTAAGAGTATAATCTAGAAAATCTACCCTCACAGGTGAAGAATTTCATAATGCTTTTCATTAAAGGAGCATATCTGTCCAACAAATGAGAAGAGGGGAAAATATTTTTGCAATCAGCTTGGAAACTTGGTTTTAAGAAGGGATAATAATGGCTTAGGTCCAGATACACCTGTTTGAACCATTTTTCTCCCATGCAAGGTATTCCAGTGGCCATAGAGATTGCATTGGTGGTCAGCTCAAAATTCACTTCAGCTAGATGTACTTGGTGGTCGTGGAGGTTAAGGACAAAAATTATGGTCAACTGAGGGTGGCTTTGGACTCTTTGTACTTTTTCACATAAGTCATAGCATCCTACCTCTTGAAAATATGCCACTGTAGTAATAGATGTTGTCAATTCTTTAGTGTTTACAGGCTCAAACCCATTTTCTTTCGCACCCTTCCTTTGTTGTTCTCTAGGCCTTTGGCCTCTCTCTCCACTATCAACATTGCCTTCTCTAGGCATTTTTTCCTTTGCTCTTGCCTTTAAAAACAAACCCTATAAACTATTTGTGAAAGGATATGGAGAGGGCAAGTGAGAGGTCAATGAGGAAAGGCAATGGTCTACAAATTTGGAGGGGAAAAGAGGAGTGAAGAAGGACACCTTTGGCCTTGATGTGTTTTCAATGTGTAGAAGGATGGGTGCTTTTTCAATTAGAAATACTTGTAAACATGAGGACCTAACCTTTCTTCCTTTAGGGACTTTTTTCCTCTATCCTTAAGTTCACCCTTCACATTTCTTTATAATTTTACCTTTAGATAATAGGAAAAGGTAGAAAATTTCTAAATACCTCGAAAAAACCTCACAGCTAAAGCCACAATACATAGGAATGCAGCATGGGCCAATCAAGTGGCTTTTGCATGACCTGTCGAGTTTTCCCTGAACATAGTGCAGGAGCGTAGCACGGGCGAGGCCTGAACGGGTATTCGGGTCCTCTAGGGTGACCCTGAATGGACAAGAGTGCAGTGCAGACTGTCGGGTCGGACGACCTCTGCACGAGGTGTCGGGTCGGGCTTTGAGAGATGCCTGTGCGTAGCGCGGTGGAGTATCAGGCGCCCTCTGCATGACTTGGCGGGCAACCTCTGCATGCCTAGGAAAATTGTGAAGTGGGGTGTCTGATCCTCTAGGCAGAGACTGCATGTGCAGGAGCATAGCGTTGGGTGGGCGTGCACGTGTTCGGGTTGGGCTATGACCCTACGCGCAGCGCTATTACACAGGCACGCAACGTTCCTTTGAAAGATACACAGGCAGCATGCATAGGTGCATAGTACAGCCTTTCAGGAGCGTAGCGCAAAGGTTTTTCCCCGAATATCTGCCAGAAAAATCCAAAAACCCTGAAATCCTTCCACTCTTTTTTCATATGAACCAATGGTGTTGAGTGATGATACTTGTGATGCTTTTAAACCTTTGAAAAATTAAAAACAAACACCCACCTTGACTAATGTTTACTTTTGACCCTTCAACTATTTTGCTGATATTTTCCTTTTGGTCTTTTTAGCTTCACTGATATTTCTTTTTCTTTTGTGCAGAAGGTGATTTAAGAAAAAAGTAACCTTTGTTGGATGTTTCCAAACACACCTTTTTTCCTTTGGCCACTTCTGTTTATTGCAGGTGCCATAATACAGTGTTTTGTTTTCTTTTTCATTCTTTGGAATTTTGGTAGCTTTAGTCACTTACTCAGCAAACTCATGATTTGCTTGGTTTTTCCATTTTGACACTTTGAACTTATGTTCTCTTTGCTTTGACCATTTTGATGGATATTGACTATACTTGAGATTTTTTTCTCCTTCACACTAATACTTTTTTCAATCTGTGTTCTTGGTGCAGTGAAACAGTGTGCCTTAACAAGACTTATAAGTCATTCCCTGACATCATTTTTAACCTCTGCCTACTGTCATCAAGGAGGTCTCTCACTTTTATTTCTTTCTTAAATGAATCTTTAATTTATCCATAGTTGTGCTTATGTACCTCTGTCTTCATGAACCATGAATCTCTTTGTGAACTTAGGAATGTTGCTTCTCTTCTGCCGTGGACGTCCTTGATGAGTTTTGCTTCTAACCTTGCCTCTCTTCTAGTGATAACCCTCATAAACCATTCCTGCATAAATTTTTTAAGATAGGATACTTTCCTTTTGCAGACTCAATGCTTTGATCAAGGAGGTCCTTTTGGAGGTTTTTGATACCTTTTAGACAATCATAAGCTCACCCTTGCTTTGGGTGATGGATATTTTCATTTGATTTCATCTTTGGGCATATGTAGAAAAATGAGTTTAGAAAACCAAAATAATGAATAACCTAGGAGACCCTATATGACCATATTGAGATGCCTTTTGGACTTGGTGCTTTGGCTAAAAACTAAATCAGGGTTTGGAAGTGTAAAACTGAGTTTTTCCAACCC
Source organism: Pinus albicaulis (assembly GCA_034641835.2). NCBI lineage: Eukaryota > Viridiplantae > Streptophyta > Pinopsida > Pinales > Pinaceae > Pinus > Pinus albicaulis. The sequence continues at coordinate 529,332,290 of CM076578.1, forward strand.
TTATGCATTATGGACCTGAAAATTGATGACTTTGGTTTATCTGAAGAGTTTATAAGGGCATTTTAAAACCACCACTACTTGAGGCACTTGGTGAATAGGGGAAAAGGTTAGGCTACTTGGCAATCCGAGGTGTAAACAGAAGGGTTAAGCTAAATAGAAATAGAGTCGTAAGATCAGAGAGGGTGAACATAGTGAGAATGAATGTGTTGACGGGGAAAATCGTCCGACCAAAAGTAGGGGATCTCCCTGGTAGAAAGTCCCAATCAGACCTTGAACCGTTTGGAATAGCGATCCCGTCCGGGGTGTGGGTCCGGCTACCGCTTAAGTCACCTTCCCTTTGGTCTCAAAAAGAACTCGATCGAACCTGCGGACACACACTTACTCACATGATACAAGATACATGGTTGATGCATTAAACATGTATGTAACACTATACGTATCAAGACAAATAATAAAGCATACACACCGAAGGAGGTGTTGTCAACAACACATCTTTGGGGTTATTCTTGTAAGCTATTCTGACCACAAAAGAAACAGTTCTTTATGGCGAGACACCCCTTTTACTTCATGAAAGATAAAACGAAATGCTAACAAACAAGGTCATTAACATTCATTAAGCAGGAAATCAGTCTGAACATCATTAACATAGATACAGGAAACCATAATGTGTGAATGATGCCATTAGAAAGTGCAGCTCCATTAATCAAAATATGTTCTGAAACTGTATAGAAATACTCATAGTATTCACCCAGCAAAACGCATAAAATCCAAAAGTAGTTTCAACAGGTATTTGTATTCATATGTAAAAAGGAATTTTGTCATTCAATCAATGCTATATGACTTTTGAGTCCAAAAAAGAAGATCCTTTACACTTTCCCCGGAGGGGGTTTTATAGATCAAAATTTCCCTTTGAGGTCCCTGACTCTTCGCCTGCCCGCCGGTTGAGTTGCCCTACAACCTGGGAGAAAATTGTGACCTGCGACCTGGCTAGTGAGTGCGACTTGCGACCTATTTGGCAGTGCGACCTGCAACCTATTTGGCAGTGCGACCTGCGACCTACTACCACTGAGTCATGAAGATGGGCGCTCAATAGAGAGGTCAGGAACATCAATCTGCTTTCCTTTGAGGAAGTCTTTCCATGTATGGTATTCTGCTGCTATGGGAGAGACTAGGGGGACATCCTCTTTCAACCGATGCATGCACTCCAGAGCATTCGGGATTAGAGTTTCCTTCTTTTGTGAGATCTGGTTTGGAAGGGAGGCGAGCTTGGTATAAATCCATACTGGCACGACAAGAAACTGACCCATATTTTCTTGTGATGTTGTGATCTCGTGGGCGGCAGCATCTTGCTTGATGGGCTGCAGAAATGACTGAATTTCTTGATCTACTTGCTCCCATGTCTTACTTTCGTCCAAAGCCCCTAGCGAAGGAATGTGGTGAAGAGTTTGCATCGAGTCTATGCCGCTAATCAGGTGGTCGTATGAAGACATTACTTTGTCCAAATCCTTGGATAGCTTGTCCTTGGACTGCATCTTCATACGGATTTGGACTTTGGCATCTTGTGTATGAATCCAATCCTTCTTAGGCAAATGCTCGAGAGCTTGAGGGTATCGCCTTTATCCGATCCATCATTTATCCCCAAGAGCGGTACAAGCCTCCTTGAGGTACACTCGTGATTACGTTGGAGGTTCGTTACGTAGTCTTACCAATGGGGTGACTGTTTGTTTTATGGTGAAAATTTCCCCATACACCTGCCTCATGGTCGCTTCTAATACATCGCACTCCTTCAAAATGGAAAGTGGAACTTCATTGACCAGGGGAGTCTTGTTTCGGAGTTATTGGACCTCTTCTTTCAACGCCGACCTCTCCTGTTCTACCTTCTTCTCCCGCTGATCTGCTGCTCGTAGTCTATTTTGTAGAGAAATGATTTCTCTACTCATTCTGGTCACATTTTCTTCCGTGGCCGCAGTGAAAGTCGTGCTTGCCGATGCTATCATCACGGGATTAGTCCTAGTATCAAGGAATATGTCTTTTCCAGTTGCAACTGTGGATGCGGCAGAAGGAATTTGTGCTAGGGACCTTCTCTTCTCTTGCCAGATTTTGAAAGATAATTGATCGAATGTGAGCCTGGTGAGATCGAAGACCTCCTCCTCCTGCCCCTGGGGGGAATTAACATCGGAGAGCATGGTTCCTATACCGCCTAGAGGTACTTTGAGGGGACACACCTCGATGTCTTCTATCAATTTATCCTCCTCTTCTTTCTTCTTCTTTTCCTCCTCTTCCCTTTGTTGGTGCTCGGCTTCCACCTTCTCATGCTCTTCCTTCCGCCTGCGCTCTGCTTCTGCTGCTGCTTCTATTTCGGCTTTCCTCTTCCGCTCAGCTGTAGCAGCTTGGTCTGCTTTCTTTTGGCATTCAGCTTCTGCTTTATCTAGCTCTTCCTTGAGTGCCTGTTCTGCTGCGGCCTACGCCTCCTTTTCCTCCTTTTCCTTCCTGGCCTCCTCTACCTGCTTCTTCTTTTGTTCTGATCTTAGGCTCTTCTTGAATTTTTCCTCGTCCTCTTTTATTTTCTTTTCTCGCTCTTGCTGGGCTTTGGCCTCTACTTCTTTCTGTTGGAGAAGGCGATGGCTATGTTGGTCGGAATTTTAGCTCGAAGGAAGAAGTGCTATCGCTTACCGCTCTGTCTTCCGGGGCTTTGATCATCCCGAGATCCTCTTGCTTCAAATCCCAGCCCCCGAAGCAGATTTTCTCTGCATTAGCACGGTTCCTCCTTTCATCTTCTCTAGGGCGTTCTACATGCTGGTAGTTCCATTTGAATTTCGCCTTCTTGCAGTGTTCGAGAACTATCCTCTCCGGGTCATATGTTCAGTACTCTAAAGCCCCAAAGTGATAACTTTTCATCTCTTCTCCCTCTGGCCCCACCTCTCTGAAATATTTAACTGTGTACGCGCCGATAGTGAGGGGTAGCGCGGGCCAGGGCTTCTTCTTACCTTTCGACAGGACACTAGAGAAGCCCGAGGACATTTGGAAGCATACCTCTTGCATGAGAATTTTATCTGTAACGAAGTGAGGCATAGCATGTGGTGCCCTGAACGAGCCAAAGACTCGGATGAAAGTATATTCGGTAAAGGGAAACCAATGCACCACTTGGCTTAGAGTCTCCCTGGCTCGCCAAGACATGCAAGGGGCATCCTGGCCAAATAATTTCCTGAATAGGGTGGGGATGAATATTTGAGAGATTGGTTCTATCTTCTATTTATACCTGGATTCCCAGAACACTTTGGTTTGTAGATGAATTTCCTGGGTTTGCGTGGAATCCCAATTATGTGCCCATCCTTCAAAATGCAATGTCTCACAGATGGCATCCAATAGATAAGAGGCCATATAGAACTCAGAAGGCATTCCTTCATCTGGGGCCAATGCCGAAGATAAGTTTGTATGCATTGAGGTCATCAATATACTAGCCCAGTTGAAACGGGTGCCATACACCGTTACATATTCCATGATAGTAGCCCATGTGCCATTGAAGGTGGTGGCGTCGGGGCACCCGTACAATCTGCAAAGCATGGTGGCTACTAGTTTATATACTTTTCTCAGGCTGGCCACCGGATATTCTTGGTCTTTCTTGACTTTAAATTTCTCGGGCTCCGCCCACCATTGCTTGATAGTGTCGACTACAGGGACTGCATGGGAAAGAGCCCATTCTTCTGTAAAGTTTTCTTCTTGGCGAGGCAAAAAGTAGTAGACATGGGCATCCGAGCCTATGAGCATTGCGAAAGCCTTGCCCTCGCTGTCTCGGATCACGAAATTCTTGGGATCCGTTTTCTGTATGATCCAGTCTATCATCTCTGGGCATGGAAATATGGCCAGATGAGCACCTGCGAGATGCAGCTTGGACCTTTTGACTTTTAAGTATACTTCCCGATCCGGGAGATCTTCTGGAAACTCCGTTACGGCGAACTCATGGTACACTTGGTACCATCGCATGTTGTCCCCCTTGGAAAAGGTGCAAAGGGTATCTCTGTATATCGGCGGTGGGCATGTTTGCATGTCCGTGTCTGTATCTTCTACCACCACGTGCTTGTCCGTCTTCCGGGACACCGGAGGTGCCATGTCGCTAGAATCCGAGAGGACAGGTATACACTCTGCGTCTACTTCAAGTTCACCTGTCATATTCATGAAAGAATCCCATGATAAGAATGACATGATGATATAAGACCAATTATAGTTTATCAATGATTTTAGCTGGGACACAGGGAAAATTGAAAATTGGTCTACTGGGTCACGGGGTCGAAGATTGTGAGGAAGTGGCCAATATGTGACCTTGCGACCTTACGACTAGGTCACAGGGTCACTGGGTCGCAAATCGTGAAAAAGTATAAAAATGCGACCTTGCGACCTTGCGACTGGGTCACTGGGTAGCGGGGTCGCAAAATTTATAAAAACCAGGATAATGCGACCTTGCGACTGGGTCGCTGGGTCGCGGGTCACAAATTTCGAACAATCTAGAGAATGCGACCTTGCGACTAGGTCGCGGGGTCGCAGGTCATGCTAGGGCTTGCCCGAGGGTTTTGGGCGCGCACGACGTGGAGTGGTTTTCCCTTTAACTGGAAAAATGAAAAGCCAAATGGGTCAAGATAGAGTCAAGGGATAGCTTTGGGAGTAGGGAAGCCGCCATGAAAGCCTGGACAAGCAATGGTGGTGATTTTGGGCACTGTGAGGGAAACAAGAATCAGAAAAAACCCTAAGTAAGAAATACAGACAGTGGTTGAGGCAGATTGACAATTTAAAGGCTAAGGGTGCCTGGGATTTAGCAAGAATAACCAAGAAGGAAACAGTAGGAGAGAAAAAGGCAACTTACCCAGGAAAATCGCGCGCCAGTCGACCTGTCAGAGCCGTTTCTTTCTATCTGCCGCATATGAAAAATGCGACCTAGCAACCTCCTTTATATAAAAAGGTCACACGTGTGGGCATTTAGTGAGGTCGCAAGGTCTCAATTTGAGAGATTATATAGATATGCGACCTCGCGACCTTGTGACCTTGCGACCTGTGGGTCGCAGGGTCGCAAATTCATGGGGTCGCGATTTTCCAAAAAATTGAGTTTTGCGACCTTGCGACCCTGCGACCTTCAGGTCGTGGGGTCGCACGGTCGCGGAGTCGCAGTTTTCTAAAAAATGGATTTTTGCGACTTGGCGACTTAGCCTTCTGGACTCTTTACTTGGTTTTCTTTAAGTTCAAGGGGCTCCAAAAAATTTTGAAGTGGAGTTTTTTGGAGGGTGTTGTAGAGGCTACAACAAATGGCGATTCACTGGATGAACTCAGAGTTTGTGCCGATGGTTAGCCTTGGAGGGGGAGGGAGGGGTCTTTGCTGACTGTTTTTTTTTACCTCACGGTCAACATTGCCTAGCCTTTTGGCACCTTGCTAGGTTGCTCAGTCTGCTGGCCTGTTCGGGTGCTGGTTAACCAAAATTCATTTCTTCAGGTCTCCGGACCGAAAGGGTTGGAGAACTCCAGGCAGCTACAGGGTCTGGTACGATTATTTTGTCCTCATCGTGTTGCTCTGCTGCCAACGAACCTCTCCGTCCCGGCGGAGTCACTGCCTAGGAATCGTGAACGTTGCTCTGCTGCCAGCGAGCCTGGTCAGTACCCTGGTGAAGTCGTTACATCACCTCTCTGCGCAGGAAGCCTTTGTCAATCCTTTACCCTTTATTAGTGTGCTATTGCACTTATTTTGAATGTGCCTGAGGCACTTATTTAGATGTGCTCGTGGCACTTATTTGAGATGGAAAATTTTTCCTGGGTGAATGAGGGATCCTGATTTATTTTTCTTGCAGAGAGGGTGTTCCTAGTCTGGTATGAGGACTTTTGTTTTTCCCGGATACCCTGTCGTAGCATAGAGTACCTCTTTTCCCTTCCAATCTAGTTACCACTGCATCACACTTTCTTTTGCAGACACCTTCTCAAACTTGCTAGGTGGGCTTCCCGCTTGATGAATTGAGCTAGATCATATGTTGCCTTTAGGTGCAGGTAACAAGCAAGCTTTTTCCACCTTCGAGTCTATCAGAAAAAGGCCTTCCATCAGCATAGAACCTGTTGCAGTGTGCCAATTGCATGGCTTTAAGAAATCCTGCCGTTAATTTTTTTATTTATTTTTATTTATTTATTTTTTTTTTAGGACAAAAAGGGCGAGAATGGAAACTATGGTACAAGGATAAGATAGCCTTCTAAGGACTGCTAAGTGAAGTAGTGTTTGAGGTCATGGCCATTTACCGAGAGGACCTTGACTCTTCCCTCAAGAGTTTGCAGTCTAAAAGTGTGGGAACCTAACTTCTCCTTAACTTGGAAAGGACCTGTCCATAGTGCTTGGAACTTGGAATGTTTTCCTTTTTCTTCGTGAGCTTTATCCCATTTCAGGACCAGGTCTCATACCTCAAAGTTTTTATTCCCTGCGGATTTCCTATCAAACCATCTCTTAATTCGGCTTTGGTGGATGGCGAACCTTTCTCGGGTCTTTTGTCTTTCTTCCTCCAACTTCAGTAGGGTATCAATTCGAGTCTGTAAGGTAGGGCATGGTGTACCATGACATTCTTGGGACAACTGAAGGGCAGGGAGAGATAAATGGGGAGGAAGAACAGCTTCTTTTCCATACACGAGAAAATATGGAGAGGTGCCTAGGGAGGACTTGGGCCTGACACGGTCGGCCCAAAGTGCATTGTGGAGGGCGTTGTGCCAATTGCACTGGTGGGACAACAGGGTCTTCTTAATGATGCGGATCAGATTTTTATTAGTTGATTCAGCTAGACCATTTCCTTGGGGATAGTAATTTTCAGAATGTTTAAGAACAATACCTTTTTCTAGAGCAAAATCATATAATTTAAAAGATGAAAAGTAAGTTGCATTATCAAAAACCAAGGAAGTTGGAATGCCAAACCTGGTAATGATGGAATGAATGACGAATTCTATTACCTCCTGATCATTGATTTGGCGTAAAGGCGCTGCTTCGACCCCCCTAGTGAAATAATCAGTAGCTGTAAGAATATACCGGTGTTGCTTGGAAGAGTGAGGTATGATTTCACCAATGACGTCCAAACCCCACTGTTGAAAAGGTTCTTCCACTGCTACTGATAGTAAGGGGGCGGCGAGCCGCGCTTCTCGATTTGCGAATTTCTGGCACTGAATGCACTTCCGGACATATGCATGCACATCTCTGAAAAGGGTTGGCCAATAGTATCTTGCGCACATTATCTTATGGGCGGTGGTATCCCCGGAAAAATGACCTCCAGCAGGTCCATCGTGTAGCTCGATCAAAATCTTCTGAGCTTCATCATGTTCCAAGTAGCGTAACATGACCCCATCATAATGCTTCTTGAAAAGCTTCCCCTGGATCAGCTGGTAAGATGCAGCTTTCAGTCTTATCGCGCGTTTCTGCCAGGCAGTTAGAGCAGGGTCAAGGGTACCCTGGGCTAAGTATCCTGAAATGTCAGAGTACCAAGAAGGGCTACTCTGCTGAGGCACTTGGTCACTCTGGTACATATCGATTTCTTGTTCCCAACACTCTTCTTCAACTCCATGGGAACTTGCAGCCTATGCAGCCATTTGACATAAACCTTGTCCTTTCACGGTGTGTGCTGGTTTAAACTCTAAATCATACTCTTGCAGGCATGCCACCTAGTTTCCTCGCCTCTCGCCTAGCTCCTGCTACACAAACAGTGAGCGGACAGTTGGGTGTGGAACGAAAACCGTGACGTGGTTTTTCAAGATGTAGGGCCTAAAATGCTTGACTTCTTTGTAGACCGCATAGGCTTGCTTTTCAATTTCAGGGTAGTTCTATTCAGCTCCTTGTAAACTAGTAATCATGAAGGAAATGGGCTGCTCGTCATTGTTGCCGTCTTTTTGCGTGAGGACAGCTGCAAGTGATGAACCTGAAGCGAACGTTTATAGGATAAAACCTCTACTAAAGTCTGGGCTTTGAAGGGATGGCGCTTCAGCTATCGCCTGCTTGATTTTGGCGAAAGCCTCCTTCTCTGACAGGTTCCATTTGAACACCGCATTCTTTTTTATCATCCCCTGCAAAGGCCTAACTATCTGGGCGAAATCCGATATGAACTTGCAGAAAAAATTGATTTTTCCCAGGAAAGATTGCATTGCTTTCTTACTGCTCGGGGGGGGGGGGGAATCTGGGCGATAGCTTTCGCCCACTCTGGATCTACTACAATGCCTTTCTTAGTTATAATGTGGCCCAGCAAGTTCCCTTCTACCACAGTGAAAATGCTCTTTTTCGGGTTGAGAGAAATCCCATACTTCCTGCACCTCTCGAAGATTTGTTTGAGGTGGCGTAAATGATCGCCCCGGTGTTTTGAAAACACAGTGACATTGTCCAAATAGACTACCATGCTCTGACCTATCAAACCATAGAAAGATATATCCATGGCCCGTTGGAAAGTTGCCCTCGTGTTAATCAATCCAAAAGGCATGCGCCTGAAAGCGAATGTTCCCCATTTGGTTCGAAAGGTAGTTTTCAATCTATCCGGTTTGGCTACCAGCACCTGGTTGTAACTAGAGAATCCATCCAAAAAAGAGAACATCTCAGATCCAGACACAACTTGCAATATTTGTTCCATAGGTGGCACTGGTTAATTGTCTTTGTTCGAGGCTCGATTCAAATTCCAGAAATCCACACATAAGCGGATCTCACCAAACTTCTTCCGTACCGGGACCAGATTTGATACCCATGTGGAGTGATGAACTTTAAAGATAATGCATGCATCCAGCAGCTTCCTGAGTTCGTTCAGGATCATCGGTTCCAAAGTAGGGTGTACTTTTCTGAGCTTCTATTGGAATGGCTTCACACCTTCCTTCATGGGTATGAAGTGCTGAATAATCCGAGTATCATACGTATGTAAATCATTATACGTCCAAGAAAATACATCTCGATACCTCTAAAATAGTTGGGTGAATGCCTGCGTCTCTTCGTTGATACATTATTTCCCAAGGTTAATGAAATTAGGGTCCTCCTCTGATCCCAAATTTACTTGTCGATGTGCCAAAATAGAACTTTGTACCTTGGTATTTGGGGGGCCGTGGAATCGGCTTTGCAGGTCGAAGAGCTTTTCAAGTGATACTATCCCCTTAGGCATGGGGTTTTCCTTGCGTTTGTCATGCTCTTCCTGCAAGGCTTGGTCGTGATCCACCTCATCAATCGCCACATCTTTGAATACTTCAGTGTTGAGCATAAACTCCAATATTTGTTGATCATCATCAAAAACGCGGAAATTAGTAACATTATCTGGCACAGAGGGTCTATATATAACTTCAATAGAAAAATCGTCCCTCAAAGGGGTAAATCTAGCAGCAGCATTAGCCAGAGTATCAGCTGCTGCATTGTGCATTCTAAGAACAGATTTAATTCCAAAAGCATCAAAAGCAGAAATAAGACGCCATACCTCTTTCTGATAAGCCTTCAAATGCAGAGACAAACAATGAATGGTATTGCATACCTGCCGAGTAATAATCTCGTAATCTCCAATAACTTGTAAGCACCTTACCTTTAAATCCAATGCCTTCTTGAGTCCAAGGATTAGAGCTTCATATTCCGTAGTATTGTTTGTGCATTGGAACTCAAGCCGACATGATATCAAGAATTTGTTCTTTTGAGGGTCTAGCAAGACGCAGCCCGCACCAGCTCCATCGAGAGTTTTGGAACCGTAATAGTACAGGGTCCATACATCGTTTTCTGGCTCCTTTGAGGTTGCAGGCTGGGGCGGGACTTCCGTTTGGTGTGAGGCGGGAGTGGCTTGATCTTCCGCGACGAGTGTTAATTCAGACTGGATCTCGGGATCTACTGGAGATTGAGGAGGGTGATAACATCCAAAAATGGCTTCCAAGAAGCACATGCCAAGCTCCTCCTGGGCAAAACTGATGGGTTCATTAGTAGCATCCAAATCAGCTACAGTATGTTTCATATAAGGCTCGCTTTCGACCCTGATTTGGTTATTTCGGCCCTTGTAAGGAAGCTAGAGCTGGGACCATTCAGTGGCGAAATATCTTTGCAGCTTGCTAGACCAATCCCTACTAAGTAATAGGCCATAGGCTTCCAAAATGTCAACAACTACAATGTTGATACATTGGTGGACTCTAGAATCGGACGAGAGGCGGATGATGATGTTATTCAGTTCTCCTACAGCTGGCACTTGAGATCTGTCAAGTTGAATGATCGTTGAATCAGTTTTCTCTGGGCGAATGTTCAGTTTCTTGCAAACAGATAGTGGCATGATGTTTGTGGAGGCGCCGGAGTCAACTAGACAATTATGGACGTTGAAGTTGAAGATCTCAAAAGACATGAGGAAAGGAGGAGTAGACCCCCTGGAATTTGCATTGATGGCTTTTACGATGGACTGAACACTTGGACTAGGTTGCGCGGAGGTGTTGCTCACAGGCTTAGTAGTTGAGGTATTGGCGAAGGCTTTAAGAATGAGTTCTCGTTGATTCGTGATGCGAGAAAGCTCATAGAGGGATATGTTAGCTCTGGTTTTCTTCATGTCCTCTACAATGTTATATGTGGAATCAGATTGGGGACTGGGTTCGGTAGTGGTTGTGGTGGACCCCATCGGGAGCTCGCTTTTCTGATTTTCTCGGGTATTTTCATTGGTGGGCTTCTTAGGGGCAGCTTGTTGTTCATTCCCCGACGGCAGAATTTTCCTTAAGAAAGCCCTTTTCTTCTCCTCAAAGGATGGTTCAGGAACCGGTCCTTTGCTCCTAAGGCTGTAGTTTCTTATAGGTGGGGCCTTAGGATTGTCTGCCATGTTGATATTGGTGACTGTAATATGGTTGTCCCCTCGGATAACGTCGAATGCAAGAACTGAGGATGCCGGTTCTTCATCAGGAGGCAACTCTTCATCATGGTCAGAAACATCATCCTCCCCCGTGTCCCCTGGGGTTTGATCATCCAACAGCTGGTTTACCACTGCGGTCATGCTGCCAATCCACTGTGGGCATGTTTTTTCAGAGTGGGCAGCCTGGTGAAAAGAGCAGAAGTTATCTTTTCCTATCTCTTCAACGTTCAGAACAGTGTTCGGGTTGGACGGAGGTCGGCTGGTGCTGGGGTTGCTCTTTATAAAAAAGGGCTTAGGATCCTTGGCACTAGTCGTGGATTCTATACCCTTCCTCTTCAGGTCAGATACCTCATTTGTCAATAGCTTGAGGGTCTTCGCTATACCTTCAAAGTCAAAAAAATCCTTATCCTTATCTGCAGTTTTGCTTGTGGCGGACTGACCCCTTTTCGCAATTGGTTTCTGGTCATCTCTCCCCTCATGATCGATGGCTCCTATAGAAAGCATGTCTCTTTCTACAGTGAGGGTAGCTGCATAGTTGGCTGCAAGTGTGGGCCGAGCTTCGCGTTTCACGAAGATAGCGATATCCCTAGGGAGAGCTTTTGTATAATAGTCAATGGTAATAGAGTTGTCCAATGCTAGGTTTGGGGGAAAATTTTTCAGTATGGTAGCAAAGCGCTGATTGAAGTCTCTCACCTTCTCTTTCTTGTGGCACTTAATGGTGCTTAACTCCATGAGGAGCATGGAAGGTGTTTTGTCCTCTGAAATTTTCTGCAAGAATGCGCGTCAAAACTGGTCCCACGATGTGATGGAGGCACTTGGGAGGGAGCGGTACCAAGTGGCTGCTTTGTTTTCAAGAGTATGCGGAAACAGACGACAAGCAACGTCATCTGACTGAACCCTCATGATTTGCAGGGAAAGATAGAAGCTGCTTATATGATCCTCAGCCAAGGTGCCTTTCTCGGGATCAAACTTGGGGAGGTGTTTCTCCAGGTGCCTAGGTAGGTTGTGGAGTGGGACCAAAATATTTAATGGTGACTGGGCCATCCAGGCTAGTGGTTGCACCCTCCTAGCCCGCTGGTGATGCCTAAACTCAGGCTCAGATTCACCCCCCGAACCTGATATCGATGCTCCTCCCTCATGGCGAGAGTGTTCATCTTGATATCTCTCATGGTAGGGAAAGTCTCTAAGATATCCCGAGTTGTGGACAGGAGGCCTATTTGGGTTTGGGTGACGGTTTTTAGCACGGTTTCCTTGGCCTCGGCCTCTATCTCCTCTACCTCCAGTCCGGCGGTCTCTATTTCCCTCGCCTTCGTTTTTGCGGGCTCTATTTCTATCACCTTCATTCCCTCAGCCTCTATCTCCCTCACCTTCCCCAGGTGGAGGGTGTGCTTGGTTGTTTTTAGGCTGGGCTTGGTTGGGCTGAGGGTCGGGAAAAGGTTCGGTAAGACAAAATTCTTCCTCATCGTCGTCTTGGAGTTCGGGGATTAGTTCGTCAAACTAAGCAGCGGTGGCGAGGTCTTCAAGCATGAGATTCACCAACTGGGGCACGGTGCTCACCAGGGCACCATTACGAGTGATTTTTTCAGCCGGGGTTCTAGTATGGGAGAAGAATTGCATGATTGGGGCATACCGCAAATCCCTGAGGAGATTGCGGGCATCTGGGCACAAGGCTCTCAACTGTGCGTCGGTAATTTCATAATACGGCATCTCCACCCATGGAATATCTTCCAATGGAGGGATTGCTTCATTTTTTATGACCTCCCCGTAGGGAGTTTGTGATGGAATGTTGGTTGTATGCTGGGAGGCTTCCATTCAGGCCCTCCTTCTAGCGCCAATTCTGTTGACGGGGAAAATCGTCCCGCCAACAGTAGGGGATCTCCCCGGTAGAAAGTCCCAATCAGACCTTGAACCGTTTGGAATAGGGATCCCGTCCGGGGTGTGGGTCCAGCTACCGCTTAAGTAACCTTCCCTTTGGTCTCAAAAAGAACTCGATCGAACCTGCGGACACACACTTATTCACATGATACAAGATACATGGTTGATGCATTAAACATGTATGTAACACTATGCGTAGCAAGACAAATAATAAAGCATACACGTCGAAGGAGGTGTTGTCAACAACACATCTTTGGGGTTATGCTTGTAGGCTATTCTGACCACAAAAGAAACAGTTCTTTATGGCGAGACGCCCCTTTTACTTCATGAAAGATAAAACGAAATGCTAACAAACAAGGTCATTAACATTCATTAAGCAGGAAATTAGTCTGAACATCATTAACACAGATACAAGAAACCATAATGCGTGAATGATGCCATTAGAAAGTGCAACTCCATTAATCAAAAGATGTTATAAAACTGTATAGAAATACTCATAGTATTCACCCAGCAAAACGCATCAAATCCAAAAGGAGTTTCAACAGGTATTTGTATTCATATGTAAAAAGGAATGTTGTCTTTCAATCAATGCTATATGAATTTTGAGTCCAAAAAAGAAGATCCTTTACACTTTCCCCGGAGGCGGTTTTATAGATCAAAATTTCCCTTTGGGCTCCCTGACTCTTTGCCTGCCCGTCGGTTGAGTTGCCCTGCGACCTGGGAGAAAATTGTGACATGCGACCTGGCTAGTGAGTGCAACTTGCGACCTATTTGGCAGTGCGACCTGCGACCTATTTGGCAGTGAGACCTGCAACCTACTGCCACTGAGTCATGAAGATGGGTGTGCAATAGAGAGGTCAGGAAAATCAATCTGCTTTCCTTTGAGGAAGTCTTTCCATGTCTGGTATTCTGTTGCTATGGGAGAGACTAGGGGGACCTCCTCTTTCAACCGATGCATGCACTCCAGAGCATTCGGGATTAGAGTTTCCTTCTTTTGTGAGATCTGGTTTGAAAGGGAGGTGAGCTTGGTGTAAATCCATACTGGCGCGACAAGAAACTGACCCATATTTTCTTATGATGCTGCGATCTCAGGGGCGGCAACAGCTTGCTTGATGGGCTGCAGAAATGACTGAATTTCTTGATCTACTTGCTCCCAGGTCTTACTTTTGTCCAAAGCCCCTAGCGAAGGAATGTGGTGAAGAGTGTGCATCGAGTCTATGTCACTGATCAGGTGGTCGTATGAAGACATTACTTTGTCCAAATCCTTGGATAGCTTGTCCTTGGAATGCATCTTCATACGGATTTGGACTTTGGCATCTTGTGTATGAATCCAATCCTTCTTAGGCAAATGCTCGGGAGCTTGAGGGTATCGCACTATCCAGTCCATCATTTTATCTAAGGCAGCTGAGGCCTCCTTGAGCTGCTCGTGCTTCTGCTTAGTTTCTGCTCGTGCTCTTACCAATGGGGTGACTGTTTGTTTTATGGTGAAAATTTCCCCATACACCTGCCTCATGGTCGCTTCTAATACATCGCACTCCTTCAAAATGGAAAGTGGAACTTCATTGACCAGGGGAGTCTTGTTTCGGAGTTATTGGACCTCTTCTTTCAACGCCGACCTCTCCTGTTCTACCTTCTTCTCCCGCTGATCTGCTGCTCGTAGTCTATTTTGTAGAGAAATGATTTCTCTACTCATTCTGGTCACATTTTCTTCCGTGGCCGCAGTGAAAGTCGTGCTTGCCGATGCTATCATCACGGGATTAGTCCTAGTATCAAGGAATATGTCTTTTCCAGTTGCAACTGTGGATGCGGCAGAAGGAATTTGTGCTAGGGACCTTCTCTTCTCTTGCCAGATTTTGAAAGATAATTGATCGAATGTGAGCCTGGTGAGATCGAAGACCTCCTCCTCCTGCCCCTGGGGGGAATTAACATCGGAGAGCATGGTTCCTATACCGCCTAGAGGTACTTTGAGGGGACACACCTCGATGTCTTCTATCAATTTATCCTCCTCTTCTTTCTTCTTCTTTTCCTCCTCTTCCCTTTGTTGGTGCTCGGCTTCCACCTTCTCATGCTCTTCCTTCCGCCTGCGCTCTGCTTCTGCTGCTGCTTCTATTTCGGCTTTCCTCTTCCGCTCAGCTGTAGCAGCTTGGTCTGCTTTCTTTTGGCATTCAGCTTCTGCTTTATCTAGCTCTTCCTTGAGTGCCTGTTCTGCTGCGGCCTACGCCTCCTTTTCCTCCTTTTCCTTCCTGGCCTCCTCTACCTGCTTCTTCTTTTGTTCTGATCTTAGGCTCTTCTTGAATTTTTCCTCGTCCTCTTTTATTTTCTTTTCTCGCTCTTGCTGGGCTTTGGCCTCTACTTCTTTCTGTTGGAGAGAGGTAGTAGGCCCTGTGCTGGTTCGAGCTTTTTTATCTAGAGGGGAAGAAGCGCCTCCTAGTTTACGGCTCCTGTCTTCCAAGCTTTGATCATCCAGATCCTCTTGGCTAGAGTCTGCCCCTAGAGCAAGTTGTCTATCTGCATTGTACCAGTTCCTCCTTTCATCTTCTCCCGGGCGTTCTACATGCTGGTAGTTCCATTTGAATTTTGCCTTCTTGCAGTGTTCGGGAACTATCCTCTCTGGGTCATATGTTCGGTACTATAAAGCCCAAAGTGATAACTTTTCATCTCTTCTCCCTCTGCCCCCACCTCTCTGAAATCTTTAACTGTGTTTGCGCCAATAGTGAGGGGTAGCACGGGCCAGGGCTTCTTCTTACCTTTGGACAGGACACTGGAGAAGCCCGAGGACATTTGGAAGCATACCTCTTGCATGAGAATTTTGTCTGTAACGAAGCGAGGCATAGCATGTGGTGCCCTGAATGAGCCAAAGACTCGGATGAAAGTATATTCGGCAAAGGGAAACCAATGCACCACTTGGGTTAGATTCTCCCTGGCTGGCCAAGACATGCAAGGGGCGTCCTGGAAAAATAATTTTCTGAATAGGATGGGGATGAATATTTGAGAGATTGGTTCTATATCCTGTTTATACCTGGATTCCCAGAACACTTTGGTTTGTAGATGAATTGCCTGGGTCTGCGTGGAATCCCAGTTATGTGCCCATCCTTCAAAATGAAATCTAGTACAGATGGCATCCAATAGATAAGAGGCCATATAGAACTTAGAAGGCATTCCTTTATCTGGGGCCAATGCTGAAGATAAGTTTGTATGCATTGAGGTCATCAATATACTAGCCCAGTTGAAACGGGTGCCTTGCGCCATTACATATTTCATGATAGTAGCCCATGTGCCATTAAAGGTGGTGGCGTCGGGGCGCCCGTACAATCTGCAAAGCATGGTGGCTACTAATTTATATACTTTTCTCAGGCTAGCCACCGGATATTCTTGGTCTTTCTTGACTTTAAATTTCTCGGGCTCCGCCCACCACTGCTTGATAGTGTCAACTACAGGGACTGCATGGGCAAGAGCCCATTCTTCTGTAAAGTTTTCTTCTTGGCGAGGCAAAGAGTAGTAGACATGGGCATCCGAGCCTACGAGCATTGCCAAAGCCTTGCCCTCGCTGTCTCGGATCACGAAATTCTTGGGATCCGTTTTCTATATGATTCAGTCTATCATCTCTGGGCATGGAAATATGGCCGGATGAGCACCTGTGAGATGCAGCTTGGACCTTTTGACTTTTAAGTATACTTCCCGATCCGGGAGATCTTCTGGAAACTCTGTTACGGCGAACTCATGGTACACTTGGTACCATCGCATGTTGTCCCCCTTGGCAAAGGTGCAAAGGGTATCTCTGTATATCGGCGGTGGGGATGTTTGCATGTCCGTGTCTGTATCTTCTACCACCACGTGCTTTTTCTTCTTCTAAGACACCAGAGGTGCCATGTCACTAGAATCCGAGAGGAAAGGTATACACTCTGCGTCTGCTTCAAGTTCACCTGTCATATTCATGAAAGAATCCCATGATAAGAGCGACATGATGATATAAGACCAATTACAGTTTATCAATGATTTTAGCTGGGACACAGGGGAAATTGAAAATTGGTCTACTGGGTCGCAGGGTAACAGATTGTGAGGAAGTGGCCAATATGCAACCTTGCGACTAGGTCGCAGGGTCGCTGGGTCGCGAATCGTGAAAAAGTATAAAAATGCGACCTTGCGACCTTGCGACTGGGTCGCTGGGTCGTAGGGTCGCAAATTTCTAAAAACCGAGAGAATGCGACCTTGCGACCTTGCGACTGGGTCGCAAAGTTCGAACAATCTGGAGAATGCGACCTTGCGACCTTGCGACTAGGTCGCGGGGTCGCAGGTCGCGCTAGGGCTTACCCGGGGGTTTTGGGCGTGCACGGCGTGGAGTGGTTTTCCCTTTAACTGGAAAATTTCAAAGCCAAATGGGTCAATATAGAGTCAAGGGATAGCTTTGGGAGTAGGGAAGTAGCCATGAAAGCCTGGACAAGCAATGGTGGTGATTTTGGGCACTGTGAGGGAAAAAAGAATCAGAAAAAACCCTAAGTAAGAAATACAGACAGTGGTTGAGGTAGATTGACAATTTAAAGGCTAAGGGTGCCTGGGATTTAGCAAGAATAATCAATAAGGAAAAAGCAGGAGAGAAAAAGGAAACTTACCCGAGAAAATCGCGCGCCAGTCGACCTGTCAGAGTCATTTCTTTCTATCTGCCGCATATGAAAAATGTGACCTAGAGACCTCCTTTATATAAAAAGGTCGCACGTGTGGGCATTTAGTGAGGTCACAATGTCGCAATTTGAGAGATTATAGAGATATGCGACCTCGCGACCTTGCGACCTTGCGACCTGCGGGTCGCGGGGTCGTGATTTTCCA
Organism: Pinus albicaulis; assembly: GCA_034641835.2. Taxonomy (NCBI): domain Eukaryota; kingdom Viridiplantae; phylum Streptophyta; class Pinopsida; order Pinales; family Pinaceae; genus Pinus; species Pinus albicaulis. Next base: position 529,349,818 of record CM076578.1, read on the forward strand.
AAAAATTGAGTTTTGCGACCTTGCGACCCTACGACCTTCAGGTCGTGGGGTCGCACGGTCGTGGAGTCGCAGTTTTCTAAAAAATGGAGTTTTACGACTTTGCGACTTAGCCTTCTGGACTCTTTACTTGGTTTTCTTCAAGTTCAAGGGGCTCCAAAAAATTTTGAAGTGGGGTTTTTTGGAGGGTGTTGTAGAGGCTACAACAGAATGGAATAAGTCCATGATTTGGTATTTTGGGAGTGATAGGATGGCTATTCCTTGATAGAGTGCTAGAACAGTGAAAAATATATCCTAAGGATAATGAAGGCAGTGAGATTTCTAGAACTCACGAGATTCTTGAATTTTGTTTCTAGAAATCTAGGATAAGCATTTAGTCATCTACAATGGAAAAAATTAATGATGACTAATAGTGGCTCCACTTGGGGAGGGAAGCTCCTTTTCAAGAGGTGTCCATAACTTCAGTTCTCTTGGTTTATGAAGATCAGTGCCTTATCCATTGGGAATACTTTCCTTCTTTCATTTTTTGCTGCTTATTTGAAGTTGTGATTCTCAATAATCTAAAAACATGGTTAGATCAGCTTCATCCTTACCTACCCAACCTATTGTCCTAACATTTTTTCTTCCTTGGGTGCACTTGAACCGATAGACCCTTGACATCCCTTTCTTTTGAAAGAAAAAAAAAAACTATCTATTTCTACACTTATTTCTTCCAAGAGTTTAGATTATGCTAGTGAACTCTTCTTATTCTCTACCTAGACTATTTGACTGTCAAGATTAAGCAGTATGACAAACTTCATTCTCTAAGCTATTGACATGAAATTGAAAACATGTTTTGAACCAGGATTGGAAAATCTAATTCATCACGAGTTGTGGCATTCAGACAAGCTACACACAAACATTATTTCATAAAAAAAAAATTAGAAGGCATTAAGGGTTGGGTTTCATCATTAGTTAATCATCCCTATGCTTCTCTTTAGTTCAAATTTAAGCATGTGGAACCAGTATCTTCCATTCCTAATCTATCCTTTTGAAAAGTCAAGTTTGAGTGATTTGACAAGCTCTCTTTCACTAACTTATCAACAATAAATAGAAAACATGGTCAGCCATGATGAGGCTAGATGACTGAACAAGAATTTTTTGCACAAGTAGTGGAATTTGGGCTTGCACACTTTTAGTACTACTATTTTTTGGGTATGGGGTTGTACCTTTTCTTCAAATCTACCCTCTTTTTCCTTCTTTCTTTATGTCTTTTTTTTGTGTTTCTGTGATATTTCTCATGCAATTTTTATGTACAATGAATGAAAATTTTCAAACTAAGGGTTTTTACAGTGATGGTACATGAGCATGATGTCTTCAAAAGGATCTCTTATCATTATTTTTCCATTAAGCTCTTGAAAACAAAAATCATAGTTATCTCCATTTGAAAGCATGGTATAAGAAATTTTCCAAAAATTTTCAAACAAGCCGTGCTCTCCTTGGCATTTCCCCTTTGAGTCTTGCTTCCAAAACTTATGTCTGTCAAAGACCCTCCTTAGGAAAAAAAGGTACTCTTTATCGGCTTTACAATAGATAATGATGTCATCTACGTATATCATAGTGAAGAAGTTGGAAACAGGGGCCATAGCTCTTTGGAAGGTGTCTTCAACACTCCTTAATCTAGGAAGCATTTGGCTAAACATGTAGTTGCTCCAAGGAAATTTGAAAATGGCTTTATGTTGATTGGTTGAATGAGGTATCATCTGATGATAACCTGAAATGTTATCATTTAAAGACATTTTGCTAGAAATTCCTACCCTTTGTATAGGATGACTTACATTGGGAAAAGGGTATTTGCACTTCATGGAGGTTTTATCTGGGTACCTAAAGTCTATACATAGTCTGAATCCTTTAAATTTCTTTGTTAGTGACACTATTTTCCGACGGATTTCATTATTTATTTTGGAAGGAGATCTCCTTTGAATAATGCCTAAGTCACAAAGCTTTAAGCTTTCATCGCTATATATTCAAGCATCCCGAAACCTACTGCATAGCCTTATGTATTTCAGTTTTGTGTGTATGGACAAAGTTATGGATAACGATGATTTTGGGTCTTGCTAGGCTGCCCACATTATATTCTTCTATATCAATTTCAGTAGACACTCCTTTAGGATCCATAGAAATATTTGTGAGAGTCAACAGTCTTTCTAAAGGGACAAAACTTTTTGATGCTGAGGTGTCTATGTAAGGCAAAAACATAAGACCCTTTTGACCCGAGTTCCAAAATATTTCTATTATGTGAGGGTATTTCAGTACTTCTGGATTGGAAAAAGGAAGAAGTTATGTCTTTGAGGTTTTTCCTTCATTTGAGCAACCTTTTTTAGATTCTAAACTGACTTTTGGTTTTGGAATTTCATTTTCAATTTCTAGAAAGTCAAATTCAGTTTTATCATCATGTGGTTTTTCAGGGTCGTGATAGTTCTGACTGTCGAACTCATCATAGACAGACTGATTTGACTGTTGTAGTGTGACTAGATCTATCTAAACTTCACTTACCTACTCATCAATGTACTCTTCATTATATAAGATGAAAGAATCAAGATCAAAGTGAATGGAGTACATAGGTGTGTTGTTCGGCCTATCTAGGCTACTGGCCATATAATTCATGTGGGACTCCCAGTATAACCTCCTGGTTTGGCTGAAAATAGGGATAGTGACATATGACATGTCAAGTTGGAGGTTTTCTTGAATTTTGGCTCCCAAATATCTAGATAAAAGCATGTCATACTTTGGGGGAATGTTAGCAACAACTATGTCCATAACTAGCCTCTTAGCAGGTATTTGCGCCAGATTGACACAAAGATCCTTGATTAGGCCCAAAAACTTAACTCTGCTTGAATCGAATGAGTACAAGTCCTTGTAAGGCTCAGTTATTTCTAGGCCTAATCTATCCATCACAACTTTAGGCATGAGGTTGTGTGAGGCACCGGAATCTAGCATAGAAATGTGTAATATTTTGTCATGTATGTTTATGCTAACATAGAAAGGAGGGAAAACTCCTTCTTGGTATTTTCCCTCAACTTTGGGACCAAACAACAGTTCTGATTTGTCATTTGTCAAGTTTAAAGTATCAGTATCATTGCCTATGTTTAGAACTTTTAGAACTTGAGATTTGTACGTGCCCTGGGTAATTAGTTCAGTGAGAGGCATGGTTATCTTAATTTTAGCAATCTCTCCTTCAAAGCTGAAAGGCATTTGTGTTTTGGACATATTTACATCAGTTTTATCACCCATAATTTTTTTTAATTTTTTAATTTGATGATTTTTATTTGGGGCTTTAGACAATAATTTTTTTTCAGGGACACTAGTAGAGGTACTAGGGCGTCTTGTGTCACCACTTGGTTGGCTAGTTTTTTCTTTGTTAGGATTAGTTTTCTTAGCCATGGTGTTGGTATTGTCTGTTGTTCTTTTAAGAATTTTTTTGGGGGTTTTCCTAACAGCAGTGTCTAAGTTGTTCTTCTTGGAGTTGTCTTGGTTTTTATTACTCCTAAAATCATATTGCCTATGGAATTCCATTATGGCATTTTCCAATCCCAACTCACAGTATTTAGAGTCTTCATAGCTTGTTTCATTTAGATTTGAGGAGAAGAAACCTTGTTCTTCTTCTGTGAGAAAAACATCACCGTCATTATCAAAGCCTATTAAGTTTAGGTGATTTTCATCCGGCTGTTCAATATCTCTTTCCCCTTCATCTACATAGTTATCTTGGAAGGGTGGAATGATTTGTTGATAATTTTCCCTTTGTCTAATTTGGGGTGGGCCTCTTCTAAAGTTATGATTCTGATTTCTATTTTGGGGATTTGGTTGGTTCTCCCTAGGAGGTGCTCTTTCATTTATGATTATTCTCTCCATCATTCTCTCCATGGTTCTAAGTAGGTTGTCAATCTTGGAATCAAATGAGGAGGTTGAGGGCATGGTTTCACCTTTGTAGGTTATCTTCTTTTCTGATCTCAACCTAGATCTATTTTCATTTAAGTTCGTCTCTACACTTATAGCTCCCTTTTTCATGTCTTCTAAAGTTAATGGCTCTCTTTCTCTTAGCTGATAGGCAATGTCCGGGTCAAAACCTTCTGGAAATTTAGCTAAGGCAAGGACTAGTGGGGGTTTCGTATGAGGTGGGAGGGCATTGTAGACACTCTTAAACTTGGTGCAATAATCTTGGACACTCTCCCCCGTATTCCTCTTAAGATTGTTATATTCAGAAGGGATTTGGAGGGGGTTTTTCTTGTTTTCCCACTTGTTTATGAAAGTTTGGTAAAGAGAAGGGAGATCATGTATGATGTTGGGAGTTAAATTTTTGAACCTTTTTTTAGCTTCTCCTCTTAGGATTTGGGCAAACATCCTCATCTTCATGGTTTCCTCTTCTAATTCCATGTAGTCAAAAGCATCATTTATTCTATCTACATGTTGTCGGGCAGTGCTAGATTTAGCCGTGGTAAAGTGAGGGATTCTAGATTAGTATTCATTTGGAAAAGGTACCAAAGGTTCCGGTAAAACCAGGGGAGCATACCAAGCTTCCATGATAGGAGCTAATGGTGGATTTACAAGCGGAGGGTTTGTGTGGGGAGGTGTAGGATGAAGCGAGGTGATTTGCACAACGGTAATATGGATGGGTGTAGTGGAGGTACTTGGACCAGCAGACTGATTCAGAGCAGATTTGGTATGGAAAGAGTTAAAGTGATGGAGAAGATGAAAATCAGGTGGGGTGGAAGGAGAGGCTTCTCTACTAGAAATCTGCTATAAATCTATGGGCTCAAGGTCAGTATGGTCAACCCTACTTTGTGACTTGGTTCTGAAAAGGTTTCTCGTATGGTGCAAGTCAAACTGGGGATCTTGCAAGGCTGTGAGTTGTTCATGTACAGAGCTTGCTTTGTGGATGGTCCTAACAGTAGTTAAGTTTCTAGTTTCAGAATTTTTCCACAAAATCCTTTCTGGGTTGTCAACTATAGTAGGAAGGTTTGGGTCCAGATGAGATCTGGTACTGATTCTTTGTGAATTCATATTTCAAACTCAAAATTTAGAGAGACTGAAATTTTTACCTGTCTTAGTTTTTGCTAAACTCACATAATGTGTGACTAGATCTCTAAACTTCTGGGGGTTGTTTTGACACAATCCTAAGGGAGTTTACAGATACTAGCAGAGTGAGAAGGCCTACTGGAGGTAAGTGGAGTCTACAGGTGGATTTTTTTAGTTTGTTTTGAGGATGTATGTCTATGGTCCACCACCAATAACTGACAAAAACCAATCTAGGAATATTTTTTGGTTTTCTGAGTTCTCTTAAGTAACGTTAAGATTTATATGAGTGTACTACAACTGGGTCATCATTTTTCTAGGATGGTGAAACATCCAGGTTCTACTCTTGGCTATTAGTTGAGTTCTATATGATTTGATGAAGGTTTCTGAAGTCCTAAGGGATACTTGATTATATTTTCACTGACTCAGAGGTTCCATCATGATCACCATTGTGTTAGTGATAGTGACGAGGTGATTAAAAATCACAGGATTTCAAAGTTTAACTGAGGGTTAAATGAGTCTATAAGATTTTCTTAGGCTACTATGTACTCAGTCCCAGTGTGATCGCCATTATGTTAGGGTCCCGTGATTTAGCAGATTGGTAGACCGAATGCACAGGGTAACATCAGACCAATCTTTGGAGTCCTAGGACCTAGGATTCCTGGACTCGAAGAGGGCTCTCTCTATGTTGTGTGAAGGATTTAAACTTGTTCTCTTTAGATGATTGGTTTTAGGCTAGCTGTTAAGTGTAGGGTTTATTTGTTTAGTTGGTTGGGTAATATTATTAAGTAGGATAGGTGGAAATGAGAGGTTATCAAACATTGGGATATGGAGGCTATGAATTCATTGATATCTCAATATAGAAATGGGGTGCATCACAGGGAAAATCTAGTGTAGTCAATGGATCTTTAAAGTTCATGTGTGAGGCGAGATGGACATTAAGTTTGGGGAAACAAGGTAGGACAAAGGGAAGTTAAGAATCCTTTGTCAAATACCTATGAAAAATAAGATCTTAAATAATGATAAGCAAAATATGCTAATCATGAGACAGGGCACACCATTTACTCAATGAAAATACTTTAAACAAATAAACATTCAAGATGAACAATCCGGTGGAACAAAGGAAGCAAGAAAACTTATCTAACTTCAATGATTCTACTTTCAAGATTTGAAAACATATAAGAAGAGAAATAGCTTTAATAAATGAAGAGGGAACTCCTAGAAATCATCTATCAAACTATAAAGAACTTTGAGGCAAACTGATAAGCATGTACAAAGGGCAAGATCGAAACAAGACCACTTTGGCTTAACCTAAAAATCAATACATCAAAGAGAGATTTCAGGATAGAGTTTAGATAGCATCAAACAAGAAGGGATTACCATGAATCATATTTGTAAACTATCATATAAATCCAATAATGAAATAGACAAGCTTAGGTGGGCCTAAGGAGCAACTAATAATTCCTTAAGCTAATCCAGCAAAGGAAAACATAAAGACAATAGCAAACAGGAGGACTGAGGTGCCTCAAACAACATTTCTCAACCTATACCTTTCTGAGCTATTTCAATATAGAAGGGTGGACACAATGATAAACAAGGAAACATGAACAAATATAGAGATACATCACCATTAACTAAACTCAAGGATCCTGCAAGAAAGCCTTCATCCTCATCAATCAAGGCAAATTATCCACAAACTCCACAACACCAAATTGCTCTTCAACCTTAAAGAACCATGTATTGCTCTTAAAAATAATCAAATGCCCACACTTAAAATGAATCCTCATTTTATATATAACAAACAAGGAGGAGAAAAACCCAATAGAGTATCTAGAAGTCCATTGGATAAACATAAGTATCTCTATTGTCCTTGAGGCCTTGCAAGGCCCAAGGCACAAAATATCTAAAATAAATATCTTTTTGGCTATTTGTAGCAAATAAATTGACCTTTAGGCTCTGAAAAGCCTCTTGAAACTTTCCAAATGCACATTTTTACTTTTCAACCACATGAGCTTAGCACTATGTTTTGAAATGAAATTTTATGCCAGGAGCGTAGCACAAGAATAGGAAAAATGGGTCTTCTTTAAGCAGTCTTTTGAATGCCTTCCCGATGTTGGAAAAGGCTCCGTGATGGGTCATTGGAAATCCCTTGAAGTCTAATTTCCAGATCTACCCTTGGTTCTCTTATCGGACCTCTGTAACCTATCCAAAATGGGAAAATTCCAAGACTGGTAGGAGCACAGCACATGTCTTGAAAAGTAGGCAGAATGATGAAAAAATGGGTGTGTTTGACCCTTTTGGGGGACCAAAGCAACTCCAATTGATATGAAAAAATTTTAGCATGTTTTATGAATGATGAGGAACCCAAAAATGCAATATTTCTTCCTGAATATGCTCTGAAAAAGAGCGTAGCACCTGGTGTGCTGCGCTACTAGCCTCAAAATTTGCAAAAAACAAAAACTTGTCAAAATTCTCCCAAATTTGGTGGAAGTATGCCTAATGAGTCTTGGGAGACCTATAGAGAAGCTTGAGTCAAAATGATAAGGTTAGCTTGGCTCTTTTCCTTTTTTAGTGCTTGGATCTCAATTTGGGCCTTTTTGAGTTTTGCCCTTGGAAATTGGTTTCTTTGGGCATAATGCTTGGTCATTCTTCTTTGTAAATCAAAGCCTTTGTTAGCCTTCTTGAACTTGTTATCAAGGTGTATATTGGCCCTTTCAAGCCATGATTCCCTATTATGCTCAATTTCCATTTCAAGGAGTTCATTTAGAGAAAGTTGTTCTGCTTGGGCTTAATCTTCTTCCCTCTACTTTTCTAATGCTTTCTTTAGACCCATAGTTCTAGGTCTCATTCTAGTTTGACCTTCTTCATCCTCACTCTCTTCATAAGTGCCCATGAACTCTTCCAACTTCACTTGCGCCCTTTGAGCCTCTTTTCAGTACCTGAGTGTTCTTGTTTCATGGATGGCCTGTTGGGCACTCATTTGCTTGTTTTGCACCTAATAGAAGTGAATGACATATTTTGATATTTATAATTCAACTTCCAAGTCTTTGATTTGTGCATTCTTGTCTTGGAGGAGTGAGTTTTAAATTCTTGTTTCATTCTCATCATCACTTTCTATGTGAATAAGTTCAAACTCTCTTTCTCCTTCATGATCTTCCTCTTCTTCTTCCACTTTTTGCTTACCTTTGTCAATATTTTGAGTTGAGGAGGATGGCATGGCCCCTTGCCCTTTGGAGGCATCAAACACATGCCTCTCTCCTCTTTGATAGGTAAGAGGAAAAGGTGTAATAAGTTTCATATGGATATCTTCGTCATTGGTTACATTAAGAGTGCTTTTCTCCTTAGTAATGACCCATGTATGTGTGTCTTCTTCATTTTGTTCTTGACTGCTTTCTTGAGAGGCACTTTCATTTTCTCCCATGCTAGTACCATTGCTCTGATTTTCAACATTGTCATCCTCTTCCATGTCTTCTGCATTGTCATCCTCTTCCATGTCTTCTACATTGTCATCCTCTATGTTTGCAACATTTTCATTTTCTTTGTTGTCATGGTTAGAGGTGTCTTCATCACTACTTGGTGCATCTTCATCCTCTTGGCTGCCCTTTGAGTTCATGGGATCATTGTTATCACTATTGTTAGGGCTACTAGTCATTACGTTTTCTTCATTATGAATGTTATTAGCCCCTTCACTATTTGGCCCACTGTCTTCATTATTTGGCCCATTGTCTTCACTTTCAAACTCTGCCTCTATCTCTGCATCTTCACTGTTTTCATAATTGGACTCCTCATTATCATTGCTTTCATCTGCCTTTTCTTCAATATTATCTTTATCTTCATAATCTACCTCTGTTTTTCCATCATCTTCAATCTCTCTATCATTGCTTGCATTTTCTGTGGGGTCACTGTTAGAGGCATCTTTATTAGTTTCTCCTTCATTTTGACTGTCATTCTCTTTTTCATGACTGTAACTTGTCTCAGTTTGTTCTTCATCTGTTTCTCCCTCAATATTTGGCTCACTGCCTTTGTCACTGCCCTCTTCCTTATGAACACTTTCTTTGTCTTTTTCTCCGCTGTCTGGCTCACTGTATTCATTTTTTTTCACACTGCAATTTCCTTCAAACTTTGTCTCTTCTTTACTGTTATTTTCATCTTTTTCACTGCTCCTTTTATCACTACTATTGGGCTCACTTTTTTCTTCTTTACCTTCACTATTTTGCTCATCAAAATCTGCCTCTATCCCTGGACTTTCATTGGTTTCTTCATCTTCATCTAGCTCACAAAATTTGTTTTCTTGTTCACTTTTTGGTTCACTACCTTTGTCACTACTTTTTTCTTTGTCCTCTTCCTCATCATAATTACTTTATTCACTTTCATTTTCCTGTCCCTCATTATTTTTTTCTTCCTCTTGACTGTCATTTTGTTCTTGACTGCCATTTTCCTCTTTGTCACTGCTTTCTTCATGTTTTGAGTTTTTAGGAGAAGGTGAAAGAGGGAGGTTTGTTTAAGGAGAATATTCTTGTGAAGAGGATGAATCATGGTTAGTGGGGTTTGATGGAGGAGTGGAGGAAGGTGGATGGGATGACGAGGGTAAAATTTTCAGAGGAAGAGGTTGTGGATTTGTGAAAACACCATGGTTGATGAAAACTTCCCATGGGATACCCTGTTGCTCTAATTGATGCAACACAGTAATTTTGATGAGGGAATGGTGGAAAAGACTTTGCATTTGTTGTGAAGGATGTCTCCTTTGCACAATGGATGACATTTTATCAATACTTTTATAAAGGTAGTAGGGAAAATGTAACATCTTAGCCCTAGTGAAATGCATTAACAATCTTATGTGGTAAGAGTAAAATCTAGAAAATATACCCTCACAGGTGAAGTATTTCATAATGATTTTCATTAAAGGAGCATATCTGTCCAACAAATGAGAAAATGGGAAAATATTTTCGCAATCATCTTGGCAACTTGGTTTTGAGAAGGGATGATAATGGCTTAGGTCTAGATACACCTGTTTCAACCATTTTTCTCCCATGAAAGGTATTCCAGTGGCCATAGAGATTTCATTGGTGGTCAGCTCAAAATTCACTCCAGCTAGATGTACTTGGTGGTCATGGAGGTTAAGGACAGAAATTTTGGTCAACTGAGGGTGGCTTTGAACTCTCTGTACTTTTTCACAGAAGTCATAGCATCCTACCTCTTCGAAATATGAAACTGTAGTAGGAGAGGCTGCCAATTCTTTAGTGTTTACAGGCTCAAACCTATTTTCTTTCCCACCCTTCCTCTGTTGTTCTCTAGGCCTTTGGCCTCTCTCACCACTGTCAATATTTGCTTCTCTAGGAATTTTTTCCTTTGCTCTTGCCTTTAAAAACAAACCCTGTAAACTATTTGTGAAAGGATATGGAGAGGACAAGTGAGAGGTTAATGAGGAAAGGCAATGATCTTCAAATTTGGATGGGAAAAGAGAAGTGAAGAAGGACACCTTTGGCCTTGATGTGTTTTCAGTGTGTATATGGATGGGTGCTTTTTCAATCAACAATAATTGCAAACATGAGGACCTAACCTTTCTTCCTTTAGGGTTTTTTTTCCTCTTTATTTTAAGATCACGCTTCACATTTATTTATAGTTTTACCTTTAGACAATAGGAAAAGGTAGAACATGTCTAAATACCTCTCAAAAATCTCACAGCTGAAGCCACTATACACAGGAACGTAGCATGGGCCAATCGGGTGGGTTCTGCATGACCTGTCGGGTTTGCCCTGAATGCAATGCTGGAGCATAGCATGGGCAAGGCCTGAACGGGTCATCGGGTCCTCCTCGGCAGCCCTAAATGGACATGAGCGCAATGCAAACTATAGGTTCGGGCGGCCTCTTCACGAGGTGTCAGGTCGGGCTTTGAAAGATGCTTGTGCATAGCGCGGTGGAGTGTTGGGCGCCCTCTCCACGAGGTGTCGGGAAACCTCTACACACCTTGGCGCATAGCGTAGTGGGGTGTCGGCTCCTCCAGTAGAGACTGCATGCGCAAGAGCACAACATTGTGTGGTTGTGCATGCGGTCGAGTCGGGCTATGGCCCTGCACGCAGCGTTGTTACACAGGCGAAAAACGTCCCTTTGAAAAATACACAGACAGCGTGCACAGGTGCGTAGCACAGCCTTTCAGGAGTGCAGCGCAAAGGTTTTGGCCGAATATCTGCTAGAAAACTCCGAAAACCCTGAAATCCTTCCACTCTTTTTGCATATGAAGAAATGGTGTTGAGTGATGATACTTGTGATGCTTTTATACCCTTGAAAAATTAAGAACAAAAACCCACCTTGACTAATGTTTACTTTTGACCCTTCATCTATTTTGCTGATATTTTCCTTTTGGTATTTTTACCTTCACTGATATTTATTTTTCTTTTGTGCAAGAGGTGATTTAAGCAAAAAGTGACCTTTGTTGGATGTTTCCAAACACACCTTTTTTCCTTTGGCCACTTTTGTTTATTTCAGGTGCCATAATACAGTGTTTTATTTTCTTTGTCATTCTTTGGAATTTTGGTAGCTTTAGTCACTTACTCAGCAAACTCATGATTTGCTTGGTTTTTCCATTTTGACACTTTGAACTTATGATATCTTTCCTTTGACCATTTTGATGGATATTGACTGTACTTGAGAGTTTTGTCTCCTTCACACTGATACTTTTTTCAATCTGCCTTTTTGGTGCAGTGAAACAGTGTGCCTTAACAAGACTGGTAATTCATTCCCTGACATCATTTTTTAACCTCTGCTTACTGTCAGCAAGGAGGTCTCTCACTTTCATTTATTTCTTCAATGAATCTTTAATGTATGCATAGTTGTGCTTATGTACCTCTATCTTCATGATCCTTTGTATGGGATCTTTGTTGGGCAACACCTTATAGGCAATTAGTCATGAAACCATGATTCTCTTTGTGAACTTAGGCATGTTTCTTCTCTTCTACTGTGGATTTCCTTGATGAGTTTGGATTCTCACCTTGCCTCTCTTTTGCTGATAACCCTCATAAACCATTCTTGCAGAAATTTTTTAAGATAGGCTACTGTCCTTTTGTAGACTCAATGCTTTGATCAAGGAGGTCCTTTTGGAGGTTTTTGATACCTTTTGGACAATCATAAGCTCACCCTTGCTTTGGGTGATGGCTATTTTCATCTGATTTTATCTTTGCGCATATGTAGAACAGTGAGTTTAGAAAACCAAAACAATGAATAACCTAGGAGACCCTATATGAGTATTTTGAGATGCCTTTTGGACTTGGTGCTTTGGCTGAAAAATGAATCAGGGTTTGGAGGTGTAAAATAGAGGTTGACCAACCCTTATGCATTATGGACCTGAAAACTGATGACTTTGGTTTATCTGAAGATTTTAGAAAGGCATTTTAAAACCACCACTACTTGAGGCACTTGGTGAATAGGGGAAAAGGTTAGGCTACTTGGCGATCCGAGGTGTAAACAGAAGTGTTAAGCTAAATAGAAACAGAGTGGTAAGATCAGAGAGGGTAAACATAGCGAGAATGAATGGCATAATTCCATGATTTGGTCTTTTGGGAGTGATAGGATGGCTACGCCTTGATAGAGTAGTAGAACAGTGAAAAATCTATCCTAAGGATAATGAAGGCAGTGAGATCTCTAGAACTCATGAGATTCTTGAATTTTGTTTCTAGAAATCTAGGATAAGCATTTAGTCATCTACAAAGGGAAAAATTACTGATGACTAATAAGCGGGACAAAGGCCTGCACATGGATCTTAAAACAGGGTGGAGGAAGGCATGGGGTTTTTTTTAGGATAGAAGTCTTTGGTGTAGGTATGACAACAGGATAACAAACCTCAATTACACTTACACCACGGTGAAACCCAAGTATGTGCTTGGTTTCCTCTCCCTTGTTCATGCCATGTTTATGTTTTATGATTTGGGTCAGTCTCTATGGGAGCCTAAGGGAATTAAGTTGGACTGGTATAGTCTTCTGCTGGGTAGGGTAGAGCGGAACCATTCCGACTCTGTTTGGGGGAATGTTGGGGTTATTTTGGGTCTCTTCCTCTGTGTTGGAGTAGGAATTGGGCATGGCCTTAGCATGCACTCGAGTGTGAGTCTATCAGGTAAGGGATGCCAACAAGAAGGAATGGTGAGGGGTCGGGCAATCCTACCAGGGTATAGAGTTAAGTAGTAGTCCTGGGTTGCGTTTAGTTCAGATGATTTTCTAGTTTATACAACCTTAAGCTACTTGGGCTTGGTGCGCATGGGGAATGGGAGAGGGAACCACCCAGGCTCGAGCAATGGGCAGTGACGTCTCCTCTGTCAATTTCGAGGGTGGGAGGTATGACGAGAGAGAGGACATCAAAAGGGAGGTCAGGAGATTGATGGAATTTGGGAGCTCTTTGGGTTATGGGGATAATTTATGGGGTGCGCGTGACCATTAGGGACAAGGGGTTGCAGAAATTAAGCAGGGTATGAGGGTGATGGGTCCGTAGAGGGAAGGGAAGGGTAGAAGTCCTAGGAAGAGGTCCCTGAGTCACCTTTCTTCTGATAACTGGGATGCATGGACCTTTGATCATTTTCATTATCTAGAATTATTCCTCCGTTTGATTGTGTGGATAGATCACCTACCTAGAAACCTAGTCAAAAACTGTGGGATGGCACGCTCCAAGAGTCCTACAGTGCACGACCATTCCAAGGTCCCTACAGCTTGAGGCTGTGGCCAAAAATATAAAGGGAAGGTAGTAGAAGCCCAACCTAGCTAACCCCCGAGCAAGACGAGAGGACGAAGGCCTACAAACGATGTGATCCAAGAGGCAACGAAAGCATACCATGAGAACACATCAGAGGAAATTCAAAAGCTCATTGAAAAATAGGAAGCTAACATAAATAGGCATGCAAAGACATAGATGGATACCGAGGAAAGGAGAGGTTTAATACTCGATATAGGACTAAAAAGAGGCAGACTAATAAAATTCAAGCAGACACTGTATCTTTATTGGTCTATGAAGAGCATCCTTGGCAAGGCCTTGGAGCAGATCTCTATGAGCCTGGTGACATTAGCCCAAGACTTCCCAGATTACAAGAGCGAGTTCGATAAGATGAAGTTCTAGCTGAGGAAACAAGATGGGTGCCTTGAACGTATTGACTACCATCTCCCTTGTATTTCCAAGCCTTTTGAGCATGCTGGTACCTCGGTTCAGGATTCGGCACCAATGGAGTTGGCCTCGGTTCTAGACGAGGCTGAGTAGTTCATGACTGTTTTAATCTATCTTTTTGCTTAGTATTTATATGCCGCTAACATTTAAATTTGAAGTGTCCAGTAAATATGTTAGTTAATCTGTAAATATATATATATATGTCAGGGTATCCAGGCTTTGTTTTCTTGGTATGAAAGACTCAAAATAGACTCGGTTTCCCTCTCAAGGTAGGTTGAGACCACCAATCTAGTAAATATAGTTGTTTGTTGTTTATAAAATGAATGAAAAAGGAGTCCTACCAAGCTTACAAAAAAAACATTATAAAATGTATAAAATTAATACCAATAACAAATTCTAAATTTACATACATACATATATGTAATGAAATAATAAAAAATCCTCGGATGTGGGTGACAGTAAAAGTACGCATGACAACTGCCTCTCCCACGGCCAAGAGGATGAATATCTACAGCGTAGGTCCTCACTTGATGTGGAACCACACTCTAGAAATCATCTGCATGACATGACAGAGATAAGGCATAATGAAGACACGCTTGGACAATATCACCCCCTCCAGGGCACCTCTCTGCTGCAATCGTTTTGACTAATCACCAGGATTGACATGCCGCTCGGCCATAAGCCTTCACACGTGCCTACTCATGAAAAATATTACAACACATAGCTGCGTGCGGGGCACAATAATTCTCAGCCTCTTCCCATATGTCACATGCATATTAAATGGAACAACCTTTAGAACAAAGAGACACACAATCTGCTCCTTCAGGTTTATATGTTGTTACAGTTCTTTCCCTCCTGCATGCCCAGTCTACTGTGCAGCCTCCCCCCTAGTGTTGTGCTGCGCATAATTCCTCAAGCTATACTCCCCCTTGACTACGCGGCTCACCCCAACTCCATCTATCTTGCTAGTTTCATAAGCTTGGGTGCACCCATTATCCCACGACCCTTGCCGTACATTCCCCTTCAACGCACCTCCCTATCCATTAGCACCTTACTTCACACCTCCCTCCTTGTCGTGCATTCCCCTTGCTTCGCACCTCCTCTGCTTCACCTGACCATAACACCTAGGCTGCAACAAAGAACCATTGGAGGAGGCTAGAGAGGTGTGTTCCCTGGTCGCTACCACCAGGGGCCGGATAATCACTTAGAATCTATTGAAGGCTCCTCCTCGAGAAGTCACACTAGAGAGCCTCCCCAGAGCCCTAAACTTGACCAAGAGGAGGAGGCCCCCTCATAGGTTTCACAGAGAGGCAGAAGTGGACCAAGGAAGTCCACCATTGCGCACCAAGAGCAACGCTTGCCATTCAAAACCGAGCCTCTTCCGGCTTAGGAAGATGATGGGGATGACACAGATGTTTGGATAATGAACTCAGAAGGTACCTGGACGCGCGTCTCAGATGTAGAATACCTAGTGGCTCCCATCCTCTGCGCACTGGTTTCCAAGCCACCACATCTACCCCTCGTTGAAGAGGAAGTTGTCGCACAGGCGTACGCTTGTCCCATAGTGGAGGAAGATCTAGACATCGATGATGAAGTTGAAGACTAATGACTTCTCAACAACTCAAGTCTTCCTTCTTCTTTTTTCATGCTTGCTATTACCACATAATTTCTATTTTCACTAGCGCTACAACATATTTTGTAATTTTATGTTTCATGTACTTTCCGGGCTGGTTTCCTCCATGGAGGCAGCCCCTTATCTGCACAACAAAGGTTGGGATTGGTTAAGCGCAACTTACCAACTCACCCTATAGCATATGTACTGTTTCTATTTTCGAATTAATATAGATTAGCCTCATTTACCAAAAAAATAAAATGAAATAATAAAAAATATACTAATTATAATATAAAAATGCAAACCATACTATACCATGTACAACACTATTGGATTCTCAATGCCATGAGCCCATAAAACACTATCATTAAGTTGAAGCAAAATTTAATGGCACATGTACATATTATAGCTCTATCAAGCTATGTGTCTCCATCAAGCTCCATAGCACGATGGAGCTATGTATTTTAATTGCGGGTTTTATTTAGTCCTAGATGGACCTTTTAAAATCTTGATGGAGGGTTTAAAAAATACCCTCGCAAAGATACATTTTCAACCTTTGGAACACAAGTTCTTCAAAAAAAAATTAACCCAATTCCATTGAATTCACCCTTATTTTATTTTGAAATCATAATAATATAAAAATATTTATCTTAATTGGCTTATTCATAAAATAAATAATTATGTATTATGGTTTTGTGTATTTATTTTCTCATGAGAATAATATAAAAAGTAAATAATTGAAATAAAATATTTAGAAAAAAATTTACTTTGAATTTGTTGTATTTATGGTGCAAACTTACATACATGAATTTTAGTTTTACATGTAAACATGACAAACAAATAAATATTATAAAGTAAATATTTGTGAGTTTAGTTCTAATTTATATATTCATAATATAAATATTTGTATTTTTTTTTATGGTTATGGTGGCAATTCATGGCAATAAATATTTGTATTTTTTTTATGGTTATGGTGTGGAAATTTCTTCCTTATTCCACACTCTACCTCGAAATTTCTGCCTAATTCTTGTTAAATATGAATCGGGAAGAAATGAAATAGCATTATGGGAAAAATTCCTACAAAATTAGCTTACACTGTAAAACTTCCTTTTTATCCTCCTTGCATTTCGTCTTCATAATTGCTGGCGTGAGGGAAAAAATTCCGTCGTTTCTTGGGCACGATATTGAAAACAGCGTTCTGCATTTCGTTTCCGAGATCGCTGCCGAATCGCTCGTATTCCTCACACGAAGGAGTTGGTCGCGTGGAAAATTTGCTCGGGCTCCTGGAACTGCTGAAGCTCATGGCGATCTGTTTCAGGGGCAGAAGAGATGACACCGTCCCAATAACACAACCACAAGTCGCCTCCAGTGTTAATCAAGAACTTACTTTTGAAGACTTTTAAATTAATTTCAAATTAAATCGCCGAATTTCGAATGACAGTTAGGTCTCAAAGCACAATTTTGTTCACATTAAAGTAGTGTGACTCTTTCGACAAATACCCATACGAAAATGTCTCACTTTCCCCTCTGCTCAACGCATATATATATATATATATATATATATATATATATATATATATACACACACGCCTTAGCACCAAATCGAAATATCATTGACCTCAAAAACGCGGATACGTGTGGGTCAACTCAAAATATCATTGACCTCAGAGATTCAGACTTCTCTAAGCTCCTCCTGCGAAATATGTTTCACTCGGCACCGTTCTCTTTTATTTAAATCCACGTATCTATAGTGATTAATTTATAACCATGTGTTGTTCATGAATTTTAGGTTGTTTGTTGCCGTTTTTAAAATGAGTTAGATCATCTTAATAGTGCTGGGAATTGAATTCGCGATTTAATATCTAAGAGTGTCATAACAAAATATCTAATCACTATTTATCCAAAACCTTGTAGACATACAGTATGTAATTATTTTAAATTTAAATTGACTATAAATCAAGTAGGATAAATGTAAATCTTTTCTCAAATTTTGATACTTCTCAAATATGCATAATAGGTTTAGAATTAAGATGTACTTAATATATCACATTTCAAATCTATGTAGACAATAAAAAGAATCCCATAATTCTCTTATATTAATCAACACATCATAAAATGTTTAACCAGCTTATTTTAAGAGTGATCAAATCCCAATAGGTGTAAACATTCCTCAAATTTTGATCCCTCTTGGTACAAATTCTTAGTGTAATACATGTAGAGTTAAGATAGTTTTACAACAATTTTTAATATGTCACATGACAACTCCATATTAACTACCACCATGTTAGGAAAGAAAAGATTACACATCTCCTTCATTATACAAGTTGTAAAAAGTGCTTTTCCTTACAATTAGGTGATGTCTAATAAAAAATTTATGTACTTACAATTAGTTGATGTCTAATAAAAAAAGTATGTACTTACAATTAGCTGGCGTCTAATAAAAAATTTATGTACTTCTTAGGACCATTTGAGCTAATGCATAAAAGTAAACAAAGTTGAATGGAGATGGGATATGAGGGTTAGTAACCTTTTTTTCTCTTTAATGTCTAGCTAGTGATGAATTAATATGACAAAATGTTTACTATTATACACAATCAAATTTGTGAAAGTTCAGGAATATATTGCCAATAGAAGTGTTGAAGTGATTAAGTGCTTATTACATTCAAATGAGTGTCACAAACGGTTGGCTAGAAGAGTGTGTACTTAAAAAATTAAGTGTAAGATTAACACATTGAATGAACAATAAAATGGTATAATATAGATAACAATGGACAATATAAGTAAAGTGACAAACCACATGTCCCAAGATTGTTTGATTGTACATCAATCATTCATACAAAAGAATGAATTACAATAAATGACCAAAATTAAAATGTTGTTAATTTTTTTTGTAACTCAAGTCATTAAAACCATTGTACTAAACTCGATATCACAAGGAGTACAATGACAATTTTGGTCAAAACTTGCCTAACTTATGAAACCATTTGTCATTTACAAATGAAAGAACACATATTTACATATGTTTGAATTATCAAATTCTTTAAATGAAATATACCTAATAATTGGCCTTGACATTATCATTGAAGTTAAGTGATCCCTCTAATCTTAGAATTAGGTCGAATAGGGTGTGTGTTAACTTGGCTCAAATTGATATTTAACATAGAACTTAGATAAACCTAGTTAACTTTAATCACTTAGCTATGTAGAACCACGAATCCTCTTATGAGTTCTAACACCATGTCGATGTACACTATGTTGTTGGTGAAGTAATATGCTAAAATCAATATTGATATAGAATCCAAGTCACCATTTGAATTGAATTTTAGTAGCGAATGGTAGGTGCATTGAAGTCCAAGTTATGGGGTCATTCACACTAGAGAAAACATAAAAAGCATTGTACACATGGCCTGCAAAATTATGTCGTGACAACAAAGTAACTATGATACAATATTAGAATGCATTATAAGATCAGAAGAACCTTATACACATCAAAATTATTATAGTGCATAAATTAGTCAAGTTAGCCAACCCCCTCAATGGTATCAAAATTATGTACTAAAGAATATATTTTTTTGGTCTATCATTTAAGAAAAAAAACTTCAAAAAAAAAATTTGGTTGTACACAATTTTTCTGGGTAAATTTCCATTCTATTAATTCCAAAAAAACATATTACATCATAAAAACACATACTATAGAGACCATCTACTACAATCTTGATTTTAAAAACAAAAGTGATCCATGGGTATTTTTTTAGCTTTTTTCCTACAAACATCAATCCATCCTACTGAGTCATTTGTCACAACAGAGGATAATTTTGCTTCTTCATTTTGCTAAGAAAGTTCCATAACATTTGAATTAGTTGAATTAGATAGATGTTTCTTGCTATCAGAATGATCAGACTCATGGTTTCGCTTCTTCCCACAAATTGCAGGCACAATTATGGTCGAAGATCTCTCGTTTTCCTTCACAAAAGGTTTTCCCTCTATTGAGGGTTGTGTCGATGCAACTACAGACTTCCTAGTATCCTGAGAAGTCAATCCATTGGGATATTTCTTCTGATTCTGGGGATTTTTCTTTTGTTGAGTTGTTGAAATATTCAACTCTGATGCGACCTTCAGATCTCTCCAACCATGGTGGTTTCTCTTTGGCTCTGGGTTGTAGAAAGTGCCTTTGGAAGAGGGACACACATTCTGAAGGTTCCTAGGATGTTGACAAATTCTACACCTAAAGGCACTATTTTTGTAGTCCAATGGCTAGATATATTTCTTGCCTTCCCACTGTAGGACAATTTTTTTGGTAACGCTTCGTTGAGTCCATTTCCACACAAATGCATATGAAACTTACAAAACCTTATGATAAACTATCAATATCAACTTTGATGAATCTAGCTATAGAGTCTCCCATTTCCTCCAGGATCATTGGCTAGATCCAATGAAGAGGAAGGTTAGGGAGCCTAAACCAAACAGTAACCAACAAGGATTTCATGGTAAGAGGATTAAATTTTGGAAACCATGGCTGAACTGAAAGGCCATCTCGACCCCAAAACCATGGCCCTTGATAGAAAACCTTCTTCTAGTTTTCCAGATATTTGAAGGACAACACAAAGTATCCATTTGAACAAAACAAAAGATCAATATTTTGTGACCAGTTCTGGTGTACCCAATCTCGGAGAGAAAATACTGAAGGGAAAAAGCCATTAAAACAACATATAATTGCCTCACTCTCAAAACTAGGTATTCTATTCTTATTAATGTCCTCATTCACCTTGGGCGTTGGGAGCGTTGTGTATTATGAGGACTATTCCATCAAAAAAACCTAACCTACAAGCTCCTTGGGAATCTGGGGACTGGGATCCAACTTGAGAGATTCCTTAAAATACATGGGCCTAACCAAAGAAGATGACCCAACAATCCTGCCACCTCCTTATAGACCAATAATTAAGTAAATCGTGGTGTCTTGTTTAATGCCATATTCTTTGAAATCGCTTGCCAACTGCAATTACCTCCCTTCATAGAGGACCCTAATCGCTCCCACCAAAATACATGTAATCTAATGTATGTTGTTCGCTACGAGAACTACAATGTCTGTTGCTTCTACCTTAAGAAATAGAGAATGTCTGAACATGGGTATAACAAAAATGGGGAATTTTTGAAGAGCTACATCCTCAAGACCTTGCTTATCATGATCCAAACCATATGCCAAATTCCTCGCAAGAGACTTAGCACCTCTCAGAAGGCCTTCTGGTTGGATGTTTTTTATAAACATATTGTAGATGTGACCAAAACTTGGATTGAGCTCACTTTATGAAAAATATTGATTTATACCCGCAGCTCGATGCCACAAGGGAGACATAACACCTTTGGGAAGCCTCGCTGGCTTGAGAATTTTTTCAAATGTGTTGCAGACATTACCATACCCCAGATTGACTTCTCTTTTAGACATTTCAGCAAACACATTGTTGAAGATTGCAACAAGAAACAGTGAAGGAGGCATCCTGAAACATCTTTCCTAATCCTAGTTGGAAAGTGATCACCAAAACTAGGTGGGGGCCACACAGGTGATTTTTTTGTCGCAAAGTCTATTTTTAGACGAAGTCTATTTTTAGACATATGGATCATGGTCTATGAGTTGTAGGATGATATTTATGGATGATTGGTCATGTTGGTAAAAATAGATGAACCTCTATTTTTAGACATTGGGCGGAATCTATTTTTAGACTGCCGAGCTAAAAATAGAACAGTCAAATATTATTAACCCTTAATAATATTTAGACTATAAACATTATCTTATCCTCTTAGAGCACTTCAGTTTGATGCTTGGATGTGGCACATGCAGCTGACAGAAGGAAATACGCTTTTCCTAAGGGTTAGTTGAGCTATTGCATGGTTGACATCAGTTAGAACTCATGTCGCAGAGTTTGGTGGAGTTGATGAGACAGTTGGTGGAGTTGTGTTATGTTTAACTTAGTTGAACTAGTTGTATTTAGTCTAACTGACAAATACACTAGTGATGAGTGGTGTGAATTAATTATTAATTAATTCACTAATTATTAACTCATAAATCAACTAAAGAATACATCAGTTAACTGCAATGCATGGACAGTTCAGTGGAGACCAGTGATAGAGGTGGGTGAAAGGGTGAGTCTACTATCAGTTGTGACTATGGTTGTGCATGAGATTTGCACACACATTGATTGAGATTGCCAATGAGGATTGCGCAGTACAAGCCAAGGAGATTCGAACTTGGATCTCATTCATTCTCATATTGGATTGCCCAATAGAGGCAGGCAGACTTGTGGAGGAGATTTGAACCTGTGACTTGTTCAGATCTGAGCTAGTTTTGTGTGTAGCTATTGGAGATAGTACTGAGTACTTGTGAGGAGTATTGTACTATGATTCTTACATGTTCTCTATCATTATAATATACAGATAGTTGGGGGTTTTCAGCTGTAAGCTTTCCCCATTACATACTGTGTTCTATGTGTGCTTGATTATGTTTTAATGTGTGCATGCGACTGCTTCTATTTCCGCATATTGATGATCAATTGTAGAAGAGGTTATGTATTATGCATGAAGCTTAAATAGTGTGTAATCAGGATAATCTCGGTGAATAATTCAGAAAATTATTCAAATTTCTACATGGTATCGGAGCGAAATTGATCATCGGATCTATTACAGTGATTAAAAATTTATTTCGGTAGACAGAGTCTGTAACGAGCCAGGTAGCCTTTGGATCCATCCTTTCTCTGAAAGGTGATATATCCAATAAATGCCCCTACAGTCGATCTCTGTGCTAGAAATAATTTGTTCTCACAGATCCAGAAGCAGTTGAGTTTTGAGCTTGGAATTTGAATTTTGCAGCAGTGTTTTCTTGGTGTCAAAGTCAAAATGTCTTATCAAGGATTGCGATTGGAGTATGCTCTTGAAGGCAGCTCGAATTATATTGCATGGAGAGATAGGATGGAGGTGGTGCTCGATGAAAATGGGCTGAAGGAGTTCATAGATGCTGAAGTTCCAAAGCCTAGCGATGCAGCCTTGGTTGAGGCTTGGCAAAAGAAGACAGCAAAGTGTCGAAGGATTCTGTTGGAGGGCGTGAAGGATCACATAGTATCCAGCCTGCATGGTAAAGCTTCTCCATTCTTGATGTGGAAAGCTTTGACAGATTTGTTCCAAAGCAAGAGTGACAAAAGGAAGTTGGCGCTCAAGGATAAACTCGTGAAAATAAAGATGGAGAAGAATGACACTATTCCAGTATACTTGACAAAGTTTGTCCATTGCAGGGATGAGCTTGGGAGTGTAGGAGTTAGTGTGGATGATGATGAATTGGTGAGCTTGGCTCTCCTTGGGCTTCCGAAGAGTTGGCATCTTATGAGGATTCGTCAATGGTCGGGAGAAATTTCAAGATGGAGCGACTTTGGTCGGATCTTGTGCGGTGATAAGATAAGGCGGAGCATTGTGATGGATCATCAAAATATATCCGATGAAGAAGATCAAGGCTGGCCGCGCAAAGAAAGGAAGGGGGAAGGGCAAGAAGAATGCTTTCAACCAGCCATGGATGGTAAAGAGCGTGACATGTCCGAGCTGTATGTTTTCACCGTCATTTATCATCGACATTACGCTGTCAATTGTCTACGAAGAAGAACAAGAAATAAGCAGTGTACCGCAATGTGGAGTTTTGGCTGCAATTTGAGCTGGGATTCTCATATTGATCGCATGCATGGTGTCTAGTGCATTGGTATCGGGGTGGTATTTTGATAGTGGCGCTTCCTTTCACATGACGGGAGATGTGAATCTTTTCAGCGACTTGGTGGAGAAAGATATCCAGTTGCATGTTGAGTTGGGCGACAATGGACGATAAAATGCGACCGGCATTGGTACCATAACCTTTCAAAAGGAGTCAGGTAAACTCATTCTTTTACAAGATGTAGTGCATGTTCCAGGTTTAAAGAAGAATTTGATCTCAGTCGTAATGTTAGAGGATAAAGGGTATGAAGTTGTCTTCAGTGAAGGAAAAGTTTTCCTTCGGCACAAGGCAATAGGACAAGTCAAGAAGGTTGGGATTCAAGCAAAGAATCTCTACAGACTTGAAGTAGATGGGATGTCTACGGAGCTTCCTACTGTTGGGAGGTGCAAGAAAGACATGCAATTGATGCTTGAGAGGGAGCAAGTTTTGCATGCAGGTAATAGTGAACCTCGGGATGTGGAGTAGCCACAAGATGAGGATCATGGAGTGGGAGAAACCACTCATGCAGAGAAATTTCGTGCCATATGGGCAGAGGGATTCCATGTAGATATACCACCAGGTGAGAGGTGGGGCGACATGCATGAATAATCCCAAGAGAAGATTTCTGGGAAGGATTCATGAGATGGTGTGGATCTCATGAATTGAACCTGGCTACGAGGTGCCCACAGCGCACCAGTAGCATGATCAGTTGGATTGATGCAGGCAGATCAAAGTGACAGTGTCGGATACTGGAGCGCGGATCAGAGTTGACAGCAAGTGCTAGAGTGCATGGGTGCAAGAGTTCAATAGCGCAATGGTTCCTAATGACATGTGCAGTTGGTACCAATAGAAGTCGAAGACTTTGATGATAGATGCATGGCGCATTAGACTGATTTAGTTGTTTGGAGCCTATTCAGTTTCAGAGGAGTTGCAGAGCAAATGCATGGAGTTGCAAGGCGCTTGTGAAGGTTGCAGGGCGAATGCATGGATTTGCATGTCACATGCAAAGACAGTCATTTCTTGTTGAGAGGGAGTGTTGAAGATTGCAACAAGAAATAGTGAAGGAGGCATCCTGAAACATCTTTCCTAATCCTAGTTGGAAAGTGATCACCAAAACTAGGTGGGGGCCACACAGCTGATTTTTTTGTCGCAAAGTCTATTTTTAGACTATGCCTATTTTTAGACATATGGATCATGGTATATGAGTTTCATGATGCTATTTATGGATAATTGGTCATGTTGGTAAAAATAGATGGACCTTTATTTTTATACATTGGGCAGAATCTATTTTTAGACTGCCGAGCTAAAAATAGAATAGTCAAATATTATTAACCCTTAATAATATTTAGACTATAAACATTATCTTATCCTTTTGGAGCACTTCAGTTTGATGCTTGGATGTGGCACATGCAGCTGACAGAAGGAAATACGCTTTTCCTAAGGGTTAGTTGAGCTATTGCATGGTTTACTTCAGTTAGAACTCATGTGGCAGAGTTTGGTGGAGTTGATGAGACAGTTGGTGGAGTTGTGTTCGGTTTAACTTAGTTGAACTAGTTGTATTTAGTCTAACTAAAAAATACACTAGTGATGAGTGGTGTGAATTAATTATTAATTAATTCACTAATTATTAACTCATAAATCAACTAAAGAATACATCAGTTAACTGCAGTGCATGGATAGTTCAGTGGAGACCATTGTTAGAGGTGGGTGAAAGGGTGAGTGTGACTATCAGTTGTGACTATACTGGTGCATGAGATTTGCACACACATTGATTGAGATTTCCAATTAGGATTGCATAGTACAAGCCAAGGGGATTCAAATTGGGATCTCATTCATTCTCATCTTGGATTGCGCAGTAGAGGCAGGCAAATAGTGGAGGAGATTTGAACCTGTGACTTGTTTCAGATCTGAGCTAGTTTGTGTGTAACTATTGGAGATAGTACTGAGTACTTGTGAGGAGTATTGTACTATGATTGTTACATGTTCTCTATCATTATAATATACAGATATTTGGGGGTTTTCAGTTGTAAGCTTTCCCCATTACATACTGTGTTATATGTGTGCTTGATTATGTTTTAATGTGTGCATGCGACTGCTTCTATTTCCGCAAATTGATGATCAATTGTAGAAGAGGTTATGTATTATGCATGAAGCTTAAATAGTGTGTAATCAGGATAATCTCGGTGAATAATTCAACTATTATTCAAATTTCTACATGGTATCAGAGCGAAATTGATCATCGGATCTATTACAGTGATTACAATTTATTTCGGTAGATAGAGTCTGTAAGCGGGCCAGATAGCCTCTGGATCCATCCTTTCCTTGAAAGGAGATATATCCAGTAAATGCCCCTACAGTCGATCTCTGTGCTAGAAATACTTTGTTCTCACATTAGATCAAAAGCGGTTGAGTTTTGAGCTGGTGGAATTCGACTTTGCAGCAGTATTTTCTTGGTGTCGAAGTCAAAATGTCTTATCAAGGATTGCGATTGGAGTATGCTCTTGAAGGTAGCTCGAATTATATTGCATGGAGAGATAGGATGGAAGCGGTGTTAGATGACAACGAGCTGAAGGAGTTGATAGATGTTGAAGTACCAAAGCCTACTGATGCTACTCAAGTTGAGGCTTGGAAAAAGAAGACAACAACATATCGAAGGACTCTGTTGGAGGGCGTGAAGGATCACATAATATCTAGCCTACATGGAAAAGCTTCTCCATACTTGATGTGGAAAGCGTTGACAGAATTTTTCCAAAGCAAGAGCGACCAGAGGAAGTTGGCTCTCAAGGATAAACTCAGGAAAATAAAGATGGAGAAGAATGACACTATTCCGGTATACTTGACAAAGTTTTTCCACTGCAGGGATGAGCTTGGGAGTGTAGGAGTTAGTGTGGATGATGAGGACTTGGTGAGCTTGGCTCTCCTTGGTCTTTTGAAGAGTTGGCATTCCTATGAGGATTCTGTCAATGGTCAGGAGAAATTGCCATGATGGGAGTGACTTTGGTCGGATCTTGTGCAAGAGGAGATAAGGCGGAGTACCAGGGATGGATCTTCATCAAATACATCTGATGAAGAAGTTTGCGCTTTGGCTGCCAAAGCAAGGAAGAAGAATGCTTCTCAATCCGGTGCGGATGGTAAAGAGCGTGACATGTCCAAAGTGAAGTGTTTTCACTGTCACGATCATGGACATTACACCACGAATTGTCCACAGAAGAAGAAGAACAAGAAGGCTGCTACAGCTGCAGCTGGTGAGGCTCTTGCCTCACAATTTGATCTAGACTTCTCATTGATCGCATGAATGGTGTCTAGTGCATTGGGATCAGGGTGGTATTTTGATAGTGGCGCTTCCTTTCACATGACGGGAGATGTGAATCTTTTCAGTGACTTGGTGGAGAAAGATCTCTAGTTGCATGTTGAGTTGGGCGACAATGGACGATACAATGCGACCGACATTGGTACCATAACCTTTCAGAAGGAGTCAGGTAAACTCATTCTTTTACAAGATGTAGTGCATGTTCCAGGTTTAAAGAAGAATTTGATCTCAGTCGCAATGTTAGAGGATAAAGGGTATGAGGTTGTCTTCAGTGAAGGAAAAGTTTTCCTTTGGCACAAGGCAACATGACAAGTCAAGAAGGTTGGGATTTGAGCAAAGAATCTCTACAGACTTGAATTAGATGGGATGTCTACGGAGCTTCCTACTGTTGGGAGGTGCAAGAAAGACATGCAATTGATGCTTGAGAGGGAGCAAGTTTTGCATGCAGGTAATAGTGAACCTCGGGATGTGGAGTAGCCATAAGATGAGGATCATGGAGTGGGAGAAACCACTCATGCAGAGAAATTTTGTGCCAGATGGGCAGAGGGAGTGCATGCAGATATACCACCAGGTGAGAGGTGGGGCGACATGCATGAATAATCCCAAGAGGAGATTTCTGGGTAGGATTCATGAGATGGTGTGGATCTCATGAATTGAACCTGGCTACGAGGTGCCCACAGCGTAGCAGTAACATGATCAGTTGGATTGATGCAGGCAGATCAAAGTGACAGTGTCGGATATTGGAGCGCGGATTAGAGTTGACAGCAAGTGCAAGAGTGCATGGGTGCAAGAGTTCAATAGTGCAATGGTTCCTGATGACATGTGTAGTTGGTACCAATAGAATTCGAAGAATTTGATGATAGATGCATGGAGTTGCATGGCGCATTAGACTGATTGAGTTTTTTGGAGCCTATTCAGTTTCAGAGGAGTTGCAGAGCAGATGCATGGAGTTGCATGGCGCTTGTGAAGGTTGCAGGGCGAATGCATGGAGTTGCATGTCACATGCAAAGACAGTCCTTTCTTGTTGAGAGGGAGTGTTGAAGATTGCAACAAGAAATAGTGAAAGAGGCATCCTGAAACATCTTTCCTAATCCTAGTTGGAAAGTGATCACCAAAAATAGGTGGGGGCCACACAGCTGATTTTTTTGTCGCAAAGTCTATTTTTAGACTATGCCTATTTTTAGACATATGGATCATGGTATATGAGTTTCAGGATGCTATTTATGGATGATTGGTCATGTTGGTAAAAATATATGGACCTCTATTTTTATACATTGGGCGGAATCTATTTTTAGACTGCCGAGCTAAAAATAGAACAATCAAATATTATTAACCCTTAATAATATTTAGACTATAAACATTATCTTATCCTCTTGGAGCACTTTAGTTTGACGCTTGGATGTGGCAAATGCAGCTGACAGAAGGAAATACGCTTTTCCTAAGGGTTAGTTGAGCTATTGCATGGTTGACTTCAGTTATAACTCATGTGGTAGAGTTTGGTGGAGTTGATGAGACAGTTGGTGGAGTTGTGTTCTGTTTAACTTAGTTGAACTAGTTGTATATAGTCTAACTGAAAAATACACTAGTGATGAGTGGTGTGAATTAATTATTAATTAATTCACTAATTATTAACTCCTAAATCAACTAAAGAATACATCAGTTAACTGCAATGCATGGACAGTTCAGTGGAGACCAGTGTTAGAGGTGGGTGAAAGGGTGAGTCTACTATCAGTTGTGACTATGGCTGTGCATGAGATTTACACACACATTGATTGGGATGTCCAATGAGGATTGCGCAGTACAAGCCAAGGGGATTCGAACTTGGATCTCATTCATTCTCATCTTGGATTGCGCAGTAGAGGCAGGAAAATAGTGGAGGAGATTTGAACCTGTGACTTGTTCAGATCTGAGCTAGTTTGTGTGTAACTATTGGAGATAGTATTGAGTACTTGTGAGGAGTATTGTAATATGATTGTTACATGTTCTCTATCATTATAATATACAGATAGTTGGGGGTTTTCAGCTGTAAGCTTTCCCCATTACATACTGTGTTCTATGTGTGCTTGATTATGTTTTAATGTGCGCATGCGACTGTTTCTATTTCCGCAAATTGATGATCAATCGTAGAAGAGGTTATGTATTATGCATGAAGCTTAAATAGTGTGTAATCAGGATAATCGCGGTGAATAATTATGCTATTATTCAAATTTCTACACACATTGTCAACATCCTCCCGACGCATGTGTTTTACATACATGTTGTCGAACATTCTCCTGATTGTCATAAAACCCATCACCCATAGCTTAAAGGGACAGTTAATGACACCATCATCACATTTTCAATCTAGTAGAAAAAATGTCAGCCATAGGGCACAACAAAATGACGTGCAAAAAACGCATACCAAAAACCCACATATGGCTCCCCCACCATGGTGTAAAGAAAAATTTTGCATCCAAGTTCTGTAACACCCGGATTTAATTTATTTATGATATTTCAAATTATACATTTGAATTTTTTAAGTAAAACAGGATTGACGAATATGTTAATCAATTTATGAACAATATTTATTTTCTTTTGAATAAAATATTAATTTATGGTGTGGTTTCCATAAACTTATGGTAAAAGTTTTCCAAGTTTCTAGAGTAGCTAGATTAAATCAGTTATTGACAGTTACCTTTCCTCTCGGGATAAAAGGAAAATCCTAGAGAGGAAAAGGGGTTCTGTAAAAATAATAAGGAACAACCAGAGGGCTATAAGGTGAGAGTGTTCAGAGCTGGTATGAACAAGTGGAACTTTGCAACCTGACATTGGAGAAGTGGCTCGACAAAGGTTTTGAGATCTATCTCCAAGAGAACTGCTATTCAATCCTACTCTGGAGGGGGGGGGGGGGGGGGTGGTTGAGGACGTAATTGCCTCTCTCATGGTTGGGAGGTTAGCATCAGCTTTACTTATTTGAGACAAGTATTATAAACCCAAGATAGGGTGGAAGTAAAGTATTTTTATCATGCATTTTATAAATACTTAAACTCTGTAAACCGTCTCTATGTACTGTGAAAATTGAATTACAGTAAGTTAGTAACTATTCCCTATTACAGGATTGTTGGATAGATTATTTATGTCAGATTTAAATGCTCATTCAAGGTGGATGTATAATATTTAGTATATGTATGATGTTTATAAATTTAAGAAAAGAGAACATATTTATATGAATAAAGAAACTCAAGATAAACAATAACAATCACCAAGAACAGTAGGGGTAAAACAATTTGGCCTATGTAGCAAAGTAATGAATAGATTGGGACAGTTAGTCTGTCCAGGGAGAAATTTCCCAGATAGGACATTCTTTCTTGCAAAGAATTAGGACAAAATTACATAGATTAAGGGTTCAGGAATAAACCTCCTTGAGCGATGGTCCAGACATCTGTAGTTTTCTTTTAACTTGGAAGAGATTACCACACTTGAAAAAAAGGGAACAAAAATCAATAGGAACAAAACTATAGAGTTGATATGAAAATTATTAAAAATAAGTACCGGAAACATGTTTTCGTTTAATAGCATTACAATGACTGACTAATTTTGAAGAATGTAAGACATAAGAAAAATAAGGACGATTTTAACAGAAAACCCTCATGAGGAGGTAAAACCCTGTGTCAGAGAATAGATATAAATGATATGTACATTTTCACTACACAGAGAGTAGGCCTGAGCGCGAGTGCCCTGTCTGGAGATTACTATATCCATGGAAATAGTAAGGAATTGCATTGTCTTTTAAGAAAACAAAGAAGAAACCAAAAAATATATTCATGGTGAGATTAATCAAAAGCCAGGAGTACCGAACCATTTAAGGATTACATAAAGACAATAAGATAGTATCAAATACAACAACCATAGCAAATTTAATAACATAAATAACTATGATAAATATAATACAACTAAGGTCCAATGATACATTGAATCAAAACTGGAAGAGAACTAAAGAAGCTTCATTAAACCCTTATAAAAAATAATAAAGATATCAAGGTCTTGATGTTCGATAAACAACACAGCTTCAACACTCAGTTTTAAACCAAAAACAAAATTAATGAATGTGTAGACAGTAAGGCCCTCAAGGGGCTACAAAACATTTTTGGTAAATAAAAACTTAGTATCTTTCATGGCAAAACAATATTTAACCAGTCAATTAAAGAGAAGTCTTATTTAGGACGAAAGTCTGAGATATCTTGGAGGAGATCTTGGAGGATTTCGTAATACGTGGAAAAATATGAAGGTCACAAACTGAAGAAGACATCATATTAAAACTGGAATTATGGCGGGAATTTGGGGTTTCAGAAGTACCTGCAGGGCAGAGAGAGAGAAAAATTATAACACTATGAGTTCTTGGAAGTTCTAACTATAATATGCTTTCAAAAATAAGTTCACAGTATAACATTTGAATGCATCATACCTTCTGTGGCATTGGGGTTTAACATGGAAACCTGAAAACAAGGGTAATAGCTAAACATTAGGATGAGAATTTTTACTCTAAAGCCTAATGAATAATCGCAAGCAAAGGAACACGCATACCTGTTCTGGCTGCACCGTTGTTGGGAATATTCTCCCCTATCAAATATAAGCCTTGTGAACTGCCAAGACTCCATGCAGACTAGATGCAAAGCTTGAACGTGCAAACCCCACAAAGAAGAAACTCTGATACATTTGAGCAAGGCTGCAAGAGAAAAACAAAGTTTTCATGCCTGAGATTCTGTCAAGCCATGATATTCCCAACAAGCGAAACACAATACTAGGAACAACCATGGTTCAAGATGGCAGCATTACTTACATGCTCAGGCTGAGAGTGAAAGGAGGAGGCACTGTAAATCAGAAGTTGCAGAGCTCATCTGCCTCACAACGATAGTGAATGCGAATAATGGCTATGGTTTGGGGGGTAGGGCATTACTCTAACTGTCCTATCCTCCATCATAGCCATAGATTCAAACATCTCATCAACGGTGTGGATCAACCTAGTTTTCAACCAAATAAATGATAACCAAGTTTGATGCTACAAAGAATCGGTTAAAAATATTATTAATCTGTGATCAATAAATTACATAGGTACTAAAGTGGCACGGACCAACATGGGTTATAATCATCCCATCAATCAAACAAATATTTCTGCTCCAAAAACCATAGTATAAATTCTAAGTTATGGTATGTCGTGTACTATAATTAATTCTGAATATATATATATATATAACATCTCGTCAACGGTGTGGATCAACCTAGTTTTCAACCAAATAAATGATAACCAAGTTTGATGCTACAAAGAATCGGTTAAAAATATTATTAATCTGTGATCAATAAATTACATAGGTACTAAAGTGGCACGAACCAACATGGGTTATAATCATCCCAGCAATCAAACAAATAGTTCTGCTCCAAAAACCATAGTATAAATTCTAAGTTATGGTATGTCGTGTACTATAATTAATTCTGAATATATATATATGTGTGTGTGTGTGTGTGTGTGTGTGTGTGTGTGTGTGTGCGTGTGTATGTGTGTGTGTATATATATATATATAGATTGTTTATTACAATGATAAATGCCATGGTATTAAGATGTAATAGAGGTGGTAACTCTTTTCGGTAGGATGAACATTAAGTAGACACTTAACATTAATATTTTGTAATGTTATTTGATTTGATATATATATTTTCATATTGTATACCAGATTAGGAATATAAGTAAAAAGTAAAAAAAAAATTGATGTCTTTAATGTATAGTAAAATGTTTATATTGTAAGATGTTACAAGTTCTTTGTGGCCATGAGAATTTCTCACCTCCATTGGCTTCTCCACAATTCTTCAACTTTCGCCACCATTGTAGCTTCGCCATTTCCATCATGTTCACGGAAATCTTAGTTGCACGCACTTAAGAATGAAGTAGAACTTATATTCTTTCATGTTTGTTATTATTTTTTTAGCTTTATATTTTTTATGTTTGTCGAACAAACTACCAAATTCATTTAATTATATTCATATTTTAAAAAACTTTTTAGACTTAAAACTTGAATTAAAATAAAACTTTTTTCATCCCTTGATACATCCCAATGAATATATAATAGTTATCTCTTTATATATATATATATATATATATATATATATATATATATATATATATATATATATATATATATATATATATATATTATATATATATATATATATAGAATGTGTAATTTTTCATTGTTTAGATTGTCTTTATGAATTCTATATAGAGTACATAACTTAAACTTGTAAGTGAAAAAAACATTGTTGGATTCCATTGAAATTTACATAAAAAGTATACTTAAAAAAAGACCAAAAAAAGTTTAATCTAATATATACATAAATATTTTTAAACAATATATACTAGAAATTGCACCAGAAGGTGCAAAGAGAGGACAATAGAAGTGTTAAATTGAAAGAATTGTACTTTGATTTGAAATAATAATTGTTACATTAAATTTAGAATGCTTAGTGTACTTGTGTATTTGTTTTTTTTTTTGTTAATTTATAATCATATGCATATATCAAATAAATATTATGAGAACAATTTATAATTAAATTTCTTATCTATTAAATGAAATAAAAATAAAGAGATTGATCAATCATGGTGATGTAAAAATTTTCGACAATATTTATGTATGATGGAAATCCTCTTAAAGTTAATATTTGAGTAAGTGATGTTTACTAGATATGAATTAATATTTGCTAATTTAATAATATATAAATAAATTTATAATCATATAATTGTGATGGTTGCAATGGGAGGGGAAATGCCATAGTTGAAATCAAGGACATCGGAGGGGAAATGCCATAATTGAAATCAAAGACACTAATTTTTGGAGATTTGTAACCAAAATAAAAATGATCCTTTTAGGTTTTATTTTGCAACAAATTTAGGGGTTTTAATTTGCAACAATTTTAGGGTTTTTTTCGTAAAGACACTAATTTCTTGATATTCTTAACAAAAATAAACACAGTAGAGTGGATAGTTATCCTTTTAATTTTTATTTTGCAAAAAATTATCGTCCATAATTTTTCTTTTACCAGACGTTTAGTTAACAATATATTAGTTTCCAATACTAGGTTATTAATGTGTTCCAGGAATTAGGGACTTGCAACCCTAGTTTTATGTTATAGGAGTTTAGATATTAACTACTTAGTACTTATTTTTGCAGTTATACTGAACACTTGGGTTTTTGGAGGATTTGGGTGGCACCTTGAAAATGTGAAAATACCTTCTTCATCAATCTTGCTCATAGCCATATTCAATGTATCTACAACATACACATTTTATTTGTCATCTGCCATGAATCCTTTAGGTCGATTGAGACGAGCCTCTTGAGGTCGTTTGTCAACATATCCTACATAACCATCTGTAGAGCCTTCAAATAATTTCACTTGTCTATCTACAAAAAACTAATAAAAAAAAATGATGGGAAGTCATAAGTGAGAATAAAATGTATCATTCTTCTATCTATTTCAAAAATAGAAATGAACCAAGTTAGTGATCACACTATGAATGTTGAAATTATGTTTCTTAAGTAAAAATATGACTCAGGTTTAAGTTGACACTCATACAATGATATAATGGAGGAGTCACTGTAAGAAAAAATACACCAATGCCATGAGGTATACGGCTGCTTGTAAGCTCTGACCAATATTAGTGGAATAAACATATATGAAGTATGCCAATGACATGAGAGATGAGGTTGCAACAATTTCACAGTAATATCAGTGGAATAAACATATGAAAGATAAATTAATCCAATTGCATTCAGGATGAGGCCCCCTGCAAGTTGTGAGAAATTTTAGGGGAATAAATAGGAAAAAATAAATATAAACTATCACTACATGTAAAAGACCCTCTAGCAGATGTTTTTGAGGAACCACAAAGAAAAATACCCCATACATATGTTTCTAGCGGAGGTTACTAGAGGAGGCTGGCGGGCGGAGGGTTTTGCGGATGTTTTCCTATTGGTGCTCTTATCATTAAAACTCGCCCCGGTGCGGATAAAATCATTGGCACACCGGACACCATGCACTCCGTACACACCCGCCCGGTTCGTCATAATATAATAGAGCACCGGTGCCTCACAACTCGTCTGCACTAGTGCATTATAAAACACAACGGCAACACCGTAACCACCCGGTGCGATAAACAGAAGCTGCACTAATGCATCATAAAAAATGTGCCAAAACACAAACCGACCGGTGCATTTGTAGCAAATAGTACTGGTGCGCCTACAAACAACGTGCACCGCTAAAGGGTTAAATTAAAAAATATTTACGACAAAAAACCCAGATTTTTCAGTTTTCCAGTGCTCCTGAGCTATCAATTACCGGTGCACATGATACCATAGAATGCACCAAACATTGGCACATCAGACAACATGCACAAAGTACACACACCGCCGGGGCATCCAATTACTGTAATACACCGGGGCGTTAATACTCTTCCGTGCCGACGCATCATAAAACACCGTGCCAAAACAGAAACGAGCCGGTGCGTTCTTCTCTAAGAGCATCGGTGCACCAGAAACCGCATGCACTGGAATAGCGTTATATAAAAAAAAAAAAAAAAAAAAATTAAGGCCAAAAAACCGGTGCTTTGTGACTATTACGCACCGGTCCTTTACCATTACACTGCACCGATGCATCATCAAATTTTCACACCGAAACTGAAACATCTCGGTGTGCGATTAGGGAAATGCCACGGCACATTATAAAGAATGCGCCAAAATTGATACCGCCCGGTGCAGTTTTATTTAACAGCACCGGTGCACTTGTAAAACCCCGCGCACCAAAAAAGGGTTAATTAAAAAAAAATTACGGCCAAAAAACTTCATTATTCACTTTCCTCAGTGCTCCAGAGCTCTCAAGCCCCGGTGCTATTTCCTTATTTCCAAGGAAAATTTTAAGGATGGAAAATTATCTTGAAGTTTAAAAAATTGGCAAATCTCACTAGTCCCTGATATGCAAACTATAAAATGTTTATTGATGTATTTGTAAAATTATTCAATTTCATAGTGATATTATATATACTCTCTATATAATGTTGGTGATTTTTAAAGTAAAATAATTTTATATTGTAAAATTTGGGAGAGTCATTTTTATAAAAAAATGGAAATTGACAAACCTTTTTTTTGGAAAAATCATGGAAAATTAGCCCACTTGCAAATATTAGCCCATAAAATTTTCCATGCTTATTTCTGAGCTGCCTTGACATCGGTGCTCTCATTGCACCCATTACACGCATTACTACTTTGCATTGGCCACCAATCTCCAGCTTTCATTTTGAAAAACAGTGGGCAAATTTTATTTTCCAAATTTTACAGCCAATATGCCTCCTTGACGGCGAAATGTACAGGTATTTTTAAAGTTTTTCTATAATTAAGCCTTTTAGCGGATTATAAATTGAAATAAACTTAAAAATAACCATTAAAAAAGAAAAAAAAATTATCGTGCAGTGCACTCAAGTTGTTTGATTCACACCGGATAGCGATGCTACCTGTAAATTTTACAGACAACACTGCTACCGGTGCTAACGGTAACTGCATTGTTTCCGGGGTGGTGCCAGAAGGCACCCCGAATAATTTTAAACTAAAAATAAAAAAGAAGAAGGGTGGTGCGCTTATTTATCCAGGAGCATCGTTGACCCTGAAAATCACAGTGCGGTGTGTTGACTTCATTTTCCGCCCCGGTTTATGTCAGCGCACCGCATTTTACATTCCGAGAGGGTCAACGGTGCGGCCGGGTAAAAGACCACACCGTCAACTATGTCATTATCATGAAGTCAGTGCGCTGACACGACTCTATGCGTCGGGGCGTATATTTCAGTCAGTGCACCACTATTCTAAATTATATACAGTCCACGGTGCTTGAAAAATAGACATCTGCACCGAATCCGGTGTGGTCTGTTTCATTAGGGGCCCCGGGGACGGCACGCTAAAATATTAGGACGCACCGACACCAGTGCGTGACTATTTTTATGGAGCACTGACTTGTATGTTTGTTTTTTTTTTTAATTATATATGTATATTTATAAATACATTTTTGTTTAAAAAAAAAAAAATACTTAAAATGGCAATGATTCAGAGAGAACAGCAGCAATAACAAGTAGAACAATATGACATGATTCGCCAGTGGGAGGCGAGAGAGAGGGAGAGAGATGGATGCCCTCGCCTTATTACTGCAGTTACCCAGGAGATCCATATGCAGGTAGGCCTCCTCAAGTTCTATGAGGAGGCTATTTCCGGTCTAAAGGCCCATAGTGTGCTTTTGATATTTCTTATCGGCAGGTGGAATGCCCATCGAAAGGCTTTTCAGGTTGGTCCTGACTAGTGGTACACACCCACTCAGGAGGACATTTATTTTATTACAGGACTATCGAGGAGAGGGGTGGATTTTCCCTCATTCCCAAACGTGCCAGCTAGTTGTGTAGCAGGGAGTCAGTTAGTTTAATCCCAGAGATACATTGGAGCACATGTACTGTCTCCTTCAGAGTTTCAGGTACCTGGAGGTCAGTTACGTATAGGTGATTTTGGTATATAGGACATGTAGTGCCTCTTTATTATCGCTTTGATCATTTCGCACAACACTAGTGACGGGAAACACATTAGTTTCTTTCTTTTATATTACGTTGATTCTTTAGTAAAACAACCAAAATTTTTCAGGTGGTATGCCATTTTTTTGCGACAGCTTTTTACGGCCTTAGATAGATGTCATGCTCATGCACAAGGGAGGGTCAACTTCCCTTTTGCTTCAGAGTTGTTTTGTTTATTTTTTAAGAGGTTTGTAGAGATGAAACCTATTTTTGTTCGACAGCCTCATAAGCTGATGTTTGAGGCCCAGATGCGCATGTGGGGGCAGATGATGCCCAAGAGGGGAGACATTATGTTTCCAGTGAGGATATCACATGATTCGCTGGACTTACTAGCCAGTGTTGGCAGGTTGCATCCCTTCATTATGGTCCCATATCCTTATGCTAGACTAGATTGGCAATGGTGTCCCAACATCCTCTTCACTCCTGATTAGCCGCCAGATGATAGAGGTAATATTACTGTTTTATTTATATTTATTCTAACATGTTCTTTAACTTTTTTTTATTAAATTGTGTAATGAAATTGTCTAATTATTGTTGTGTACTTGTATATATTTTGCAAACATTGGCTCTTTTGATGGCGATGAGATGCCGGATCCACCACATGATTCAAGTGTCGATCCTGATGATTACGATCAAGAGATGGTTGATGCGCTAGAGGATGAGGCCAGTTGCATAGCAGAGAGACGTGCTGATCCTGCACCTCATGGTGCACCGGTACCACCTTTTGCTAGGCGTGGTCGACCTGAGACCAGATACCAGATGGAGTTGAGAAACCAACTCTGTGGATTGATTTTAGATGTGGGCATCAGGCCCGCTCATTACAGAGAGATACAGGGTGATGATAGACTGTTACGGATGTGGACAGGCATGTCATGTGACATGTATGGCCTGATGCGGCATGTCGTAGGAGTTACGACAGCTGTTACGCAATTGAGGAGGATTATCCATAGCTATAGGTGTAGTTGATCCATGGCACGTGATGGACAGTCCACCAGCAGCAACTCAGATGCATCTTGTGATCGTTCACATCGTATCGCACCTGATGATCAGCATGAGGCTCCACTAGTAGTATCTAACACTATTCATCATGGAGATGAGGCTGGACCATCGGCCACGTCCAGTCAGCAACCTGCAGCATCCATCATGAGTACTAGTCACAATCATTCTAAGCAGGCTGGACCATCGACCGCCGAGGCTGTAGTACTATTGACTGAGAAGGCCTCCACTACTACTGTGCCTCATATTGATCATGTTGTACTACCACCAGCATATGCATCCATCAGTACTAGTGATCATCATGATCATGAGCATGCTAGTCGACCATCGACTGTTGAGGCTACACCTAGCTTTACTGAGCAAGCCGTATCCACTTGTACTAGTGTTATTGATGTTGTTATACTGCCACCAGCGCCTGATTCATGACATTTATATTACAGTTGTATATTTTTAACATTATTCAGTTATATATGGGTGAAAATGTGAAGCTGGGTTACACTTTTGTGAGAATCGGGGGTCGAAATTTTTTTTCAGAAATAGTTCGGCCGAAATTTCTTAGAAAGTTCAGCTGAACTGTTGATTCCGTTAAGATTGACGACACATAGACGACGCGGGCCAACAATTTTTTTGTCAGATATTGGAAAACCGGCAACAAAAGTTCGGCCGAACTCGTACCAAAAGTTCGGCCGAACTCGTACCAAAAGTTCGGCCGAACTAATTCCAAAATTTTGGCCGAACTAATTCCTATAAATAAATCGCCTGCGAATACTGTTCTTTTACCTGTTTCATTATTCCTGGGAATTTTCGCTGCTCCCTTAGCACTGCTGCTGTTCGCGCGTTTCGGCTGCTCCGTTCAGTGCTGCTGCTCCCCTCGTCAGCCGAACTAATTCAACGGGTATGTTCTACAAAAACAGAGCTTAGATTCTCATTCAAAATCCAACAACCCTGCCTTAACATATATCTTGTGCCCATAAGTTGTTTTATAATAAATTTATGTTTAGAAATTAGACAAATAGCAGTTCCTATAGGTCGTTGTCCTTGTCTCAGCATAACCTTGATGAGATTTGATATTTCTCTTGTGGCTAAATGAATGAGTAATTTTGAGGCTCTAAATATATGGAAAAACAATACTTTCTACCTAGTTTATCCTGTTTGATGAACCAATCCCAACCACGCAACCAACGTCATACCCATTTCCCTTTGGTGCTTCCGTTTGAGGTAAGTTTACTATTCATTCCACCATTGAATTATTACATAGGTCTATTTCAAATATACATGTTGAACCCTTTTTTATCTACAGAGGAATTTTCTAATGCAACTTTTGTGCACTGGAAATATCAATCATTTTATTTAACATGTTAGTGCTAAACTCCAATGTAAAAATGAATTTACATAGTTGTGGGATTAAAAAAATTTTTTTACTTATTTTTTAGATGAACGTTCAAACATAAATTGAGATAAACTCTGAGAATATGTCCATCTGCAAAGTCAACATAAAAAGTCGTCATCATTATTATGTTATAATTGTACACTCATAGGCTTAAGATCTTTTACTTTGGAAGTGAAAAAGTGTTGGTGAGAGTATTGATAGTTTACTGGATTTACAGTGACTGTTCTTGAATTTCCCATCCCTCTTTAGCATCTTAAGTTATTGCATCATTACATATCAATGCATTGTGATTTGAAAGGAACATTATGGTGATTTGTTGCTTGGTCAAGGTTAGGTGCTTTTCTTTTTGGAAATTTTGTATTTCACCCCTAGATTCAGTAACATTATGCTAATTATAATAGGTTAAGAGTGAGCCAAAAATATCATACATATGTTCTCGCTATTATCCTGCTCCAGAACTTATTTTTGGAGCAACAGAGTATACGACAACATAGCATCAGAGTCTCTACGTGCTCATGTTACATAAGGTCATATATGTGTATTTTCCATTATGCTTGCCTGTTTTTTTCGATTAAGTGCGGATTACTTAGGAAAAAATGGTTTGTATCTCCCACTTTATCTTTGATTCCCTTTCCTTAGATATACCCTCATTTTTCAATTCTGGATTCCACTTTCATGGTGGTGGCTTTTCATTTTACAATCATTATATTTTATAGATACTACTAACATCAACTGAATTTATGTTACATGGTCATCTCTCCATAGTACTCCAACCTAA
Source organism: Pinus albicaulis (assembly GCA_034641835.2). Taxonomy (NCBI): domain Eukaryota; kingdom Viridiplantae; phylum Streptophyta; class Pinopsida; order Pinales; family Pinaceae; genus Pinus; species Pinus albicaulis. The sequence goes on from CM076578.1 coordinate 529,390,445, forward strand.
GTAATTTCTCAAGCACCAAATATGTGATATAATGGCCAGGAAATCTCTTGCATGCCTTTTTGTACTTTAATGGAATGTTTCCACACACCTAGCTTAGTCTTCTTAACAATACCTACAAGATCAAAACTCTACATATTGTCATTTTTTGTTCTTAATGTCTACAAATGACCACTCTCTTATGTTAGGGTGCCTATCTTGGGGACATTATGGAGAGATTGGAAGTGGAATTACTTTAAAAGCTTCATGAAGTATACACCAACTAATGGGTTTAGCTAGCTTAGCTCTAGGAAGTCCTAGTTGCCAGTTTAATAAACTTTGAAGATTAGCCTCTAAATATTCTACTTGGTTGTTTTTGTCCCACATAGTTTGGCATTTCTTTATTGATATTAAGAAGTATGAATTTTTTCGGTCTTTTCTTATAGGTAGCCGCCTTCTTGTTCAACACTTGATTTGATACTATCACAGGCCAAGTTCTCCTTAACTATACAACATTTTTTCTTTTGCACCTATGCAAAGTTAGTCTCCAAATGGGCCTCAACCTATGTGGTCAATTTTTTCCTCATTGTGTAAACCCCATGATTGTTTTTTGGCAACAAATTTCACTAGTGTTAATTGAATTTTTTAAGAGGTTTATAGTTTTCTGAGATGATTGGCCTTAGGTATATTATCTTCCCATTTAAATTTCCATTTCTTTCTTTCTTTCTACACTCATTCGACTTATGCCACCTATTTACTTGCATATTTTTAATGTTTTAATTGCATATATGGAAATTTTTGTCCCATATATGAAGTAGATTATAATAAATTTATGAAAGCTAAACTAAGATATAACATTCTAATGCTTGAATCTACAGTTTAATTGTTGTTTTAATGCACTTAAAGGCAGTAGTTTCTGATATTTAATTTAAACGAATTTTTCCTTGTTGAATTTTGTTTAAAGTTTAAAATTGAGCAAAAAGGAAAAGGATTTTTCTTTGGTGAATTTTGTTTAAAGTTTAAAATTGGTGAAATCTGTTTAAATTTTAAAATTTAGTAGATTTTATCAAAATTTAGTAGAGATTTATAATAATCATAAATTAAAGTCTAAATAGTTTAATTTGTAAAGTTTAAGTATTTAAAAGGTTTTCTAGATCTATTTATGTATTTGAAAATCCATTTAAATCATTAAAAAAAACAAAATTTAGGAGAGAGAAAATGGAGAAAATGAAAAAACTAAAATTTAGGAGAGACAAAATGGAGAAAAAAACTAAAATTTAGAACAGACAGAAAATGGAGAAAAAAATAAAAATTTAGGACAGACAAAATGGAGAAAAAAACTAAAATTTAGGACAGACACAAAACGGATAAAAAACTAAAATTTAGGAGAGACACAAAATGGAGAAAAAAATTAAAATTTAGGAGACAAAAAATGGAGAAAATGAAAAAACTAAAATTTAGGAAAGACAGAAAATGGAGAAAATGAAGATTTATTAGCAAGAAAGCGCATACATTTAAGGTATTACAAATCTATTTAGGAGTTGGAACAACTTCCTCATAAATAAGATTTGCATCTTAAATAAATCTCACAACTTGAGTGAGACACCATAATCTCAAAAAAAATCGAATAATACATTCTACAATACTCTATATTTCTTCATTAATTCCAAGTTCAAGTTCCTCTCTTAAAGGAGAAATGAATCAAAGCACAACATGAATAAGATACCCCTATTGGAGAAATGAATCAAAGCACAACATGAATAAGATACCTCTGTTGGTCTCAATCTTAGCTACACTTATAATGGTATATAAAATAACTTGATAACTAAGCTTTCATTTTGTCTTCTTGCTAAAGGGTCCATGCTTGTTCATTTGTTAGTGAAGCTTCATCTCCACCTTTCTTGTCTAGACACTTCAACTCTTAATCTCCTTTTTCTTGATCTTGATTGCATGCTAATATTCTTTGTATTCAACATTGCTCTAGGTTCTTGGAACTTATACTTGTCCTTGATGTTTGCAATTTATTCAAGTTTTATTGCTTATTTATAGCCGCAAATATCTCCACACTTAAAAACAATGTTAGATTCCTAAAGAGAACCATATTAATTCTTGTCATCATGCTCATTCATGGAATTCACATGTTATTTTATGTGATGTTTGATTGAAACTTCTTAAAGTTTAGATATCTTGTTTTTTGTAAATTTCTACATGAATTCATGTGTTATGTGTATTGTTAATTCTTGGCAATATGGTAATTGACATATACCATTTAATTACATACTATAGTTTTTTGAAACTAATGCTCACTATAATGCCATTTTTTTACTATCTTGCCTCCCATAATTAGGTATAATGTCATTTTCTTTGCCAAATGACTTGAGCCATGGGCCTAGTAGTTTTGTGGATTATGTCATATCCGAAACCCCTATTTCTAACCAAAAAGTAACTTTTTACCTCTTAAATGGCCATGGCCTAACTTTGATCATATATCATCAACCTTAACTGTAAACTTTGTTATGCAAAAAAACCCCATGCAAGAGAATTGTGTGAATGGAAGGCACCTACTTTTCGATAAAATTCAAATTGATATTTTCTAAAAGGATTTAAATAGAGATTTACATCTCCTAACCTATAAGGATAATAGAAAAAACTTTTATCATAAATTTACTGTACAACCATATCTACTTTCATGAACAAGTTCTCTATTGAAGTCTCATGTAAATGAAAAATGAAGCAATGAACCTTGCTATGATAATGATTGTAAAATTGCTAGAAAAGAAATAAGGGATTCCATTAAAAAGCTTTAAATATTGATAAAATAAATACATACAAAGCTCGTATTAAAAAGAAGAAAATGTACTATATAAATAAAAAGCAAGAGAAATTGTTGCACCTATCTAAGCCAAATCCCGAGGAACTTTGGAGGAAAGTTCTAATTTGTAATACTAAAGGAAATAATTTTATTTCCTTCAAGCATTTAAATTCCTAACTTAAAAAATTGTATGAATATCCAAACACCATGGACACTATGTTTAGAATGCTCCAATAGAAGTCAAAATCTTTCATCTAGAAGACATTAGGTTTTGGATTAAGTGATTTGTAAATGGGAAATATAAATACATTAAATGCTATCAACTTGAATTTTATTAAAGAGGATCTATTTTCATCCCTCACATACATAAACTCTTCAATTTGGTAGTGAAGCAAGGCTTTCTTAACCCTAGACACAAAGCTTCATTACACCTATATTTAAAAGTGGGGATAAAAAAATTCCTTCTAATTGTGTGAACATTATGATTAGCCACATTTTAGCTAAGTTGTATGAATTTATTTTGGAAAAAAATATTAGTCTATGGTTAGAAAGTCATGATAAAAAAATTAAATGCCAAGCCAAATTTAAGATATGTCATTCCACTATGAACCACTATTACACAACATTTTGTCACTGTCCCTGCAATCCCCACCTCGCCCATTGGAGGGTCATTTATGTGATCAATAAGTAGTGGCATGCCTTTCAAATACCATCATTGCATCCCTTTACATGAGATCAATATTCCTTTTGTTGACAATTCCCCGAGCAGAGATTCATTGAATTGAGAGGTTCATTGAATTGAGAGATAATTTTTCATATAGTTGCAGTAGGGTGTTACTAACAAAGATTCTATCACACCATCTAAATTTCACACTGCTAATCAATTGAGTAAATAACAAATAATAAAATTAATGCATTAATAAAATAAACTAGACTCATATTTTTTCTCTTAATGCACCAACGTTATCTTAGGCTAGGGTTTTGGAGATAGGCGTGTGTGTAAAATGCTCTTAGACCATAAAAAAAACTTATCAAAATGAGCTAAGGAGTGAAAAATATTTCATCATCCCACCATCAAAACCGGTGTGCTCCAGACACTCGTGTAAGTGAGGGTTAGGCTTAGGTCAAAGTATGATCAATTCTTCTCAAGGCTACCATACTCGTGTCAGGGAATATCGTGTTTTTGGATGAATACTCAAAAGTCGAAGACTCAACCTCCCCTGTGGGACGAAGGTAACCTTAGTGGCCATTCTTAGGAAAACACCCTATAGGTGGTGGATGGGGCAATAACCATCCCTCTACCGTACCTCACCCTAGACAACTCTATTTGCAGAGTTGAGATCCTATAAGTAAGAAGTCTTTTGGAAGGCCATCTAAGACATAATACTAGGATTTGTTTTCATGTGTGACTACCTTCTAATACTTTTCTAGTGCAGGTTGTTTGGTTTGAGTAAGTGGTTTGGCCTTATGGGTGTTTGTACTAACCTGTTTTGGTTTATATACATTTATTCACCCTAGCTGAACCCAGTAACTTTCAGTCATGTCGAATTTATAGTTTTCCTCTTGAACAAGGTGGAATTTTATCTCTTTCTCGGATAGATCCTGTCACTACCCAAGACTTAGACAAAAATATAATTATGGATTCTATACCTAGTCCTCCTTGTAGTGATTTGTTTTCCATCGAAACATTGGTGAACAATTATGGCTCTCTTGTAAATCCACCTTTGACTGATCCATTAGAACTATAGTTACTGTGGCTAAACCCAGACAATACTACACCTACTTACACTTACATTCCTATTTTACCAATGAAGGAGGTTAGTTCCTCTTTTCCCTCTGCATCTGAAGTTTCTGTTGATATGTCATCATTGCCACCATTAAACGTGGTAGGAGCTACACCTCAATAGACACCTCTCACATATTCTTGGGAAATTTTACTGATATCTTATATGGATAGTACAAATTTTCCTAGTGTTCCTATGCCTACTTCTTTATCTTCACCATCTATGGTAGTTAACTCTAGTTATCCTATAGGATCAATTATTTTTACTCCAAGTTTTTCATAACCTACTATTCCTATTCCTTAGAATTACTATATGGGGGGACCTCACTGTTGTTCAAGGTGATCATCCTCCTATATCATATTTAGTCAAATTCATAATCCTTTCTTATCCTCCATTTTTCTTTCAAATTTGGAGAAGTTAACTAACGACCCCATTCATCATGATCCTTGGTGGCCACCCATACCTTCCAAGTTGCCTTCCAATATCCCCAAATTTGAAGGGAATTCTAGAGAAAATCCATTAATGTGCATTACCACCTATCATCTGTGGTGGTCATAAAATTATTTCATGGATGATTCCATTTAACTACGTCTGTTCTAATTCACCTTAACTGGAGATGATGCTAAATGTATATTGAATTAGACAAAAAATATTACATTAATTTTTCGTCGTTAGCTCAAACTCCTTTAACTCATTTTTAGTTACTGATGAGGTATGGCATCGATTTTGATCTCTTTTCTAATTTAAAACAAGATGATGCCATATTGATTTCTAATCACATCCATGACTGATGATGTCGCAAGGGGTTAATAAAAACCAAACTCCCTGATGATATCTTATGTAAATGGTTCATTCGATCATTATGTCCTTAAATAGTCAAGGATGTGTCCATGTTCAGGGATGTTGTTAAGGAACAAGCCATATTTGCTTCTCAAAAACTTTATTTGATATATTCTTAAAAAACCAAGTACAAATTGTAGTAATCCTAGAATCATGCTTTACATAAGGTAAAATTGGGGAACTCATGACTTGTATTATAGATAAAAAAACATTTACCCTTACCAAAAAAATATGATAAAAATTGACAAACTACATAAGCTTAAGCTTAAGGGGATATAATCCTTCTTGCCTTCCATATAGATAATGAAAATGATTGTTCCAAGTCTCATGTTGCTTCTCATGTTATTTTATAAACCTTGATTGGAAAGAAAAATAGGAGGGCAGAAATGTAATAAATATAAAAAATAATGAAACACAACGTAAGAAATAGAGAACATAATGAAACACACACATACATATCTCTAGACAATCAACACAATTATTTTCCTAGGAAATCCTTATGGGAGACGAGCAACCCTAAAAAGTAAGGATGCTCTAGACTCCTTTTTCCCTAGGAAATCCTTATGGGAGAAAAACAACAATAAAATGTAAACATGCTCTACTCTCTCTTTTCTGGTATGGGAAATATGTGAGTACAAAGAAAGAGGTAATCTCTCTAGAGTTATCTAAGACTTTTAGCGTGTAAGGTTGCTATAAAAACTTAACTTCATACATTTTTCTCTCTAACTTCACACTCCTAGTTGTATTTTCAACTATGGAACAGAATACAATAACACAAAATGGAACTCTTATTCCTCCTAGTGGCCAAGTATTTAACATAGTGTGATAGCCAACTAGGTGTAAGATTTGACTTCGTTAACCATTAACGAGGTTTGTGATTTTAGACCTTTTAGAGTCTTGTTAAAATTCCACATGTAGATAGCTTTCCATGCATGAGTAATGGGGCGAAAATGTCATTCTCTCATACCATGGTGGTCAACATGATAGGTCAACTTACTAAAGGCATAAATTTTGAATGAAATTCATTTGATGTTTTTCTTGTAGCATTGGATATATGTCTTTAAGTGTAGAATAATGGTCAAGATTTCGGCACAAGGGACATATTAAAGAAGCATGACATATTAGTAATGTAAATTAGATATGTGTACCAATTATGTTCATATAACACAACAAATAGATGATTCAATACAAATGTCACATAGAAGTCATATTTAGCTCATGGGCCTTCAACTTAAACTATATATCTAGCATAATACATTAAGCTATAGGAGATAAATCAAAGAAGCATTTGTTCATGTAAATTAAACATGTGTAATAATTATGTCCTCATTTAATATGTACAATATGTTTGGTTGAATCCACATGAAAAACAAGACTCCCAACTGTGAGAAGAGAAAATTACATCCTATTTCTCCCCCCTAGCACAATTACCAGTATAGTTAGAATTTAACAGCCCCAAACTGGATTTTACTCTCAGGTACTGGAACCTCTACAAAGGTTCGACCTGGAAACATAGTTTTTCCTTAGGTTTCTCCATTGGTTCTATGTCCAACTTGGATAACCTACAGTTCAATATCCTTCTTTTCATTTTTTATATCCCCTCTTGGATAACCATAATATCTTGAAATGGAGCTGGCCAACTCAAATATAGTATTGCAAATCCCTGACTAAGTTAGATGAGGATTACATATGGCCTTGAATGAGAATTTGGAATCTTTATATATATATCTAAAGATTCCAAAAGCTCATTCAAGACCATATGTAATACATAGCCTCCTCATCTAATATATAAAACTTTAATCCATGCGCTTAACCTTAACATTGACACAAATGGAATACAATTTTACTCACTGCTTTATGATAGAAAAATATGCAGATGAATATTGCCCATGTTATCTAACTCAAAAGGGATAGGATTAAAAAGGGATAAAAGGATTAACAAGGGATAACGTTTAATTTAAATGTCATTAATACCTCAAAATGACTCCAAAAGTTTTTAGACCCCAATTCTCCACCCACCATTAAAATGACCCTACAAGTTGATTCTTTCAGTTTTTTCACTCTACAAGCATCAAAATATAATATGACAAATAATATAATTATCCAATCTTATAATACTATACAATCTTATAATATTTGAAACCTAATGTCTTTCCCATACCAAAGTATGTTCTTTTATAACATGTTTTCTTGGTGATATGGGTGATTTAGAAATTATTGGGAGAGCGAAATTCCTCATTTAATATGTACAATATGTTTGGTTCATGCCACTAAGCCAAGAATTTTAAATTCAACTGACCTTTAATATAACCAACTAAATCCTGCAAAAAAAGAATAAAACAATTTATGTTAGGGCTAGATCCGTGCATTAAACAACACACCATGATATTTCAAATTTAAAAATAATGGTTTGAGTCCTAAGTAGCTTAGAATCCTATCTAGAGGTTTGTTTTCAAAATAAGTATGGACTCCCATTTGATTCTCATGATTAGGTTGTAATCATGAGGCTCTCGCTCAAGAGTGGACCTTCCCAAAATCTTGTTATGTCTTGTCACAAACAAAACCATCAAACTGAAAAACACATCATGCAAGAAACATAGCTCGCTGACATATCATTTTTCTCCTTCAAAGAAAAAAAATTCACATCATGTGAATATCTCCATGTACTATTACATACTGGTGTACAAAACCATCAACCAAAGACAAATTGACAAAACATGCCTCTTCAAACAATTGACTCAAGTCAAATAATAGAGCTCAGGTACAAATTTCCATATTTGTTGCATTTAAGTGTGTCAACGTAACTCTACTTTCAACATCTTGCGTCATGCAACATGCACCATAATTTGAATTTGCAAATAAATTCATGAAACATCAAAATACATGCAAGGCCTTAATTAGATAAGAAATCTAACCATTCAAATCTAACCATTCAACCTAGTTCCACCTAGTTCCCATTCAACTCCATCCACCAGGGTGTATAGGATTCCAAGCCTAATTTCATGAAAAGTAAGTTGGGGATGATCACATTGACCTGCTTGATGACATGTCTATGAAGATTAACTACCTTGAACTATTTTTTTGCGTAGGGAAAGAGACACATTCCCATGTCTGAGCATGAAAATGTTCTTTAATATTGTTAATTCCTCTAGTGTTTACTTCTACAAGTTCTATAGCAGTCCGTAAAGGGGCCAGCCTCTCGGCATACTCTTTTATGAAAGGTGACATATCTAGTAAATGCCCCTACAAATGACCTCCTGAATGTGGATCTAAATAGAAGTTCTTCATTTTAATATCCGTAAAACACAACAACTTTAAGGTAAACTATGTACATGTGTCATTTCTTCAAAATCCAAAGTGTATTTATAGTAAATTTTATACCAAGTGTGCTCCACCATGTAAAGCGTAATTTGGTGAACTTATCATTTTTATAATATTTTTTTCTTATTAAATTTAGTTTCACACATGATCAATTATTGTTTTTAAAGTTGTGTTCTACATACCCACACTAAATTACAAATTGATTTTTTGAAATCTGTTTTGTGTAAATGTCGACCAATAGATATATATCATGGAGGATGAAAGACGAAGATCAGCCGAATCCCATATGGAGGTTCAGGGATCAGAGGATGTTCACAGTATTTAAATATAATATTAAATATCGATACATGTGTGTACATATGGAATTGCTTTTTTTATTAACTTTGTGAGTGAAATTAGTTGTTAACAAGTTTCATATTTTAATTTTTAGGAGGAAAAAGGAGAAGGGTTTCTACTCCATCCATGGAGCATGGCGAAGGTTCAACCGGTCGAGGTATGAGTGGTAGCAGTGATGCAGAGTGCAGACATCAAGGCCATTTTTTCATTTGTAAACATGTAATAAAAGGTGTGACATTTTACTTTTTTTAATAAAATAGGAGATAAAGTGAGGATTTTTTAAATATTCTTTTATTAATTAAAAGGATATGAGAGAAATACATTAGGAGCAAAATTAGGGATTAGGAATTCTATGTATGGGACTTTGTTGAGTCCACACCTAAAATATAGATTTAGTTGAGGATTAGGTGGAGATATTTTTGGAGTGAATTAAATGCATTATTATGTATAAATATGAATGGTTTTTGTGAGGAAAATACACTTGAATAGTAGGGGAGTGAGAGAGTGAGTAGAGAGCTGGGTCTCTACTTGCAAGCCTTCGGGCATTTATAAAGGGCCATTGATTTGAATATCTGGCCATGAACAAAAACAAAAAAAAAGCTTTTGTAATTGGTTGTTTATTTTATATATGAGGATTTTGGCTTTTTGAGCATACAAGTATTGTTTGATTGATTTTGTGAGAATCTGCTTGCTTTAAATAAGTATATGAAATTTCTGAAATAAGTCCTGAGTTATTTCTGAAAGAAGTTCTGAAATATGTCTTTGCATACATCTGAAGGAATCGATATTACTAAATATCGATATCATAATTGATAATTGAATGTGTATTTGTTGAAAGAACGCAGGAGGAGGTATCGATCCTCGTGGAGGAGGATTAGATTGAATGTCAATTAGGAGTAGATTGAATGTTGGCACATCGACTTTGGAGAGTCGACTTCATTGAGGGAGAAATTGTTTAATGGAAATTTGACTAAACTGTTGTGTTTTCACAAGTGTTTGACCTGAATTAACATTGCAGGTTCAGGGTCTTCAAATCTAGACACAGTTCCTGATTGATGAGAACGGAGTTTGGAAAAACGAAAGGATATCAGTTATATAAATTGAACTGTGGTAGAGGCACCTTATAAATTTTTAAAGTCGATTGTACATAATTAAATTGCCTGCACTGATACGTGACAGCTGGATACGCTGAATGGGGAAGACATATATGTAAGCGTCGAAGGGTTTTTTTACAGATGCATGGAATGGGAGTTTAAACATGCGTTGAGAAATGTGTTATTAACGTGGTGAATCCGATGCAGATGTTGAATGCGCCAGCGGTGAACAGTAAGTTAAAATGCAGGGTGTTTGATTGGGTCTTTTTTTAAAACCGGTTCATGTGTTTAATAATTGAATCAATTTGCAGAATTAACGCAGAGTAGGCACAGCATTTAAATGGTAATTGTATTGATGCGTTGAAGAGTAGGTAGACTCTGCGTTGAGTTTGTATAAATGTTGTCAGTGTTGAACTGAAGTGGTATTAATACAGCCCGAGTGTAAGATTTGCATTTGTAGCACATTCAGAAGTTGTAGTTTTATTGAAATGCTACATCTTCCAGATCGTTGAAGTTGAACACAATATGTATCCATAGTTGGATGGACAGGTATGAAAGGTTGGATTCGATCAAAATCTAAGTTTTTATATGGATTGTCATTTTCATGAAGTGGGAAAATTAATTGGTAAAGAGCGCTTATATAATTGGAACTTGGTTTTGTATTGAGTTCAAAGGCGAAACCTTGTTATGAGGCTTGGTTTGTATTGAGTCCAGATAGAATGTTAAGAATTAAGCATGGGAAGAGGCATAAGCGCATGGACTAGAGTTAATGATTGAAATTTATTCCAATTGTGGAATATTTGAACTCACATTATTATTGGGTTCTATATACTCATATTGCAGGCAATCAAATAAATTAAATGGAAAGTGATGGTTGAGGTTATGGTATTTATGTTGAAGGGCCTCCACATGATAATGGTAATGTGTAGATTTGCCGGATATTGGGGTTTTTATTTGGGAAGATGCTGAGTTGCATGTTTAATTGCATGTCGTTGTTAGAGATTCTGCTCATAGGGTTGCTCGTATCGCCAGGTGTTGCGGAAGGGGGCATATTTATTCCCCTTGGTTGTTAATCAATGGTCACGTCTTCTTCCTCTACACTATGTGTCCGGGGTTCTCAGCAACATCATTCTAGGTTGGTTCCCGCAGTGGTCATGTTGGAGAAGATGTTAACCAACAACATCAAGGTTGCCATCAATTTCAATATTTTTTCATTAAATTTGTACAACTTTTTACACGTTTTTTCCGATATACGCAATTACATATTGATGCAGAGGTTTAAAATGTTCGAGCCAATGGTAAAAATAGACGTAGGGTAGTGCGCTACATTCAAGAAGAAGGTTGTCAACCCAGCACAAATTATCCGGCTGAGATCACTGATATACCATGGGAAACCAACATGGCGGAATGCACCTTACAAAGGTGTGAAAGCCTTCATGCAAAATTGCAAAGAGATCTCCTGGCTTTGTCTCTACCTGGTGAGAGTAGACAAAGCCTTGAAATAGTTACACATTCATTGGGTGAAATGGTAAATGTGTATAAAAATTTGGGGCCAATGACTGATTCATTTGTAGAAATGATGAGAAAGAGAAAAGAAACAGTGATAGGTCCCGACAAATGGTAGGACATAAAACAAAAGGTTACGAGAGCAGATGCCAAGTCAATGTTTAATTATAAGGAAGGGCCAAAAAGAAAAATGTTGAAGGTGCAGTATTTCAAGCACCCAGACAAAGCTGGTTATTTGTATGATAGACATCTTGCGGCCTTTGGAAGGCTTCCATGGAACGATGAGGTTCCCGTTTATTTTGCACAAATGTTTTATGCAGAAATTTTTTTGGGTATGAAACCCGACTACAATGACCTTCCTTCAGAATTTTTTGGCCCGGGGAGAGGTCGATTATATCAACATAAGGGCGCTAAGTGAGATGTGGAGTTGCCTCGCCCTGAGCCGCCATTGGTGAGTCGACCGTTTCAAGTCGAAACTCTGCGATCAGAGTTGGATGTGACTTCTCAAATAAGTCGAGAAGTAAGAGATGTTATGATCGACAATCTTTAGAGCGGATTGAGTGGAGTCGATCTTTATTTAAATCGACAAAGAGCACGTGAAAATGCACGTGCCAATTTTGTTTATCGTAACGATGAGGAGATTTACAACATGAATGTTGAAGATCTCCGAACATATGCAATAAATTGTCGCAATGGTCTGCAAGACCTAATTCATGAGGAAGAGGGCACCGAAATGGTATGTGTTAGTGACCTTAGGGTTTGAAATTATATTTACATATACATTTCTACAATTTGTAATAAATACATGTTTATGTACATGTATACATTTATTTGTATGTGTACATTAATCTAACAAAAATGTATGATCATATGTTAAAACACCATTTGCAGTTCTCAGGCATGATGCGTGATGAAAATGTTAATAATACGTTTGAGACCTCCGGTTCAAACGATGCAGATGGGTTTGACCATCATGATATGTTGGCACATGTATGTTAGTATTTTTTAAGTGACTCTAAAATAAATAATTGTTGCCACACATGTAAATGTATGTATATATATAATTTGATAAAAAAATTTAACAGGTACCGATTCCATCTGATGTTTTTGGGATGGTGGTACCTTCTTCTTCCTTAGGAGATATACCTTCTACTTCATTGGGAGATGAGCCACAAGTACAGAAAATTTTTCATAAGTTTAAAATTTATGTTTAAAAGTTATATATATATATATATATATATATATATATATATATATATATATATATATATATATATATATATATATATATATTCTACCTCAAAATTTCTATTAAAATTTGAGATATATATATATATATATATATATATATATAGAGATCTATATTTTGAGTTATTTAAAAAAAATTGAATTTAGGTTCCTATAGAAGATTTCTTTAATCCGCGGACTCTAGCGACGGAGATAGGAACATCCACAACATTTGAACAAGTTGTCTTTAGTTCCTTTTTTTAATATTATTGAAAATAAGTTTATATAAGTTTATATATGTACACGTGCATTTTCATTTGAAAGTTTTTAATATATATATATATATATATATATATATATATATATATTGATATTGTACAGTTTACCACTGCAGATGTTCCTATGGGGGCGGAACTTGTTCATCAAATGAAGAGGGAACCTCATGAGGTATTGCATGATTTTTTTGTTATATTTTGTTTTTTTACATGAATTTCTAGATATATATATATATTCTCACTCATTTTTAAAACATCAAATTTTAATGTTCAAGTAAATGTGCATTGTATATGTCGGTTTCTATTCAAGGTGATAGTTTTAACCTATGACCCGTATGCTAGATCCTCCATTTGATGGACATGATTTACAGTGATTTGATTTCTGGACCCAGATGGTTTTAAAATTTGTTAAATTTGATACAAGCCTGATACTTGTGAGATTTACAATTTTTTTTATTAATATTTTATTACATTGTTATTATATAATTTGTTTTATTTAATTTTTGGATGGTTTTAGTACTTTGGCATGTGTAGAATGAAGTAATGTTATTATCCTAACAAGTATTTCCATGTGATATTTAATGCTAAATGTTTTTGTTAGATAGTTGAATTATAATTGGCATGGCATGTGATATTTAATGTTAAATGTTTTTGTTAGATAGTTGAATTATAATTGGCATGGCATTTGAAGTTTTTAAAACTACATGAATGATGGAATGTGAACCTACATTTGCACATGTGGTAAATTTAAATGTTACTTGTAACAAGACAATCCCCATTGATTTCATTACATTATATATGTTGATTTCTGATTTGATATAATTGCATACATATGATGGTACATTACTTGTAAAGTCATTGGATTAATAGTGTTCATTGACTTGGTAAGCACAAAAAATTATTGACAATGTAGAATGATTTTTGTGTTATAACAATGAAACCTAATAATATTGGAGAGCAAGAGAGACAAGGTATGGTTTTTACTACAAGAGTTAGAGCTAAATATTTAAATGGTTTATGATTTATGATTTTTACTTTCTTTTTAATATAATCGATACAGAAAGATGACAAAACTAATAAGGGTGACAATAAGAATAGAAGAAGAAAATAGTTTAAGATTTATCACAATAAATGATATTTGTAATTGATTACATTCTAATTATTCACATTCTATCAGTCAATATTATTACATCGTCATTTTGCATTCAAAAATTTTATTTGATCATTTTCCATTATTAAAGTTATTCTACAATATTTATCATCTCAACAAATTGAGGTAACTAAGAAAATTTAAAATTAAAATGACTTGATAAATCTCAAACATATTTAGCATATTTAAAATGTTTATATTAATATTAGATGTATTTACATATTATTGATAAAATTAATCATATGTTCCTCATATTATCGATAGTTTTTCCTTGGTTTCACACGACTGAAACCAACCTAGATCCATCTTAACTATGGATCTATCAAGCGCCGAGAGGGATCAAATCTCTCGAGGTGCAAACCTTTTCTCAAGTTTTGCACCTCTAGATATTTGATCCCTCTCGGTGCTTGATAGATCCATAGTTATGATGGATCTAGGAAAATAACTTTCTAAAAATAAGTAAGGGAAAAGCAGCATAGGGAACAATTAGGAGTAGATTTAGGTCATAGGGAACAATTAAGAGTAAATTTAGGAACATGTGATAGTTGGGTGAGATAAAATCATATTTTAATAAAATAATGGGAATTTGTAGGAGAGACAAATAGTGGATATGACATGTATTTTGGTGAATAATGAAATTTATGGAATTAAACAATTAATTATTTTTGTATGTGAAAACAAGATTCACACTTAATCCCACCTAAAATACTAAATTAAACACATTATTATTAAGGGAACGAGGAGCTTTCTAGGTTTTGAGCTTGCCATTGTTAGATGAGTGTCGTAATGGCATTCCATGTATTTTTTTGAGAACTTATGATATTGTGATATTCTAATTACGAAATAGTGATCTTGAGTACATGCTAGATAATGTAGTAGATAGGAAATTTTTGATAACGGGAGATTAGGGAAGTGGCCAAATTCCTATCAGTGAAATTTTTTTTCTTCACCTTCTTATAACTCCATTGTAGCTTTGGGGGCCAAAGGTAAGAAGAGTACCTTGGAATTTCTTGGGTGAAAAACCAAGTAGGTCACCAACTTTGGTCTAGTGCATTGGAATTCATTAAAGAATTGGTCATTGGAGCTACTTCAAGCTAGGAGTGAGCATCGTCACCAACCCACATTGAATATTTTACACTCCCTAGGGTGAATGATACTTTAAATTTATTGACAGTCTAAGACTTTCGAATTTTTCCGAATGCCAAATGATCTTACAAAGCTAGTATTTATAATATCCTAGTAGGTCATTCGGTGACAACTTTTACCGGAAACTTGAAACAAAGAGAATCTATCCTTGGCTAGGACATCATGTAAGATGCCTGCCATAAACAATAAAATTGTACTTAAAAGCTGATATTCGGGCAAGTGGGGACAACCACTTGTTATCTCATCCCTTGGAGGCTAGGCCATATGGGGACCGAATCTAACCTTACAAAATAAAGTGAAATAATTTGTACCATACGGTCGGAAAACATATACAAGAAAAATTAATATACAAGAACAATTAATTTCATTCTAGCATATATATATATATATATATATATATATATATAGATAGATAGATAGATATCCAATACATATAACATTTTTCATCAATGCACATGTATAGAAAAACTACTTTCAGTTGATACTAGAGCACGTGCTTGTACCCAAACAATTTGTAACATGTGCAAACCACAAATAACATAAGCAGCTCAATTTTTAGTTGAGTTCTAGAAGTTTTATAACATATTTAATCCAAAGATAATATTTATTGTTGGACACTTCACTCAAAAAAATTCTAATGGAATTCCATCCTCAATAATCCGTTCATGATCGGATTTTGACATTTTCCATTTCTTAATTTTCGATTTTTTCTTTGATTGAACTTCTATCAACTTTATGCGTGTTGCACACACCAAGTGACTATATTGACAACTTATGGAATCAGGTTCATAGTCTTCAAAGTAAACAAAGTCTCCACTTTAATGAGTTTGTCTGAAAAAATAACCTTTCAGTATAATAGACCCTCTGTCATACTGAAATCTGTGATCATTATAGTCTTGTAATAATTTCATTTTCCGTTAAGTGCAACGCATCAAATAATACTTAACATTTTCATCGTTTTCAATAGGTGCAATTACATCAAAAACATCTCCTGCACAATAAAATAAATTTAACATTTAATTATGCATATTTAAATTTATTTCTAGATCTTTAAATCATAAGAAAGTAATTCAAATGTTACCTTCTCTAACAAGATCAGAAACTCAATCACCATCGGATGATATTGTAGTTTCTTCTGATTGCATTTCTTCAAACATTGCAACAGATATTTTTCCCTTTGTATTTAGCTATGTATGTTTCCAATCGTTCACGTACATTTTGTTTTCACAAACGTCATTGGATTTTGTGTTGTCTATGCAAACATCACAAAAACAAGAATATTTTCTTTTATGCAATGCAAACACATTTGTGGACAACTTTGTTTGAATTGAATGCAATTTTCGAGTCCCTTTTATTGTTTCAACGTCATTTCCAATTGATCTATCTACGTCTTCGATTCCAATATGCCAGAAAAACCTTTATATGGAAAGTTAGAAAAAGAATTTGTAAATATGATATCAAAATACAATTAAAAATAATCATTGCATGATAAATGTACAATGTTTAAAATTAGATTTCTAATATAGATTAAATTGAATGTACCTTCGCACTTCTCTTGATGGGTTATTCTCATGGCTTAGAGCAGCGATGCACCATTGAACAAATTCTTCAGCATTCACAAGTCGGCGTGCAGAGTGGTTCATTTGATATCTTCGAAGTACTCATTTTATGCATGCTCCTGCACTGTCATGTTCTCCTTTTCCATGGCCAGTCTCAAAGAAATTCCAACAATGTTTAATGCATGTTTTATTATGAAGACAACACAACCAAAAGAATGATCGTGCAGATTTGAATTGACCTGCGCATTCGTCTAACCATATCCAATGTTCATTGAATGTTATTCCACGATCTTTCAATGAATCATAAATTCTTCCAAAACAATGTTGTACAAAACATGTATCATGCGTACGATCGTCACTGATATAAAAGTGATATTCTTTAATTATATGTCGCTTTTCACTCGTGCTTTCTATATGATCAACATTTTGTTCAGCATGTCTATATAGAATATGGACGAGCATGGAGACTTGGTCAGAATGATAATATTCACTCTGAATTTCTTTTTGTGGAACAAATGTGTTGTTTTCCGCAAAATCAATCACTGACAAAATGGTCCCTGGTGGAAAAAATTCAAGAGATTTTTTGAATTGCAAGTCTTGCCATCGAGCTCTATGGGAATGCTTGGTGTATTTGTAAATTTTTGTCTCAAACTTTCTCAAAAAGTCTATCAGAAAAATTTCTTCTTCTCGTAATTCGATTCTTTTAACACTATTTGCACCTTGAATCGATGTACCGATATATTCATATCTCTTCCATTTCACTTTCATGTTGGACAATGATTGATCATTTATATCAATATGATATTTGTTTTGAAATTTAGTCAAATTTCCACAATCATCGCATTTTTTACCACCAACACATTTTTTTTTGTAAAATATTTCATCGCTTTCTCTTTCACATAGAATTTGAGATATGAATTCATGGATAGTGGAAGGAGGAGGTGAATCTTTCCATAATGTTCTACCGAAATCAAGGAATGTGTCATAATATAACTCAAATTCCACATGATAACGGCAACAACAAGTGTCGCGTACGGTGATAGGTTTTACATACCGTGGTTTTTGTTGAACAAAAGCACTGAGTGAAACATGAATTTGACGATCCTCTTTTTTGAACTTGTTGAATAACTCTATTTGAGTGGTTTCCAAGAGATGTTTTTCATGTTCTTCATACTGATTTCATGTTATTCTTCTTCGCATCACATGTCTTGCAGTTGGTGAAACACGCGAATTGTTCTTCCAATATTCATATATTATTTTTTTAACATTTTCTCCAAGTCTATCTTTGTATGGTTGCCTACAAATAGCTCTCCAACAAGCGAATTCATCATTTACATCTATTTGTAGTCGAAATTTTTGATGTTTGTGCAGATTTTTTCGCGAGGTTCCTAGTGCTCGTGCCATAGATGTTATCAAACGATTCTCTTGAGTACTTGGTGAAACTATTGCCATCTGTATTCCTCTACGTATATTTGAAACATTTTTATCTCTAGATCTCTTAATTGACTTTATAGCACTACTCATATTTTTTATCACCTCTTCATTCATTTTTTTATCTTTGGTTGATTTTCGAATACCCAATAGTGTCATCGCTTCTTTTAATTTCCTAAATGATAGGAGACCTTTCAACATTTGAGCTTGAACTGTCACTTGCTCATTTAAGAAATACTCTTCAAAAATGCAGTTGAAACGATATCGTATAACATGGTCAGGTTTTTTATCTCCATATGTGTGAGTGTCAACATTTTCTAACATCTCATTATCGATAGTGATTTCATCTGTATATATTCGAAAAAATAGTACATATTCAATAAATCACTAAATTAATAAATATGTCAATAAATATTAGGAAAATTTTAAATATATCAATAGATCATAATATTTACATTTACACACCTGCTTCAATTTCTGCTTGGGGTTGATTTTCTTATTCAATATTTTGAGGAGTATCTCTGTCTGTTTACATTAAACAAAATATTTTTCAAACTAGTTCATCAAATAAAAATTAAGCTTCACATTTTACATTGGGAAAATTTTAAAAATATATCAATAGATCATAATATTTACATTTACATACCTGCTTCAATTTCTGCTTGAGGTTGATTTTCTTCTTCAATATTTTGAGGAATATCTCTGTCTATTTACATTAAAAAAAATATTTTTCAAATTAGTTCATCAAATAAAAATTAAGCTTCACATTTTACATTAGGAAAATTTTAAATATATCAATAGATCATAATATTTACATTTACATACCTGCTTCAATTTCTTCTTGAGGTTGATTTTCCTCTTCAATATTTTAGAGGGCTTCTAACTTTCTTTTGCGAGATTGTCTAGTCTCTTCTCTACGTGCCTCAGGGTCTCTTTTTCGATCATATTTTCTCGCACAAGTTCTTTGATTTCCCATGATAATAGGGTATGAAGTTCAAAAAATTTCCTTCAAAAAATTAGACAATAACTCAATTACAAAAAATATCACAAAAGATTTAATTTAAAAAAATTCAGTGTAAATTTTTTGTAAAGAATACATACTCCAATCCAAAACACACACTTTAAAAAATTCCAAAGAAAAATGTTTTATAAAAATGAAACGAATCTCAAAAGATTTAATTAAACTCAAAACACATACATACCTCTAAGAAATGTCTTCCAAAAAATCAATTTGCTTCCAAGAAATGTTCTTAAACCCAAACTTTGAAGAAACCTCCAATCCAAAACACACACTTTAAAAAATTCCTGAGAAAAATGTTTTATAAAAATGAAACGAAGCTCAAAATATTTACTTAAACTCAAAACACGTACATACCTCTAAGAAATGTCTTCCAAAAAATCAATTTTCTTCCAAGAAATGTTCTTAAACCCAAACTTTGAAGAAACCTCCAAGAAATGTCTTCCAAAAAATCAATTTGCTTCCAAGAAATGTTCTTAAACCCAAATTTTGCAGAAAAGTTTTTGAACCCAAACCAAAATCTTTGTAAAATGAGATGAAGTGTGCAAAATGTGCGAAAATTGTGAATCATTTCGCGGCAATTTATATTGACGCGAAATGTGTTTTAGTAGGGGGCTCCACAAAATTTTCCGGCCGACGGAGAGTTAGACAATAGTTCGGCCGAAATTTTCATCAAAAGTTCGGCCGAAATATTAAAACGTTAGATTTGACGAGCCTTAAGTGGAAAACATAGTTCGGCTGAACTTGGACTAAAGTTCGGCCGAACTAATGTGCCACCAATTACACAAAAACCAGGCTCTGAAAACGGTTCTGCAACTTTGGACTGATTAAACTCCATGAAAGGTTGTTAATTAACTATCGGAACCAAGACAAGCATTTTCAGAATTGAATCTACTTTCAGGAAATATAACTTTTATGGAATTTCATAAATGTTTATTAATTTTAATTATTTTTCTAATAAAATGGGTGCAAACAATTTCTGAGGGTCATTGTGATTCAGTGAAATCAAAATTTTGTATCTCCCAAAATGCATTGTAAAAAAAATTGAAAAAATTATGGGGCATTACATTGGTCCGTCATCTCTAATGGGTAGCTTTTATATTTTTAGTTTATAACTTATATGTTAAGAAATTTCTTGCGACGTGAAACATATCCAAAATACGCAGTTTTTCGTATTGGACAAGTTCAAAAAATTCTAGTAATTATGATATGCATCCATTAGCTTTGTAAATATGACGAAAACAAAGTAGACTCTATCTAGATTGTTGTAACACATTTTGTTTTTTCAAAAACACAAATTTTCAATGAATACAACATTGCGTCATAACATGACTTCTTATGAATCCTTTGATTGTTAAGAAAAACACACTCAAAGAAACGCTAAGTTGACATATCAAATCTGCATAAAAAATTTCAAAAAATAAGTAATAGAAAGCTAACAAAATTTCTCACAACTTTTATTTTTATCGCAAAATGAAATTCTACACAGAAAAATTGTTATAGTTTGCAGAAAGTTGAAGAACCAAAAAAAATGAAATTTTTTTTTCAAAAAAGGGCAAAATTAGGGTTTTTTCATTTTAGTTTGACGTCCAACCCACGGGATGAATTGCATAGTCAGATCACAATCCATTCGGCCATTGTGTGAATTTTTGAAAAAATGGATTTTTCTTTATCAGCGCGCCCTGTGTACACCACCGCACCGATGCTCTGTATTATTACAGTGCACCGTGCAAGTTCTGTATTGTAAAAAATTGAAAACATTTTTTAAATATTTGAGCCAAACCTGAAATAGGGCACCGGTGCTCTCTTTAACTAGGAAAGCACCGTACAGTGTATTACACCATTTTAGCGGTGCGTTTATAATACCCCACACACCGTTAGGTATATTACACTATTTTTGCAGTGTGGTTATAATACCAAACGCACCGTACTGTGTATTATATTGTTTTGCAGTGCGTTGTTAATATATCCACGCATCGACCGCTGTGCGGATTACATGAAAGGCGCACCAGTGTCTCAAGAATTATTTTCTACCTGAAAATTTGAGAATTTATTTATAAATATATTAATGAATGATATGCTACAGGTTTCAAATTGATAAATAAATGACTGACAAGATATCAAGTAACAAAAATACTATTGACACATCAAGAAAAGAAAAAAAGGAAAGTTTTTTGTAAATTATTTATAAAAAATATTATTTTTGAACTATATGTAACTTTAACTAATATGTAATGTTTACTGTGTATCATGCAGAGCCACAAAATGACAAAGCTTGATATGATTATTTCTTATCTACGACCAGAAGAGCGTAAAAATTTAATGGAAAAATTGCAAAAAGATGAATCAGGTGAATGAAACAATAATGTCGATCCAATATGAGTTTCTTTTTTTAATTATCATTAATAATATACTTAAAATTATTAGATAACATGTGTCAAACAGTCTACTAATTCACATCTGTTTAATGTTCTTCAGGGACCAACAACCTAGGAAAGGAATTTTGTTCTAAGAAAAGGAAAAAAATAGAACATGCAAATGAAAATGAATTGCTCTTTGGCTCATCTGGAGTGGTGGTGGAAGTTAACAAAAGGGGGAAAAACTTTTACAAAAGTTTGAGGGATCTAGTGGAACGAATACAACAACGTGCTTCAAATGTAATATGTAATCATTGAATTTTTCGATCATTAGGTACAATAAATAAACAATTTAGCATTAAATATTAATTTTCAAGAATTTTCTTGCAGAAAAGAAGAGAAAATGGAACCCATTCAACACATAAAATAGGACGACAAGGAAGAAAATGGTTGATGTCTAAGTTTGTGAGTAACTGTTACTTCCATATAACAACTTAACTAGATTTCATTTTTGTATTTTTTAAGTTGTTTTGCAAAAATCATCATTGAATGTCTTCAAACAGGTGCTAACATACAAATAAGAACCATCAGACGAATTGATTGAAATTGGGTTAAATATGGGTTGTGAGTATATGTTGGCATATCAGAATTTAATTGTGGAATTTGTAAGCATCTATCGATCTTGTTTTAATTAGCTCTGTCTATAATTAATAGAAAAAAAACATCTTTTATATTAAATATATGATTTGTTATGGGGTATAAAACTTGCAGGAAACAAAGTATGGAACTGCGCCAACAGATGAAATTTTGAAAGATGGCATGGTACATGGTTTTGAAAGAATGTGTATAGTTTATGAGTCAATTGTTGCTATGGTACATCATTTTTCTTTTCGATTTACATTGATGTATATTATTTAATATTGGAATTTTCATTATTCTCACCAATGTATATACACTCATTTCAGTTTATTTTTATGTTTGTAGATGGAAAGTGAAGAAGAAGAAAATAATCAACGTCGTGAACACAACATTCCTGAAAATAACCCAAGTCATGGAAGTAGCTCTAGTAGTGACAACAGTTCAAGCGAAGAATGATGATCACTATGTAATTTGGATATCAAAGCAAGGCGTTTTATTTTTTGAAATATGTCTGTGAAATCAGACATTTTGTTTAATGTAATGGACATAGTGTCCCAATTGAAAGACAAAGGGATATGAATAATTGTCCCATTTTGTATGATAAACACTGTATATATATATATATATATATATATATATATATATAATCATAAAATATGTTTTAATTTATTCTATTGCCTTCTCCATTGTCGCTATTTCGTTCTCCAATGTCGTTCTCAAATGCACTAATAAAAATTTAATTCATATGAATATTGTTATAAGATTATATATATGTGTCGACTTTTGATGAATAATGAATTTTAAAAAACCACAATAATTCTGATATGATATAACAAATTAATCCAAACAACACATTCAAATGCATTAATAAAAATGTAATTAATATGAATATTGTTATAAGATGTGTCAACTTTTGATGAATAATGAATTTAAAACAATCACAATAATTGGATTGTGAGAGGTGGATGTTTCTAAAAAAACAAAATGAAACCTGGTGCGTTTATGTGTCTATATGCACCAGTGCATTTATGATTCTATGGGCACCACACTAATACCAATTCTAGTTATAAATATCGGTGCATTTGTGTGATAATGCGCACTGGCGCGTTTATGTATCTATAAGCACCGGTGCATTTGTAGATGCCATGTGCACCATAAAAATACCAATACCAATTATAAATCTCAATTCCTTTATGTGATACAGAGCACCGGTGCCTCATAAAGATACACGCACTGGTTCGCTTATTCGACCTATGGGCACCGCTCAAATCCCAAGACCAATTAGAACGGCCCCGTGCGTTGTATCACCAACACCAGGATCGGTGCTATTATTTTCCTTAACGACCCGGTGCATTCCCCTTCGACCGCCCCGGTGTGCTGTCTACCGATACGCACTAGTGCTTTAAAACCTGATAAGCGCACCAATGAAAAAACATATGTAATAACCACCGACCGCCCATTTTTTTTTAGTTGTGTTGAATTTCCGTTAAAAGTTCCACCAAAAAATCCATTACCAAAAACAGATGTGGTAGCATATGTTTTTTTGAAAAATTTGGTCAATTTTATAACACTAAAAACATCCGTTATAACCTCCGCTAGAGGGTCTTTTCCTTGTAGTGTATGTCAATGGTAGAAGAGATGAGTCTGGGGAAAATTCTGAGTCATATTTGTGGAATAAACACAAAAAATATGAAGTTTTCCAATGCGGTATTCATCAATACCTCTACTTTTCCATTGGTTTTTGAGCCATATCACACAAATTTGAAAGAATGAGGCTAGATGTAAGCCATGTGAAATTTTGGATGAATAGATACCCAAGAGATCCAAAGGGATGAATCCATGTGCAAAATGAATTTCGCTGAATGGATATTGACACTAAGGAAGAAACCAAATCTTTACATACCTACTTGGAATCCTCGATAACATTGAGAATGGCCTTGTGGGTATCCTCCATGAATTCTCATTGGCCCTTTTTGCAAGAATATTGAAACTGGATAATGAAAACCCTATTCATTGTTCTCCATCAGTTGCTCCACATCTGCTATGTACTCCGACTCCACGCTCGTTGTGTACTATGAATCCACTATTGTTGCGTACTACGACTCCACGCTCGTTGCGTACTTCAACTCCACGCCAGGAAAATGGAGTGGAATATCCAACCTCAGTGGTTGTTTCCACTTCAGCCACGACAAGGGGGCCTTTCTTCCAGAAATTGAAGCATTCTTCAGGCTCTTCTCCTCTCGTACACTGACACACAGAGACACAACAATATTTTTTCGTCAATATTTTTCCCCATCACTCTGAAAGAGATTCTCATGTCTGATTGCCAACACAGGCCTAAGCTGTCACCCACTTCAACTAGGATCTATTAGATATTATATGATATTATAGATTTCAACTACATCTTGAGTTCAAACCTCCCAAAAAACCATGGAGTCTTGATTAGTCCCCTTTCTACCTTGCTGAGTAAACATGCATGCAATATTAGTTGAGCCATTCATACACATCCTCTACTGGTAATCTTGGCCAAATGGCCATCATTTGCCTAAACAGCTACAACTTGAAGGGAATTTTTGTTCCTCTTGTCCTTCTTCTTAGCACTGGAATGCACACATGAAACATTGCAACACCCATACAATGAACCTCCTCCATATTTTTTCACTTCTCCTTGTTCCTTTGCTTGACAATAATGGCCAACAAACATTTTTTTCAAACCATTTCACAACTACGTACCTACTACTTAAGAAATGATCCAATAAAATGATAGAAAATGGACTAAATGTTTTTGTGGGACAGGGGGAGAAAAGTTTGAACCTCACAACTTCTAGAATCCAATCCCATATAATATAGCATTTTTATTTGACATAGAAAGACTCAGTATTCTAGAAAAAATAGATAAATATGTGTATAATAAGAAAAATCACAATGACCAAAGTTTTGCGAATGAGGCCAACATATGAGAGGGGTAAGCAGTGGCGTAACCTGTTTCGCCAGTCTGAAATAGGAGAGCTTGGGGAAAAATTGGCATCTAGGATATTTTTTCTAGGCTTCATATGTTAGTGAATGATGTTGTCTCTGCATTTATCGTGCAAATAAATAATTCCTCTGCAATACCCAAGGCGTTGTCATAGGGTCTTCCAGTCAAGAATTTTTTTTTATATGGCTAAATATTGAAGAGCTTCAAATATAGTATGTATAAATTACAACAGAATGTGGCAGTATTTTCTAGCCACCATCAAATAAATCTATAAACATTACATTTCTTACCATACACCAAACATTTCAAATCCTTTCATCTACTGTGCATCCTGATACTTGAAAGGCTACGGAAATATGGTCTCCCAACTTCCAAGAGAAATTTGGGAAGAGAGAGGAAACATACCTATATTGGAAATTCCTGCTAAAGAAAACAAATAATGACCAAAGAAACACAGTAGTAGGAAATTTTATACCCCAACAAATTTTGGCGTAAAAATTACTTGAGGCGACACAACTCAGTGTCAGTTTGTGCGCATGCCAAGAAGAGAGTTGTAGCATTTGTAGCATTTTCTTGATCCACATAATCTTTACATTAAATTGCCTCAAATAAAACAAGAAACGGCCATAAGGAGCACTATATGGATGACCCACTATTTTCAAGAGAAGTTCTTGTATTGGGTCACTTTTCCTGAACGGAAGTTGGGGAAGTCAGATGAAATGCAAGGTGAGCCCAATTTAGAAAGGAAAAGTGAGAAACCTTACATGGTTTTCTTCTCCTTTTCTTATTTAAATTGAAAGGGATTAAAAAAAATTGATAATCAATGAATCCCACTATGGGATGAATTATTTCGCAAAATTTATAACAAATAACAATTTCAATTAATAGGCTATCTCTATTTTTTTCAGTATGGTAAATAGTTGAGAAATAATTTTAATAGAATCCATTAATTGAAAAATCATTTCCATCTACAAGAGCTCAAAGTTTCAAAGTTAGAGAATCCTGGTAATTAAATATTATTGTCTAAATTTTACCTAATAATCCCAAAAGAAATAAGTCTTAGGAGTTTCAATCTTGTTTCGACAAAAAATTGGGAGGGTGTTTTCTGCTTCTTGTAATGGATTTCATAGATCCAAAATAGAACCATCTAAATATTGGTTTAATATGTGATTGAGAAAGGGTTTTTGAATGGAATTGATCAAATAAAGATTCAATTCCATGTTTAGAAGCTCTACGTTTCAAGGTTGAAAATATGGGGATTTCAATATTCCAATATTCTGTGAAATTTTACATATCCACTCTCAAAAAATATATTCAATAAATCATATATTTTTGTTTTTTAAAAGATAAAAATCATATATTTTTCTTATCATAATACTTGTGTTTCAAAAGAATATGTTTCTTTTTTTAAAGTAGTTGGGTTTCAAATATGGTTGAAACATGATCCGACAAAGAAATTATGCCTAACCTATAATCAACTTGAACATGCAAATCTAGCCACAAAACGAACGCCATGTGAAGAAGTACCTGGCATATACATTTTCTCAAGGTTTATTCTATCCCATTGTGTGGAAGGACCACATCATCGAATGACATGAAATATGGCAAACCAGAGTGCCATGACATTGCATGATCTCAGCGCCACTGGTTTTGAGTGAGACATCTTGATTCTGTGCCTAGTGGCAGGGTATCGTGAAATTTTTATATGATTTAATATCTTCTCAGCATAATTTCTCCATAATATACTTCATCGCTATGCTACTAATGAAGATAAAGGGAGGTGGAGGTGGTGGTGGTGGAGGCAACAATACGATTGAGCTGCTAAGATGATGTATATGATAATTCTTCAACATTCAACATAGCCTTAACAAGAAGCATAAATGCCTAACAATTTCATCTTCTATGAACACTCTCATCTGTCGGACCCTCCTAGAAATCTAATGTAAAAATGGTGCGCACAGGTGTCAAGTGGATAAAAAAAGGATGGCATAAAAATTTGTGCACAAATATCACATGGAAACGAAAAGTGTAGATGAAAATGGGAGGTCCACTGATTCAAAAGAAAGGCCTATCGACCTAATCAAACAAACCGCAATTCCAAAAAAAACCAATTTCGTACATTTTTATATCAATCATGGAGATGTTTTCTTTATGGCCTCGACATTTCCTTCAACCAAAAATAAGGTAATCATAAAGGGGCTAACTTCTGTTGCTACTTACCCTCACGACACTTCCTTTTCTTGAAAAAACAAGAAAATATATGAATAATTTAAAACTCATATTTAAAATCATGCAATTTTTTCCTTCAAAAATTATTTTATATTTTATATTGGAAATATGTAATTTTTTTTTTAAATATTTTCTATTCAGAATATGTAATTTTTTTTTTTAATTTTTATAATTTTTAATATTTAGTGGATTTTCAAATAATAAGGTGGGAATATATATATATATATATATATATATATATATATATATATATATATATATATATATATATATATATATATATATATATATATATATATATATATATATATATATATGTTATGATTTAAATATATTTTCTATTCTAGATGTCGACTCCTCCCCAAAGAGAGGAGTCATCACCAACAATGCATCATTCACAAACCATCACCTTGAACTTAAATATTAGTTTGTTAGTGTGGTGAATATTTTATTAATTTTTATTTTGTGGTGAATATTTTATTGTTTTTTTAATTTTTTTTTTTTAATTTAATGTATATTTTATTTATTTATTTTTAATTTTTTTGTTTATGATTTTTAATTTGTAGAGGCAAAGAATAAAATGCTACGAAGACAAAGAATGAAGTATAACTTAAAATCATTATTTGAGGTTTAAGCATTTTAGGTTATAAAAATCATTTTTTTGCAATTTGGTAGTCAATTTGCAAATTAACAATGTACAATTCTGCATCACTTATGATTATTATAGAGAATATTTTAAAAAGAGTTAGAATAAAGATGATTATTAAAGTTGTTTAGTAATTAAATTTTATTTGTTTGATTAGTGTTTGAAATGCACACCCTCATTTATAACAATAGAAATATTGATGCGTCTTTCAGAAATTAGGGTGGGTTTCTTTAAATAGGATTAGGTTGGTTCTACGGGATGTTGAATTTTGAACAAAATATTGTAACTTGGTCAAGGATGTAGTGGAGTAATATAAGTATTTTCAATAAAAATTTTGAGTAATTAATTTATTTCATGGCTTGCACACATCGAATAAATCTATCTAATAGAAATGCAATTATTTCTACTAAATTTTGCTCACAAATAAAAATATTTTTAAAAAACTTGAGAAAAGTTGATTGGTCCAAGATGTTTAAGTTTGAACCAAAAAATCAATGTTAGTAATTAATTAATTTTTGACCTGTAGACATAGAAATACAAATACAAATATTTCTACAAAACTTGAGAAAATTTAGTTGGTCAAAGATGTTGAAGTTTGAATATAATATCTTAGTCGCGGATGTAGTGGGGTAACATAAACGTTTTAAGGGTCGCTGGAGGAAGAGTGATTGGTGATCTCCTTGATAAAAAATACATTGGGAATTGAACAAGAAATTATAACTTGGTAAGGAATTTGAGCAAAATATTGTAACTTGGTAAGGGATGCAGTGGGCAACATAAACCTTTTAGAAAAATGTGGAACAAGACTTGGGTTTACATTCAATGATATTTTGCTAAATTCAATGATTACATTGAGTGAAATCTTGACCTCATGTTGAGGTGTCAAGATATGGACATAATTATTGGTGGAACAAAAGACTTGATATAATTAAAACTTGATATCTCAATCAATTAATATAATTAAACATTATTTTTCAATGTGACATGAAGCTTTATTGGGAGTGCTCCCTTTGTACTGTTTATCTTAACTATAACTATGCTAACTCTTTATTGAGTCTTACTAATAGTAAAAAGAGTAATATATATAGATATCAAAAATCTTTATGATACAACTTACATTATCAAAAAATATAAAAATCACAAAAATAACTAAATTATGACTTTATTTCAAATTATTATTAATTATAAAAAGAAATAATACATATATTAAATATTTATACATATTAGAAAGAATATAATAATATGAGACAACATTTAATTTTCTTCCCTTGAAGAAATGACTAAAAAACTAAAATTTAATATAATAATTATTATTTGCCTGATTATGGAAACAAAGTACAACTTTTTCAATTTAACAATCCTATTAGCATCTCTTTTATCTCTTATATGAAGTGGTAGTGATATCATTTTGGAACATCCTCGGAGATCTATAAACTTACGTCGATATAGATTTTTTATACCTTCTGGAACTTATTCAATTTATTTGTAACTTAAATCTAAAAAATCTAGCTGTGTGAGTTTCCACAGTGATATTGCTAATGTTTTTATCTTTGTTCTAGATAAATCCAATGCCATGAGGTAAGGAAGGATAACCAGAAATGCTTCCATAATATTTTCTAATCCTCTATTTCCTTTCCAGAATATAATTACCATTTTTGTACATTTCAATCCTTGTGACTTTATATGTGTAATAGTATTCTCATACATTGGTATTCTTTTACAATCGTCCCTAATTTCCAAGGGAAATTGTTCATGTATTTGACTTGTCCCTAAAAAAAAAATTTCTTCCTTCTCTCCAATGAAGATCACCATGTCACGGAGGATATCGTGAATTTTTAAGAAAAGTATGGGTTTGTGGAAATTCTTCTTCCTCAAATAAGAAACAATCTACAATCAATTTTATATAACTCTTCACTCTCTCCATCAAAGTTGTTGGGTTTTTTATTTCAACAATCTCTTCTACAATCCACATTCCAACCAACTTGTCCACCTCAATTTCTTTATCTTCTTGGAACATAACACAATACAAAAAAAAATTCTTGAAGTTAGCATTGGGAAAACGATCATAGCTCCATCTCAATATTTGATACAACTCATATTCAACGTGAGGATGAGAACTTGGAAAGTTCAAATACACTGTTTTCATCTGGCTTAATGCAAGATTCCACTGATATAAACCCATGATGTCAATCATTGTTGAGGAAATTACATTTATTGCTAAGGTTAAACCTTTTCATTTGTTGGAAACTTCTAAGGAAATATGCTCTAAATCATAAGGAATGAGGCCCTCTTTGAAAGATACATTGTGAAAAAACTCCCATGCTTCTTCTAGGGATAGGGATTGTAATTGAATGGATTTTCCCGTGGTCATTTTTCGAACCATGTAACCATTGCGAGGAGATAATATGACTTTTCTTCCTCTGTCATTGCCAAATTATACTCTTAATTTTTTTAGATTGAGTGGATTCCACATGTCATCTAAAAATAAGAGAAATTTCTTGATTCTGAGATGTGACAATTTCATCTTCCTCGGATCAGAATTAAAATGGAAAAAAGTGAGGTCTAAATTGATTGTCTGAGCAATACACTCTACATATATATGATAGAAAACTAAGGCATAGTGACCCAAATCACTACATAAAAAAAACCACTCACCTTGTAATATTTATAAACCTTTTTGAGAAATGTGGTATTTCCAACACCCCCCATCCATATACACCAATTAAACCTACATGGCGAGAATCAGTGAGCTAACTCTTAATTGTATCTTTGCAGATTTAGTCCCCAAACTGACAAAGTCCTGATTTGGTGCATCTTGAAGTAATAAATTTGTCTGATGCAGTGCGAACGCAACAATCCCTCGAGCATTGTAAAACAAAGAAATGTCGATTTGAAGTTATGTAAAGAGCTTCTCAAAATTTAACTTCCATTCTTCGATTTTCCTCGAGAGGTTGGACTTGCAGAGGAGGAAATTGAGGCAATGTTGTGACGTTAGTGAGAAATTGATCAAATCTCTGGCATTCCCAAATTCATTTTCTATACCTTGCAAACAATTTTTCATCGTCACTGGAAGCGTCCTTTGTTGATATTGGAATTGATTTCCAATATCAAGTAGGAGAATCTTCATCAATTTAAACTAGTTTCCAGAATTTTACAGATTTAATCCAATAGGTGAATCACATAATCTATATGTCGGATGAATGGCTTAATAAGCACACTGGATATGGTGTTGCCTGTCATTCCAATGGCAAGATCCAAAACCATGTCTATTGCAGACCACAATATTAAAATAAAAGCAGCAGAGAGAATAGAGTATCAGTTAACACATAGACAGAATACCAGATTCAAAGGAGAGGAATAATATGAAATATAGGAAGAGGTTTATTGAGATGGGGAGGATTTCATTGCATTGCAGGAAGAAATATATAAATCAGAGCGATCTAAATATGCTTTTATTAATTATTTATTTAATTGTGTTGTCAACAATGTAAGCCTATCAACCTTTCTAAAATTTTTTATTGAATCTACTTATAGAAATTACAGTGAATCTGGATCGAACCCACTTCATGAAATCAGTTGCACAGATAGATGTGCGACACTGAGCCACCCTTACCACAATCAATTTATGGGTGTAACCCAAGAAATTAATTTATGGGTGTAAAAAAATGGCAAGATGAGTTGCACAAATATACACGCAACACAGTGCCGCCCTTACCACAAGAAATTTATGGGTTTAACCACAAGAAATTAATTTATGGGTATAAAACAGTGGCATAGATGTTAGAAATATGTCACAGGCTCTTAAAAATGGTTGACAATATTGGCAAGTGAATCTATTCAAAATAAAGGCCTATCAGCTTAATTATATACAATGGTGACATTAAAATATTTTACATAGCATGTGCATTGAGACGTTTTAACTATGGACCACATTCTCCACATTAAAATGTTTTTCTTGGTTACTAATACATTTTTAACTATAATCCAATATTACTTAATCTCACATATTAAAATATTTTATTGTTGACTCACATTAAAATTTTTTGTTATTGTGAATATTTTTAAATGTCACATATTAAATTTATATTAAGAGTTGAATGAATTACACATCTCTCTTATTATTCTTATTAGGAAGTACCTCATATTTTGTATTTTATTTTTTTAACTTTCGATTAATTTTTTTCTTTGAACATTGAATATTTGTATAGTGCACACTGAGATATTTTATTTATGATTGAGTGTCAGAAAAATACTTTTACCACATTGGCTTCTAATGGAGGTTGATTCCGCTAGGAGGTGAGACCCTCTACAACCTAGTATGGGGTAGATGTGTAACTTGGGTTAGATGTAATATAAGAAATATTGTATGTAAAAATATGTAATGTCAGCTCAATTCTAATAAATATAGTTGTAATAATTAATATATTAGTAATAATTAAAAACACTCAAAAAGAGGTATGGTGAATAAATAAAAATATAAATAAACTGGAGGTAAGGTAAATAAATAAAAAATTAAATTAACCACATATATGGTAAATAAATAAAAACATAAATAAACTAGAGGTGATGGTAAATAAATAAAACATATTTTCATATTTACTCCATAACCCTCTTTATATTTAAGAAAACTAAAAAAAACAGGATTTATTTAGGTGAAGCCTATGTGCCAAATTATTGTTAATAACATCAAAAATATTATTTACCCTAATATTAATATTAAAAGATCATTAATGCACATCTCTCTCTGTTAACATGATCGAATGAGCTCTACTAGGGTTTTCTTTTCCTCTGCAATGCAGAAACCCTAACAGTCTTGTAGAACTGCTCGGCCCTGACTGCGCCCTTCCAAATCACACATAGGGGTTCTATACTCAGGCATGGCAACAATATTAAGGGGGGGGGGGGGGGGGGGGGTAGCCATCCTCCCCATGCAATCGAGGAAGGAATCAAAGTGACCTATGATCAAGATAAAGACGCTACTGACAAGGAACAGGGGAATGAAGCATCTCAGACGCCGGCCTCAGAGAAATGGCAGGATGTGTCTACTACCGTTTCCTCCACATGTAAACCCATCGCACCAGAAAGACCCAAGATTGGTTTACCGAGCCATCCTATAAACGCTCGAATCTAGTATATGAGGGACCATGCTCTCATCGGGAAATTCATTAGCTTCTGGCCAACTGAAAAAGCGCTGCAAGGGTGGATTGCTTCCAAATGGAAGCCCAAGGGACATGTAACTCTCCAGCATGGATAGAAAGGCTTCTTCACTACCATATTCAACTACATCAAGGATCGAAACACAGTTATGGATGGAGGACCTTACTTCTTCAACACAGCTGGGTTATATCTTAGGAACTGGATTGAGAGATTCAACCTAGACAAAGAAAATTTCAACTGGGTTCCAGTATGGATATTCTTATACTCGTTTCCACTTGAATACTGGGATGAAGAATCACTCAAAGATATTGGCAGGGGATTGGGGGATTTCATCAAGATAGCAGAAGAGACCAAGCTCCGAAGATATACCTCATATGCGAGAATCTGTGTTTACATGCATTTGGACAAAGCTCTACCAGACGCGGTAAGTCTGTTTCATGATGATTTTGAATGGATTCAACCCTTAGATTATGAAAATGTCCCATTTATATGTTGTAGGTGCCATGCCCATGGGAATCTGTTCAGAGACTACCCACTCAACTCTCAGTCTCTGAGTAAAGAAGCCGAAGAAAAGATGGAACTAGATGGATTCACCAAAGTTCCCACTCATAGAAAGCACAGCAAGAAACCCTCTGCAGCTGGGAAAAAACCCAACCCCTCTGCCAATACCCCATCTACCAGTAATAGCTTTTTCATTCTATCCAAATATCACTCGTCGACTGAAGCTCCCCCATTTCCCTAGATCCCAGTCTCAAACCCTCTGCTCCCTCGGGCTTACCCGACCACCCCAACCTCAAGCCGATTCAGAGTGAGACGCAAAATATCGAATCTTCCTAGCCCAAATCAACCCATGCAACAAAGATTTTGACCTGGAACCCCATCATCATGGACATTGATGGACCAACGCCTAACCCTAATCTTGCCAGCAAGGAGAATCGAGAAAGCAGCCAGCCAAGTCTCATGGAAGAAGATTCATAAGGCATCGACCTTAGGGAACTTGATCTTCTGGGACTAGAGGATGCTTGTAGACGAAAGGAATATGAAAAAATCAACCCTCGGCAAATCAACACACTCAAAGTCATCCTAACCAAAGTTCAACAACAAAAGAAGTTGGGCATTCAGTCAGGCAGTCATTGGGACAGCCTGAAAGTTATAAAAGAGTCTAAGAAATGAGGTTGAAAACCAGATTGGCAGTGCACCATCACTTTAGGGGAGATGTTGGTGGAGTCAGGACGATACCCCAAGTTAACTCAGTTCTTCAAACCACTTGCAAACAGTTCTCCATGAAGCTCATCTCATGGAATGTTAGAGGGCTCAACAGCCCGGGGAAATACAGGATGAT
The DNA here is from genome assembly GCA_034641835.2 of Pinus albicaulis. Classification (NCBI taxonomy): domain Eukaryota; kingdom Viridiplantae; phylum Streptophyta; class Pinopsida; order Pinales; family Pinaceae; genus Pinus; species Pinus albicaulis. The sequence continues at coordinate 529,425,267 of CM076578.1, forward strand.
CAAAAACATGATTCAGAAAGAAAGACCACAAATCCTCTTTCTTCAAGAAACCAAATGTAATAGTGCGGCACTAGGCTCAATCTTATCTAAAGCATGGCCTAGCTGTCATTCAGTTGTAGTTGATACCTCAAGCTCTTCAGGAGGACTTGCGATAGCTTGGGACACTCAGTCTATAATGCTAGCAAATTTTCATGCTGCGCACAATCTCATTCAAGCCACTTTCCATCCTATTGGAACCAATATACATGGGAACCTTTCAAATTTCTATTTTCCCCATGACTAAGCTAGAAAAATAGCGCTTTTGAACACTATGGAAGTTCTAAACTCCAACAGAACTCACCCCCTTTGGATCATAGGAGGGGACTTCAACATGATTACCAAGCTGGAAGAAAAAACAAGAGGAAGGCCAAGACTGGAACCAGAAAGCTCCCACTTCAAAGATTTTATCAATAGCAGTTGGCTCATTGACCTAACTTTTCAAATGACATTTTTACATGGAACAACAGAAGGATGGGAGGCCATCAGATTGCCTCGAAGTTGGATCGATTTCTCATATCGAAAAATTCCATTCATCTTGGAGGGGACCTTTCAGCCTCCATACTACCTCTAGCGGGTTCGAATCATTGGCTCATTTTGCTTCAGTGGCAGAGCATTGGCACCCACCTAAAAAGGCCTTTCAAATTTGAAGCCTTTTGGCTCACCCACCCATCCTTCAAATCCATGCTCTACTTTGCCTGGAAGAGCTTCGTTCCACCAAAAGGGTCAAAAATGTTCCAGTTCCAGCAAAAGCTCAAGTATCTCAAACACCGCATCAAAGACTAGAACCTCTCCGTTTTTGGGAACATATTTAAGGAGGAAAGGGTTCTCAAGCACAAAATGGCAGAAGTACAACAAAAAATCATCAAGGATGGACGAACAGAAATCCTGGCTTCCAAAGAACAGGACCTACAGAAGCAGCTGGATGAATGATACAAGCAAGAGGAAATTCTTTGGAGACAAAAATCAAGAATACACTGGCTAAAGGAAGGCGAAAGAAATACAAAGTTCTTTCACAGCTCCATGGTTCAAAGAAGAATGCAGAATCACATCAATCACATTACCAACCAGCAGGAAGAGCAAGTTGAGCAACATGAAGATATTGAGCAGGTGCTTTTGGAACACTTTAAAGCAATACAGTAAGAGCTCCCAATAGATAGACAACTGGTCATTGACAAAATAACTCAGCTAATCCCCAAGCTGGTAACGGCCAAGCACAACCAGATGCTATTGTGCCTAGTTTCCCTTATGGAGGTTGAAACAACAATGGCACAATCCATGGATGGCAAAGCTCCAGGACCAGATGGATTTACTTCTAATTTTTTTCACCACTTCTGGGATCTTATCAAGATATAAGTCTGGAAGCTAGTGGAGGAATCAAGGGCAACACACTGGATTCTCCCCTCTCTCAATGAAAATTTCATTGTGTTGGTTCCGAAAGAAGAGCAACCAAGCACACCAGGAAAATACCGACCCATCGCCCTTTGCAATGTGATCTACAAGGTTATTTCTAGATTCATAGCCAATCGACTCAAACCTCTCCTTCCGCTTCTAATATTTCCCGAGAAGACTGGCTATGTGGAAGGACGTCAAATCTTGGATGGTATCATCCTAACTCATGAGGTTATCCACTCCTTAAAGTTTGCCAAGAAGGCAGGTATGCTTCTAAAAATTGATCTTTCCAAGGCCTTTGATAAATTATGTTGGCGTTACATTCAACAGATTTTGAGTGCTTTTGGCTTTGATCAGATGTGGATAAGATGGATAATGAATCTCATAACTTCCACCTTTTATTCCATCCTTATTAATGGTGTCCCCTCTCCTCCTTTTTCCCCTTCTAGATAATTAGGTAAGGGGATCCTCTCTCCCCCTTCATCTTTGTTCTCATGGCTGAAGGTCTCAGTTGGTTGATTCACCATGCCGTCCATACCCAGAATTTGCGTGGCATCTCCCTTCATGATTCCCCTGCTACTACACACCAAAAATTCGTGGATGATAACATGCTCTTTGGACACCCATATGTCCAAGAATCTTGTTCCTTTAAGGCCATCCTGAACCTTTTCTCTAAATCCTTTGGTATGTCCATCAATGAATCCAAATCCCAGACTTTCTTTTTCAATACTCCTCCCCAAACCCAAGCTAGCATCGCCCGTATTCTATGGTTCTCAATTGCATCCCTCCCTGCTAAGTACCTGGGTGCACCTCTCATTGATTCTTCCATCAAACACTCTTCCTGGAACCTTCTCTTTGAAAAATTGAAAGCCTAGCTTTCCTCCTAGACCTTTAGGGCTCTCAATCTAGCGAGTAGGCTCATTGTCATCAAAGAAGTGCTGCAATCCATGCCCCTTTATATTTTCTTTGTTCTAGCTACTCTGAAATGGGTTCTCAAACAGATCAAGACTTTGCAAAGTAAGTTCCTTTGGGGGTCCTCTGGCAAGAATAGAAAATGGGCCCTAGTCAACTGGAACACGATCTTCTCTCCAAAAGAAGCGGGGGGGACTTAGACTCAGAAATCCTATACACAGCAATGAAGTCATGGGAGCTCGCATATGGTGGAAATGGTTCTCGAGTCCACACACGCCATGCACCAAACTATGGACAGCCAAGTACGCTAACAATAGACCCCCTGAATATATGATATGGCTCTACCTCGAGAACGCAGGATCTCTTAACTGGAATGCAGCCAAACAACATTTTGCACTCATTCAGCAACACAGCCTCTGGGAAGTTTGCAATGGCAACACGGCTAGATTTTGGGTGGACTCTTGGCAGCAAAACCAAAAGCTGGTAGATACTCTCACTCAAATCAACAGCGGTAACAATATTGGCTTGGAAGAAGACAAGGTTAGTCAGTTCTGGTTAACCACAAGTTGCAATGAATTCAGGCAATGGAAGCACCCACCTCATATAGCTCCTCACGCCCAGGAAGATACTTGGGAGGCCCTCAGCAAAGAGCTCTAACACAGGAAAATCAGATGCTCGAAGGATCCAGACATTCTCAGATGGGGTTACATGACAAGAGGCATGTTCTCAACTAAGGAGGCATGTTCCCTAATGCATCCGGTGCCTCTCCCTTATGACCCGCTTTGGCAACTAATTTGGGCTCCTGGTATTTGGCCAAAAGTCTCTACTTTTCTCTGGTTACTGAGGTAGAAAAGAATTCTTACTTGGGACAACCTGATTAAAAGAGGTTTCATCGAACCCTCTCAATGTCCCAATTGTAATCACGAAAAAATCCAACACCTTATGATTTCCTGCACTCTTGCCAGCACTCTCTAGGAGAAAATATATTTTCAATGTCAAAGAAGTAAGACAGCTGGGGACATAACTAATATCATTCACAACTGGCCCAGCCATCCTTATTGCAGTACTCTTCTCAATACTCTTTGGCAAATCATCCCTGGTCTACTCTTATGGTCTCTTTGGAAGGAGAGAAACAAGAGAATCTTCAAGAGTCAATCCACTCCCCTAGAAACCATTTGGAGAAATTTCAGCAAAAATCTCCAGGAATCACTTGCTCTTCACTCCTGGTAGGAAGAAGGCCTTCCCAAATAGCCAAAGGAAATGGCCATATGGCAAAACTGGCAATTTAAAATCACGACTACTCCCAACCCCAACAGCCGGAATACTCTTGATATTCTACTGCATTGGACTCCTCCACCATCAGGGATAGTCAAGTTGAATTTTGATGGAGCTTCAAGAGGAAATCCAGGACAAGCAGGGTTTAGAGGCATCTTCAGGGACTCCAAGGGGGACACCCTTGCCATTTATTATGGCTCCATAGGCTGGGACACTAACAACTCAGCTGAGCTAGAAGGGCTTTGGAAAGGATTACGTCTAATTCAACTCTATAACTTTTCCCCCACCATTATTGAATGGGATTCACAGATTCTCATCAATATGGTCAATCAGCTCCTCCAGGGCACTAACACAGCGAAGGTAGCCACAAGCTAGTGAATGGCTGGCAGAATTGATTGGATAAGCAACTGGTTGAAAAAACCAAGCAGTCTCATTCACCCATGTCAAAAGGGAAGGTAAAAAAGTTGCAGATCTCTTAGCCAATCTAGGAGTAGACTGTATCAACACTCTCAATCATGGTCCCCTTAACATTATCCATGAAAGAGGTCTTTTGTAGAATTGCACTATGCCGGTGCACAATGATCACACAATTCCGGATGCGGATGCTTGTCTTGGTTGATGGGACTTTAGTCCCTTGGTGACTCCTGATGGAGCTCACATGGGGTGGCCATATGGCCCTCTGCAGCTCTATAATCACGGAATTAACTTCGCCAGCTCGCATGGCATTAACTCAATCAGCCCGGCTTTTTCACCACCTCGCTCCGCTCATATGTTTTGCGATGGCGTTTGTCTTAGGTAGCTTGGATTGCTCCTGTGTCGATTGCAGCTCTCTGCCTCCTCTGTGGGGTGCCTGCCCTTCTTCTTGTGCTGAGCCAAGTGTTCGCACTTAGACAAGGTGCCGCTGCATGCTCCTTGGTTGTCTGGAGACGTTTTCGGGCCATCACTTCACCTAGAGTGCTTTCTGTTGTTCGAATTCTTATTTACATGCTTAGACTGTCGATTCTTGTTGGTTGCCATCACCTTCTGCCTTCTCTTCTTGTCTCAGGCATTACCAGTGCACCTCTGTGTCCATGCCATGGCTTCATCACAGTATGCAATGCCGTCGTGGAGCGAGTAGAGGTCGTGTGACCCGCGCTCGGCCTTTTACCAGCTCTGACACCGATTCTTCCTCTGAGAATGTCATGTGGGGTCATTACCCGGATACTCGTAGCCAAAGGGGCCACGCTCGCCATTTTGGAAATGTTCATTTCACCCAGCCCACCCCGCCTCCCTCTGTTGACCCTCCCAGGCCTGTCTCCCCTGCCTCTCGTGCGTCTTCCAGTCATTCCCTTCGCCAGTCCTCCCAGAGAGTGGAATTCTGGTTCGAATGCTCTCTCAATCAGCCTATCATTACTGCTTTTGTCACCGTAACCCTGAGAGAAGAGTCGGCTAGCCTTTTTCCCTCCCCTGTGCCCGACCCTAATCCCACTCCACTCGGTCCTAATCCCTCTCCAGCTAAGAATGAAGCCTTGAATCCTAATGCACCCATTGGAATTGTGCATTCCAACCTAGGCAAGGATCACATGCAGGTGGATGTCACCAACAAGGATAGCACGCCAAAGGAAGACAATGAAGATACAAGGGACGAGTACTAGTGCAGAATTGTGGAGGAACCGCCTTTCCCAGCTCATGAACAGTGAATTTCGCACCCCTCAGCTTACCATGGTATAGTTGCTCAATCATCTTGGGAGAATTTTTTATTTTTTGTGTTCCTCTTCAGCTGGAAAATCTAAATGCTACTCTAGTATGTTTTTTTTTCTGTTATGATAAATGGTATGGACAATGGGCTGGTTTCCCTTTCTAGGGTGGCGAAAATTTTTCCAAAAGAATTGGTTTCCCACTCAGGGAAGTTCATAATTTTTGTTAAGCATGGCTATCAAGCCCAGTTTTCAGGCTCACATAGCTAAAACTGTGGCTGTTTTGTACCAATATGTTTTATAAATAGAATTAGTATTATTCAAGAAAAAAATATTAAAAGATCATTATTATTATTATTATTAAATCTAATATTCATATTAATATATTATAATATTAATATTATGAAATTTAATAACTTTGGATTAATACAATATTAAAATTTCTATATTTAATATATATAAATATATCATGGTATATATTAAATCTAGATATATATGGGAGGGAAAAAAAAATATAGAGTGATATAGGTGGAGAGATAGTGAGAGTGGCAAGGGAGATATGGAGATAAACTGAAGGAGGGGGTAGAGGGGAAATGAAGAGAGAGAGAGAGAGAGAGAGGAGAAAGAGAAGTAGATAAGGGTAAGAGAGGGAGAGGGATACCCAAAGATGGAGGGGGGAGAGAGAGGAGAAAGGGAGGAAGATAATAAGAGGATTGGAGGGTAGAGAGAGAGAGAGACATGTAGGAGAGAAAGGGAGATAGAGGAAGGACGAGAGAGAGGACTTCAAAGAGAGGAGAGAGGGAGGGATAGAGAGATGGAGTTGGTGGGCGAGAGAGGGAGGGAAGAAGAAATACATAGAGAGTGAGAAGTGGAGATAGAGAGGGAGTGACAAGGGAGACATGGAGATAGAGTGTGTATGTTTAGGGCTGATATAAAGATAGAAATAAGGAGATATGGAGAGAAGAGGGGAGATAAGGAGAGATGGAGGGATATAGTAACATAGTTGGATAGAGAGAGATAGAGAGAGAGAAAGAGAGAGAGAGAGAGAGAGATGGGGCAAGAGATAGGATTGGAGGGAAAAGAGAGAGAGAGGGAGTGACAAGGGAGAGATGGAGAGAGAGTGTGTATGTTTGGGGATAAGATAAAGAGACAAAGAAAGAGAGATGGAGATAAGGGGGAGAGAAGGAGAGAGAGAGGGATATGGTAAAATATTTTGAGGGTGAAGAGAGACATAGAGGGAGAGGTGGGAGAGACGGGAGAGAGAGGAAGGAAGAGAGAGGATGTGAGAGAGTGGAGAGAGGGATGGAAAGAGAGATGGAGTTGTATGGGGGGAGAGGGGGAGGTAAGAATAAATACATAGAGAGAGAAAGGTGGAGAGAGAGAGGGAGTGATAAGGAATATTGATAGAGGGGAAGAGAGGACAACATGAAGAAAGAGAGATATAAGCGAGGAAGAGGAAGAGAAGGGGAAGATAGAGATATAGATGGAAGGAGAAAAGAGGGAAGAAGAGAGATATGGAGAGAGGGAGACATGGATAGAGAGATTGATAGATATGGAGTGAGAGAGCGTGTGTGTTTTTGGGAGGGGGGGGAGGTTGAGGAGATAGAGATACAAAGTAGGAAATATGGAGGGACATATAGATATAGATGGAGGGGGGAGAGAGGTAAGAATATTTATTTCACTAGATGCATTGATTTCAGTGTAGATGGTGATTTCTAATACTATTTGATCGTTTGCACTAGATGCATTGATTTTAGTGTAGATGGTGATTTCTAATCCTATTTGATTTCTTGCACTAGATGCCTTGATTTTAGTGTTTATATTGATTTCTAATGATATTTGATTGCTTGCACTAGATAAATTGATTTCAATGTAGATGATCTATAATCCTATTTGATTTCTTGCACTAAATGCATTGATTTCAGTGTAGATGGTGATTTCTATTCCTATTTGATTGCTTACACTATATTCATTAATTTCAATGTAGATGTTGATTTATAATTATATTTGATTGCTAGCACTAGATTCATTGATTGCAATGTAGATGATTTTTAATCCTATTTGATTGCTTTCACTAAATGAATTGATTTTAGAGTACATGGTGATTTCTAATCCTATTTTGTTGCTTGCACTAAATGCATTGATTTCATTGTAGATGTTGGTTTCTAATCCTATTTTCTTACTTGCACTAGATGCATTGATTTGAGTGGAGATGTCGATTTCTAAAAATATTTGATTGCTTGCATTAGATGGATTGATTTTAGTGTAGAAGTTGTTTTCTAATAGTATTTGATTGTTTGCATTAGATGCATTGATTTTAATGTAGATGTTGATTTTTTATTTGATGTAATTGGATGTATGATGGTACATTAATTTTAAAGTGGTTGGATTAATAGTGTGCATTGACTCCAATGTAAGCACAAAAAAATATTGATAATGTACATTGATTTTTGTGTTATAATAATTCACCCTATTAATATTGGAGAGCAAGAGGGACAATGTATGATCTTTATTACAACAACTCAAGCTAAAGATTTAAATCATTTACAATTTGAAATGTCCTTTTCATATAATCGATATGAAAATATGACAAATATAACAAGGGTGACAATAAGAATAGTAGAAGAAAATAGTTTGAGATTTATCACAATGAAGACTATATGTAATTGCCTACATTCTTATTATTCACATTTTTTATCATTCAACACTATTATTACCACTTTGAATTCAAAAAATTTATTTCATCATTTTTCATAATTAAAGTTATCAACAATATTTATCATCTCAATAAACTGAGGTAACTAAGAAAATTTAAAATTAAAATGATGAGGTTAATCTCAAACATATTTAGCATATTTAAAATTATTATATTAATATTAGATATATTTACATATTATTGATGAAATTAATCATATATTCGATACATTTTCCATGGTTGCACACGACTGAAACCATCCTAGATGCATCTTAACTCGGGATCTATCAAGCACCAAGAGGGATCAAATCTCTCAAGGTGCAAACCTTTCCTCAAGTTTTTCACTCAAAAAAGAGGTCTGCACCTCGAGAGATTTGATCCCTCTCGGCGCTTGATAGATCCTCAACTAAGATGGATCTAGGTTGGTATTATTGATGTCTTATCATGCTTTTAATTATAACTAACTAAACATGCATATTCATTTTATTTTTTTTATTATAGTCAATATTTATTTTTTATTTAATATTTGTTTCATTGATGTCAACTATAAACTTTAAGTATGTGGTACATTAAAAATGTATAGTTGTTCTTAAATATGCGTAATCTAAAAATATATGGGTATAACAACTTGAAATTAAAATCTAAATGCATGCAATTCTAAATAAGGTGACAAGTTAAGGTTAAAGGTATTATCACCATTGTGCTTCATAATGATAGAGATTGATTTAAGATGTGTTTAATTTACATAGATAAAATGTTATTATCACAACTTATATAAAAATATGATAAAAATGTAATTATACTAAATATAAAAATTACAAAAGAGAAGCAACCATCGCAATAACACAACCACAAGACACCTCGAGTGTTAATCAAGAACTTTCCTGGAATAATTTTAATTTAAATTCAAATTAAATCGCTGAATTTCGGGTCAAATTGAAGTTTTAAAGCACACTTTTAACGTCATAGTGCTAAGAGGCACATTCTACAATTGAGTATGAGGGGATGTGTAAGTATGTCATGTATCCAATAAAATAATAAAATATAAATTAATTTCTGTAATATTCCAAATTAGTAGTCAACTAATTGGAATATTAATTTTTGACAATTTTTCCTTTTTCTAAAGTTAGCATGAAGATAAAGTGGGTAAAGGTGACCCATAAGTAAATCAGAGATTAAATCACTTTCCTAAAGTCACTAAGGCAAAGATTAAATCTGAAGTGGGATCCATGGGGGGCAACATCATGCAGTAGGGAGAAACCTAGGGGTACCACAACAAAGGGAGCATCATAGGCAGCGCAGGGACAACACAAAGACAATGTGGGGACAATAATTGCACAATGGAAGTGTAGAGATTGGTAGACAAAGGTGGAAACACATTCCAATGGGCCCAAGGGAACGTTGGGGGGCTCAGCTAGGTAAAAGAGGATGAGAGAAGCTCATTCCTCATCCATTGAGTCATCATCTAACTTTCTATCTGGTAAACCAAAACACACTTGAGTTGTTTAGCTAAATCTGCAATTATTGTTTAGCACAGATATTTCCAAGTGGAAATCTAAACCTCATCCTTGGGGGAATTCCAATGCCTACTCAAGAGAGAAGTTCAGTTTTATTTTGGAATAGAGTCACATAGGTTCAGTCTAGAAATATAGAGTCCCTTCTAGGGTAGCGCAATCAACCAGAGAAATACACAGTCCAGCAGTGCAGCAGCTCCAGAGAGGGAGAAAGGCCAAAATATTTCAGCCGTGAGTTTTGAAAGGGGATCGGTCCTTCCATAGCATATTTTTGGGCATTTTTCAACAAAAATTTCTAGCAGATCAGTTCAGAGCCTAGTCTACCTAGCAGAATTGCGTACCCAACTCAAGAGGGTGACTTTCTGGGCTTAACAATTTGAAAAATTCTTCGCAGGTTTTTCTGGGTTTGTTGTGGAGAGTTCGGTGTCCAAATCCCATAATTTTATATACAGTATAACAATCCCATTACGCTATCCATTTCTAGCCAACAACGACATTTTCCAGACTGAGAAGCGTAGAGGAGGATCCACAGAGAGCATCCAACAACCAGAGCTTCTAAGCAGGGATTGACGAGTATTTTTGGCTTGCCTTGTGTAGGCCAAGGTGCCATATTTCTATCACCATTTTTACCTTTCCCCATTCAAAAATATAATAAAATGGCTTGGCATTTTTGGCTCTATTCATGGTGTTTTGATGTATTTTTCTGTTTGTTGTAGATTTGGTCTTTGTTTGCTTTGTATTACTATTTGTTCCCAGTTTGGGATATTACAGTGGTATCAAAGCTCATAGACTTGGCTCAACCTATGGAGAAGTTGGTCTATGGCACCTGAACATATAGAATACATTACATACCGGAAGCATCGGTATAGAAGCAGAGAGCATAGGTTCGAAATAACACCTAATCAAGAAGACAAAATTCTAGTGGAGGAAGGCAAGGGGAAGGAAATTATGATGTAAGAACACGATGAAGGGAAGGATTTTGGTAAGCTCCTCCTAAATTCAATGCAGGATCTCTCCAAGAAGATAGAGGAGATGGGACAGAACATTGCCAGAGAGAATAGATAGCTGGAAATTCAAAGGGAATTTTACAATGGAGGAGGATTTGGTACCTATCACCATTTACTTGAGCATAACACTGCACAGCAGGTAGTAACACACACTCCACCACGATCTACCATGCCCACATTCCTGACGTCAAGGGCAGGAACAGGAGGACTACAAGAGCCGAAGGTGGCTCACTATGGAGAGTATTTTGCAGAATATTAGTCGTATGGGCTAGAGTTAGGATATTCCCTCAATTCAATGAATTATGCCAACTAAAAAGTAATAGTAGACCAAGCAGCCAGAATAGAGGAGGAGGGTACATGTAGGGTAATGGCCTGAAATGTACCGTGGGAATATTTTTCTTTCCTACCTTCGATGGGTCATCGAAGTTTTCGGCAAAGGCTTGGGTGGAGAAGCTAGACATTTACTTTCAGCTGAACCAAATGGTGGAGGTGGAGGACATCAAGGTGGCAGCGCTGCACCTTGAGAGGGAAGCCGATGATTGGTGGTTCCATGGGTTGTCTATGCTGGGTTACGTAGGAATGAAAAAGTATGTTGATTTCACCCAAATGTTGATTAAAAGATTTTATTGGAAGGACCTGGAGGAACACTTTGTTAGGCTGACCAAGCTCAAACATACGGGGAACCCAAAAAATTACATTTTCAAGTTCTTGAAGCTCTCGGTGATGGTTCCAGACTTGTCCATGCCCAGGAGAGTGTACATGTTTATTGACTGACTGGTGGAACCTTTGTGTGGGCTAGTCATATCTACTGGGCCTACTATGCTACAGGATGCAGTAGGGAGGACTAGGGACTTGTAGGATGCCATGCGAAGGACGAGGGATCTTTTTACCCACAAACCAGAGTTCTAGCAGAAGGGGAAATATGTGAGAGCTCTACCCCTGAGAGGGAACTAGGGTCGAGGGCCTTTGGATGATGACACCCAAAGAGACTTGACACGAAGGAAGCTTTGCTTCACTTTCCAGGAGCCATGGGCATCAAGTCATTGTTGTGCTAGAGGGAAGGCACATTAAATTGAGGTCTTCTCCAATAGTGAGGGAGAAGAAGAGGCATATGAGGAGTTGGAGGGATATGTCAACATCGGTGCACCAGGAGGGAACCATTCACCACCACCTCTGCCAGCAACATAAGAGCAACGTTTTCACCTACAAGAAGAGTCATTGCATCCTTACGGGGAGTTTCCAAGTACTTAGCGCTGAGAGTCTGAGGCAGAGTCCAAGGGAAACGTGTCTCATCATTGGTGGATAGCGGGGCCACACAAAACTTTATTGATGCCAAAATAGTATAGAGGAGGGGCATATAGACAGACAGATTTGTTGGTTTCTCTCTGTTGGTTATAGGTGCGAGGACCATGCAGTGCATGCGGTATGTTCTGACATTAGCCATGACCACGGGGACATACATGATGACCGGTCATTCTTTTTGTATTCGATGTTATAGATACCAACGTGGTGTTGGATTTATAGTGGCTTATCGCACTGGGAAAGTCATTATAGATTGGGAGACTCTGGAGATGGAGTGGAGAGATAAGTAGAGTAGGAAGCATGTGATGATTAGAGGCATGTACACATATCCCCCAGAGACAGTCTCTACACACCGGATGGAGTTAGACTTCCAGAAGGGAGACATAGAGTGGGAATTGGAACTGTGTATTTCATAGGTAGGTGTCTCAGGTCAGCCGGTGCACCCAGATGTGCAGACTATCTTAGACCATTACTCCATGGTTTTTGGGGACATACCACCGAGACAGCCACTGGACCGGGGATTCAAGCACACCATTGAGCTGGAGCAGGGCATCCAAGAAGTGATTACCACTCCTTATATGTACCCCAAATCCTATAGGGATAATATTGAGAGAGCCATACATGAGCTCTTATCTTTGGGACACATCAGGCCCATCACTAGTCCCTTTGCTTCTTCAGTGGTTCTGGTGAAGAAGAAGGACATCACACTATGGATATGCATAGATTGCAGGGCACTGAAAAATAATACCATGAATAACCACTACCTCATTCCCATGATTGATGAGTTGAGGGGAGCCAAGTTCTTCTCTAAGATCGATCTGAGGTCGGGGTACCATCAAATTAAGGTGAGGGACCAAGATGTCCCCAAGATTTTGTTTCGCTTCCATTACGACCATTTTGAGTTTTGGGTAATGACCTTTGGGCTGACCAACTCTCCAACCACTTTTTAGTATTGTATGAACCACATCTTCCGTGGTTATTTGAGGAATTTTTTGATCATATTTTTTAATGAAATTATCATCTATAGCTGCACGTGGGAAGAACATTTGCAACACATTGAGGCTGTATTGTGTATCTTGGAGGAGCTACACTTCTATTCCAAGTTGTTCAAGTGTGAGTTTGGGCTTACAAATATGCTCTATTTGGGGATTATTATCGGACTGGATAGAGTGAGAGTCTATGAGCAGAATATCTGGGCCATTCGAGATTGGCCGAAGCTGAAGAACGTGACTAAACTTCGGGGGTTTGTAGGCATATGCGCCTACTACACGAAGTTCGTCAAAGGATTCTCACAACTTGAAACACCCCTAAAAAATCTAGCCAAGAAGGGGGATTTCAATTAGACAATTGCTGCACAGAGAGCCTTTGACAGGATCAAGGAGGTGATGAGCAGTTTCCCAATGTTGGAATTGCATGACTTCATGCAACCCTTTTGCTAGAGTGTGATGCTTCAGAAGAAGGGGTGGGCGTAGTATTGATGCAGGTGGGTCATCCTATAGATTTAGAGAGTTAGAAGCTAGTGCTACATGAGAGATTGTATCCCATTTACGAAAAAGGATATGTTGGCCATCATACATGCATTGGCCAAGTTCCAGTAGTACCTAGAGGGTAACATATTTCGGGTGCAGACTAACTGCAACAGTCTCTGATTCTTCCTTGAGCAGAAACAACTACAGGAAACACAACATAAATGGGTCAATAAGGTCCAAGCCTATTATTTTGACATCGATTATGTCAAGGGGAAGAACAATGTGGTTTCTGATGCTTTATCACAAATACTGGCAACACTGTCCTTGATGAGTCTTGATGCATATTGGAGGGCTCAAATTTTGGTAGAGTACTCCAAGGATCGTTTTGCATGTGAGGTATTATATGGGCAGGTGACAAATGACTTGTACTAGGTGATGGATGAGGTCATCTATTATTGGGATAGGATATTCTTGAGAGGAAACTCCTAACTCAGGGAGAAGAGTTTTCATGCATCCCATGATTCACCACTTTCAGGCCACTAGGGGTTCACTAAGACATACAAGATCATTAGGGAGAGGTTCTCATGGAAGGGCCTCAAGGAGGACACACTTTGGCATGTCAAGGAGTGCTTGGTTTGTCAGAGGAACAAGAGAGAGCAGAACCATCCTACAGGTTTGCTACAACCGCTTGCCATTTCGAAGAGAAAATGGGAAAGCATATCTATGGATTTCATCACCTGGATTTCCCATAGTGCAGGGCAAGGATTACATCTTCGTAGTAGTTGACTGAAAAAGTATGCTCATTTCTCCAACATCTCAGTCCGACACACTGCTTCACAGGTGGATGAATTATTTTTCCAAGATGTTTTCAGACTCCATGGTCTCCCAAAGACCATAATCAGTGAGAGAGACAGCTAGTTCATGGGCGTCTTTTGGCAGGAATTATTCTGTTTAGTGGGTACAGAGTTGACTCCTAGCACCAGTTATCACCCACAGATGGACGGACAGAGTGAGATAGTGAACAAGTGGCTAGAGGGATACTTGAGACACTGTGTCACGGTGTAGCATAAGGCTTGGCTGCGTTGGCTTCACTTGGGGGAGTACTGCTACAACAAAAAATTCTACATGTCTATTGATATTTCTCCATTTTACACTCTGTATGGTTATACTGCTTTAAGTTTTGTTTATGTGATATTTGGAGCTAGTAAGGCTCCTAGAGCTAAATACTGGATCCATGAGAGCCAAGACATAATCCGGGCTCTCAAGGATAACATAGCTACAGTACAGAATAAAAAGAAACTTTACGCAGACAAAGGCCGTGCAGAGAGTCAGTATGATGTAGATGATCTAGTTTACCTTCGTCGTCAATCATACAAGCAGTCCACGCTAAAGTAGAAGGGAGATGAGAAGCTCAAGTCCCGCTTCTACAAACCATACAGGGTGATCAGGCATGTTTGGGAGGTAGCATATGAGCTGGAGCTATCATCCGGGAGTATGATCCAAAATATTTTTCATGTCTCATGCCTAAAAAAGGCTTTGGGACAGCAAGTGATAGCCACTATGGAGCTTACGCCAAATGATGATGAGGGGAATTTGGTACTACAGTCAGAGCCCATCTTGGACACCTGGGAGAGAAAATTAAGGAGCAGGACCGTGAAGGAATATCTGATGAGATGGAGAAACCTTCAAGATGAGGATGCCACGTGGGAGGGGGAGAAAATATTGCAGCATAAGTCTTTGTAGTTTCTTGATGAAAATAAACATTTTTGCGGGGAGGACTGTAATATTCCAAATTAGCAGTCAGCTAATAGGAATATTAATTATTGGAAAATTTTCATTTTTATAAAGTTAGCAGGAAAATAAAGTGGGTAAAGGTGACCCACAAATAAATCAGAGAGTAAATCACTTTCCTAGAGACACTAAGGAAAATATTAAAGATGAATTTGGACCCATGGGGGCCAACCTCACGCACTAGGGAGCAACCTAGTGGCAGGCCATGAGAGGGAGAAGAATATGTAGTGCAGGGACAACGTGGGGACAACCGCTATGCAGTGGCAGTGCAGGGAATGGCAGGTAGAGGTGGCAGCACAATCCAGATGGGCCTAAGGGAATGTTGGTGAGCTCGGCTAGGTAAAAGAGGATGAGAGTAGCTCACTCCTCATTCATTTAGTCATTTTTGTCTGGTAAACTAGAAGCACACTTGAGTTTTTTAGTCGACTCTACAAGTGCTATTTTATCACAGAGATTTCCAAGGGGAAATCTCAAACTCATCCTTGGGGGACTTCAAGTTCCTAATCAAGAGAGGAGTTTAGTTCTTTTTTGGAGGAGCGTCACACAGTTCTAGTCTAGAAATATGCAGTCCCTTCCAGGGTAGCGTAGTTAGCCAGAGAAATACGCAGTCCAGTAGTGGAGCAACTCTAAAGAGGGAGAAAGGCGAAAAGGTTTCAGCCGTGATTTTTTAGAGGGGATCAACCCTTACATAGTAGAGTTTTGGGAAATTTCTAGCAGCTCTTTCTAGCATATCAGTTCAGATCCGAGTCTACCCAGCAGAATTGGATACCCAACTCAAGAGGGTGATTTTCCAGGGTCAACATTTCAAAAAACCCTTCGTGGGGTTTTTTTGGGTTTTTTGTGGAGAGTCCGGTGTCCAAATCCTGGAATTTTCAGTGCAGTAGAACAACCCCATTATGCAGTCCATTTCCATCCAGGAGGAGCATTTTCCAGACTGGGTAGCGTACATGAGGAGCCACGTAGAGAAGCCAACAACTAGAGTTTCTAAACATGGATTTAGGAGTATTTTCATCATGCCTTGTGCAAGCCAAGGTGCCATATTCCTAGCACCATTTGTACCTTTCCCCATTCAGAAATATAATAAAATGGCATAGCAGTTTTGGCTCTATTCATTGTGTTTTGATGTATTTTTCTATTTGTTGTAGATTTAGTCTTTGTTTTCTTTGTATTATTCTTTGTTCCCAATTTGGTATATTACACTCCCCAAAATAAAAATAAAAATAAAAATATAGATAAAGAAAACTACAATACAATTCAACACAAAAAATCGAAAATATTGCTTCAAACTTTTATAATAATTTTTTAATTAAATATTTGTAAAATGAATATTTAAAAGGAAAAACCATATCCTATGGATATATTAAAATCTTTAAAGACAAAAATATTTTTATATCAAAGTCGTAATATTTGAAAATATAAACATGATGTAGTTTTATTATAGATTTTGTTATCATTCCATGTAAAAAACATCATTAAATATATTATTAATATTAAAAGCTTAGTATTAATATTAATATTAATATTAATATCAATATTAAAAATTAATATTAATAATGATATCAATATTATTAAATTTAATAATATTAGATTTAATATTTTTATATTTATAATTTGAGAAAATGTTTAAATATCTAGGATTTGATCTCTTTAAGCTCATGACAAATCCAAAGTTAAATAGATCTAGACTAGTTAAGTTAAGTTAAAGTAAGGTACGTAAATATCTAAACCAAAATATATCACTTTCTCGGGCTCTCCTAAGCACTAATATATATATATATATATGTATGGGCCTTAGCACCAAATAAAACTTTTCATGCGGATGAAACCCACTAGTTGTACGCGTGGGTTACTTGAGAATATCATTGACCTCCCATATTTAGATTTCTATTGGTTATTTCTGCGAAATATATTTCGCTCGACACAATTATCTTTAAAACCATGTGTCTAACGTAATCATAACCATGTGTTTGTCCTAGGCCGTAGCGTTATTCGTTTCTTTTGCAAGTTGGTTGGAAGGTTCTTTCAAAATGGGGGATCTATTTTCAAGAACCAACTACCGGGCGGTTGCAATAATAAGATGAATGCACATCGTGGGGCTATCATGATGAGTTGGATTTTATGTCCAAATTCATGGTGTTCCATATTAATTTAGACCCATATTAATTTAGACCTTAGAGTCGTTGTATCACATCACTCTCCATTAAAGAGATTTATAGTTTTGATTCAAAGTCCAATGGATGAAGACAAACTAACGTCTCCACCAGAGCAATTTAGAGGCTTGATTTAAAGTCTATTAACTTAGAAAATAATGAAGAAATCTTAATAGTTAGGATTGTGTTTGTGATTAAGAATTAGTTCTTATTTTCTAGTTGATTGTTTCATTTATTTAACTAAACGTCACTGTATAAGATTGTACTGATTGAATTGTGAATTTAATGAATTGATCATTCTTAAGGTCTCCTCACCTAAGGACTGGTAATTTCTCTCATTTGATTGTGTCTTCTTATTTTTTTAGTTGGTATCAGAGTAAGGGATGAGAGGCCTATGTGTCATTTGTCAAGAGAGGATTGTCCATTGCGTGGAGGTTGTACATAGAGTCTATTGAAGAAATTCGATATGTCTATAGGGGGCGTGTCTATTCTAGTGAAATTCGTTGATGTATATGTTTGGGAAAGTTGCAGAGTGGCACAGTGCAATCTTAGGAGGGAGTCCACCACACTGTGACACTATTGTGGCACCACACCACTGTTTGAGGCTGAGGTGATTTATTTGGTGGTAACGGAGACCTTGGCAACACACTAGTCTTGCGTAGCCAATCCATTCGAGTCAGGTTGAACGTTGCAGGTGTTCAGAGAAATTGTTTTCTTTTTAACTCTCGATATGGTCCCACCTGTTGAATTCGAACCAACCATCTGGTGCATTTTCCGTATTTGAACCAGACATAATATTAGATGTGCAGCGCACCGAGTGATATATCTGTGAAAGAATCATTAATATCTTTTTTTTTCACACCTCCACAACTATTCATCGCAAATACAGTTGATCTGACTTCCACGAATTCTACTTTCAGCTTGCTAGCCATTATGTGAGAAGAGGGAATCTCGTCCTAATTCCTTTGAATCTGCAACCAATTCCTGAGCTTCCTCAATTCCAATGTGGGACGCATATGAGCCGATCTACCTCCATGAACTCATCGTGATTACCATGTTTGAGGTTTTGCCGAAGATAATTCATCCAATGAAGTTGATCTGCCTATGAGCCGATATGTGTCGACTTGCCTCCTTTACAAGAGTTTCAAAAATTTGAGAATTATGCTCTAATTTGTACTTGGGTGATCACCACATTCAATGATTGATAGCTCCTCCGCTCACAAGGGAAAACTTCAGAACTCAAAGATTCTGGGTTGCAACACTCCCCTCCTCCAACAAATTTTTCTCAGTCTAGGAAGGTTTTATAAGCAGAAAACTGTAACAGAGGCCTAAATGAATGCTTTTAGTTGATTTTTATAAAGAATTTTTTTGAATAGTAAATGCAATTACTACCGGTCATTTCAAATCTGGGTGGTTTGGGCACGGGGGAGGGAATTAATATCGGGCAGTTTTCGCACCGTCAAAAGATGGTAAGTGGTATTTATTAAATTGACGCGATCCAACAAAAATGCGACGCGTGGAGGGGAGAGAAAACGTTAAAACAACTTTTATCGCAAGTTTTGATTTCGTTATTAACAGCGCAATGAAATTTGCAATGTTAGATTTACACCGTTAAATCTGGCGGAAAGGATTGAACGACTAAGATCATGCGATGAAGCTGTGGGATCAAAGGCGTGGGGCCCGGGATATATTTATGCAATGGGTATGGATTATTTATTAAAACATAAGGTTTTAATATATAGTTTAGGTGTGATATGATAGGCGGCCCTTAAGGTTTTATTAACAAATGCAATGAATATAAGTGTAATGTTACTATAGGCGGGGTATTTATATATAGGGATAGTTTTAACCTATGGGAGTGGGAATAATATGTCACGTGGGTGAAAAAGAACCATAGGTTAGAACTTATAATATGGGTTTGGGATATAATAATAAACAAAATTAAATATAATATGGGATAAGATTAAAATAAGAAGCTAATATATAAAGTTAATGCTTAGTAAAAATGAAGTGCAATGAGAAAAATATACTAATCTTAGTATAAAACATGATATAGGAACAAATTTCATTGTTGTGGGTCCCTTATTAATGTTTTTACACTTAGGATATAGTATTTTTGGGGTTTTTTGGGTAAAAGGGAAATTAGATAAATGGATTTATTTTCCTTAAGTAAAATGAGTTTTATATCTAGGAAAAGGAGATTTTTGCAAGTGAAACTGAATGACGATGGGAAAAGGAAGAATGAAGGGAAAAATAATGAAAATGGTGGGGATGAAGTATTTTACAAGGGAATGATTTTTTTTTTTGAAGGAAGTTAGTGAATGAATTGACCAATTTCTTCTTATCCATGATTGTTAAAAACTGCTTCTGCCTACCCTTATGCTACCCTAACTTTTTTTCTTCATTTACTTGGGTGCATTTGAGCTTGCAAACCCTTGTTCATTTTTCTTTTAAAACAACAACTATATAATTCTATCCTTATTTCTTCCAAGGGCTCAGATTAAACTATTGAGCTCCTTATTTATTCTCTACCTAATTACTGATCTGCCAAGATTAAACATTTTGGCTAGATATTTATTCTCTATCTAATAACATGAAATTTAAAGCATGAAAAATTCAAGATTAAGCTATTTGACTTATCATGGATTATGACATTGTAACAAGCTGCACATAATAATTTATTTTGCAGTAAAAGTAACAGTAGTGGCATTTGGATTTGCATCACTTTCATGTTTTATTTTTATCTCTTTTTTGTTTGGGGTTCATTTTTCTATTATTTTTTATCCTTTTTCTTTTAGTTCTTGGATTTTTGTTTTTGGACTTTTACCCTCTTTACATTTTTTTAGTTTTAATATGGGAAAACAATTTTGTAGAAAGCAAAGTTTGTACATATTACAAGACTAATCAAAGTCAATTCAAAATTATGAATCCTATTATTATAGGACCCTAACACGACGCACAGTCTAGGGGCAGCGTGTCTCAATTTTGGTGGACAATGGGGCCACAGACAACTTGATCGATGCCCGACTAGTAGAGAGGAGGGGCATACAAATAGAGAGCTTTCATGGTTTCTCTGTGTTGGTTGCAGGTACTAGGACCATGTAGTGCATGCGGTATGTTCTGACATTAGCAGGGACCATGGGGACATACACGATGACCGATCATTTTTTTGTGGTCGATATTTCAGATACGAAAGTGGTGTTGGGTGTACAGTGGATTATTACACCGGGGAAAGTCACTACAGATTGGGAGACTTTGGAGATGGAGTGGAAGGATAAGAATATTGGGAAGCATGTGATGATCAGAGGCATGCACCCATATCCCCCACAGTCAGTCTCTACACACCGGATGGAGGCAGACTTCTAGAAGGGAGACATAGAGTGGGTAGTGGAGCTGTGGATTTCAGAGGAAAGTGTCTCAGGTCAGCAGATTCACCCAGATATGCAGACTATCTTAGACTGTTACTCCATAGTTTTTGGAGACATACCACCAGGACAGCCACCAGATCAGGGGTTCGAGCACACCATTGAGCTGGAGTAGGGCATCCAAGAAGTGATTAAAACTCCCTAAAGTCACCCCAAATCCTATATGGATGAGATCGAGAGAGCCATACATGAGCTCTTGGAATTGGGACACATCAGGCCCAAAACTAGTCCCTTTTATTCTTCAATGGTTTTGGTGAAGAAGAAGGAATACAAACTACAGATGTGCATAGATTACAGGACATTGAACAAGAAGGCCATGAAGAGCCACTACCCCATCCCAAGGATTGATGAGCTGATGGATGAGTTTAGGGGAGCCAAGTTCTTCTTCAAGATCGATCTAAGTTCGGGGTACCATCATATCAAGGTGAGGGACCAGGATGTCCCCAAGACTGTGTTTCACTACCATTACAACCATTTTGAGTTTTTGGTAATGCCCTTTTGGCTGACCAATGCTCTGGCCACTTTTCAGTCTTGTATGAACCATATCATTTTTTGATGACATTCTCATCTACATTCGCATGTGGGAAGAGCATTTGCAACACATTGAGGCTGTATTGCGTATCTTGGAGGAGCAACACTTATATGCCAATATATCCAAGTGCAATTTTTGTTTTACCAAAATTCTCTATTTGGGGCATATTATCAGATTCGACGGGGTGAGAGTCCATTAGGAGAAGATCTGGGCCATCCAGGATTGGCTGGAGCTTAAGAACGCAACTAAACTTTGGGGCTTTGTATGCATATGTACCTACTAGAGGAAGTTCTTCAAAGGATTCTCACAAATTGCAGAACCCCTCACATATCTCACTAAAAATGGGGCTTTCAGCTGGACAGATGTTGTGCAGAGAGCCTTTGACAGGCTTAAGGAGGTGATGAGAAGTTTCCCGGTGTTGGAATTTCTCAACTTCACGTAGCCCTTTGTGCTGGAGTGTGATGCTTCAGGAGAAGGGGTGGGCGCAATATTGATGCAAGGGGGTCATCCTATAACTTTCGAGAGTCGAAAGCTGCTGCCACATGAGATATTGTTCCCCATATATGACAAGGAGATGTTGGTGATCATGTATCTATTGGCCAAGTTCCAACAGTATCTGGTGGGTGACATATTTCAGGTGAGGACTGACCACAACAATCTCTCATTCTTCCTTGAGAAGAAATAGTTGTAGGAGAGACAACATAAATTGTTTAGCAAGATCCAAGCTTATGATTCTGACATCGAGTATGTCAAGGGGAAGAATAATGGTGTTGCTGATGCTTTATCACAAAGACCAGCAACACTATCCTTAATGAGTCTTGACGCAAATTGGAGGGCTCAACTTTTGGTATAGTACTCCAAGGACCGTTTTTCATGTAAGATATTAGATGGTAAGGTGACAAATTACCATTACCAGGTGATGGATGAGGTCATCTATTAATAGGATAGGATCTTCTTTACAGAAAACTCCCATCTTAGGGAAAATATTTTGCATGCAACCCGTGATTCACCACTTTCTGGCCTTTAGGGGTTCACTAAGACATCTAGGGCCATCAGGGAGAGGTTCTCATGGAAGGGCCTCAAGGAGGACATACTCCAGAATGTCAGGGAGTGCATGGTTTGTCAGAGGAACAAGGGAGAGCAGAACCATCCTGCAGGTTTGCTACATCCACTTCCCATTTGAGAGGGAAAATGGTAAATAATATATATGGATTTCATGAATGGATTTCCCATGGTGCAGGGAAAGGATTGCATCTTTGTAGTAGTTGATCGACTAATGAATTATGCTCATTTCTTTGCCATCTTAGCCCAATACACTACTTCATAGGTGGCTGAATTATTTTTTTGGGATGATTTCGGACTCCATGGTCTCCCAAAGACCATATTCAATGACAGAGACAACCGATTCATGGGAGGCTTTTGGAAGGAATTATTATGTCTAGTGGGTACAAATTTGACACCTAGCGCCAGTGATCACCCATAAATGGAAGAACATACTCAAATAATGAACAAGTGGTTGGAGGGCTACCTGAGAAACTACGTCACAGGGCAGCATAAGTCTTGGCTTCATTGGCTTCACTTGGGGGAGCACTGCTATAACACAACATTCCACATGTCAATTGGTATGTCTCCATTTTACCCTTTGTATTTTTATATTCATCTAGCTTTTGTTAATGTGATGTTTGCAGCTACAAAGGCCCCTAGCGAAAAAGACTGGATCCAAGAGAGCCAAGACATACTCCGGGCTCTCGAGGATAACATAGCTAGAACACATAACCAACAACAACTTTACACAGATAGACATCGTGTGGAGAGGCAGTTTGAGGTATATGATCTGGTTTACTTCCATCTTCAAATGTATAAGCATTCCACGCTAAATCAGAAGGGAGTTTAGAAGATCGAGCCCCTCTTCTACAGAACATACAGGGTGATGAGGTGTGTTTGGGAGGTAGCATATGAGCTGGAGCTACTAGACGGGAGTAGGATCCACAATATTTTTCATGTTTCATGCCTAAAAAAGGCTTTGGGATAATAGGTGACAACCAATATGGAGCTTCCGCTCAGTAATGATGAGCGGCATTTGGTACTACAATGGGAGGCTATCTTGGACACCCGAGAGAGACAGTTGAGGAGTAGGACCTTGAAGGAATATCTAATCAAATGGAGAAAACTTCCAGATGAGGATGTCACTTGGGCGGGGGAGAAAATCCAGTGACATCCATATTTTCCGTTGCTTGTGGACAAGCAATGTTTTGGCGGGTAGGACTGCAATATTCCAAACTAGCAGTTAGCTAATTGGAATATTAATTTTTGACAATTTTTCCTTTTTCTAAAGTTAGTAGGAAAATAAAGTGGGTAAAGGTGACCCACAAATAAATTAGATATTAAATCACTTTCCTAATGTCATTAAGGAAAATATTAAAGCTAAAGTGGCACCCATGGGGGCCAACATCAAGTAGTAAGGAGCGACGTAGTGGTAGCACAGGAGAGGGAGAAGCATAGACAGCGCATGGACAACGAAGAGACAGTGTGGGGACAACAGTTGTGCAGTGGCAACACATGGATTTTTAGGCAGAGGTGGAAGCGCAATCCAATGGGGCCCAAGGGAACGTTGGGGGGCTTAGCAAGGTAAAAGAGGATGAGAACAACTCATTCCTCATTCATTCGATCATCAGCTAACTTTTTTTCTGGTAAACCAGAAACACGTTTGAGCTATTTAGCCGAGTCTCCAAGTGTTGTTTAGCACAAATATTTCCAAGTGAAAATCTCAACCTCATCCTCGGGGGATATTGAGTGCCTTCTCAAGAGAGAATTTCTGTTTTGTTTTGGAGGAGAGTCACATAGGTTCAGTCCAGAAATACACAGTCCCTTCCAGGGAAACACAGTGAGCCAGAGAAATAATAAGTCAACATTGGAGCCGCTCTGGAGAGGGAGAAAGGCCAAAAGATTTTAGCCGAGAGTTTTGAGAGGGGATCAACCCTTTCATAGCAGAGTTTCGAGCAATTTCCAACAACTATTTCCAGCATATCAGTTCGGAACCTAGACTACCCAACATAACTGCATACCTAGCTCAGGAGGGTGATTTTCCGGGGTCAACATTTCTGAAAATCCTTCGTGGATTTTTTTCTGGGTTTGTTGCGGAGAGTTCGGTGTCCAAATCCAGGAATTTTCTGTGGAGTAGAACAAGCCCATTACGCAGTCCATTTCCAGTCAGTAGTAGCATTTTCCAGACTGGGCAACGTAGAGGAGGAGTCACATAGAGCAACTAGCAACAAGATTTTTTGAGTAGGGATTTAGGATTTTTTTCAGCTTGCCTTGTGCAGGCCAAGGTGCCATCTTCCTAGCACCATTTGTACCTTTCTCCATTCAAAAATATAATAAAATGGCTTAACATTTTTGGCTCTATTCATGTTGTTTTGATGTATTTTTCTGTTTTTTGTAGATTTAGTCTTTGTTTACTTTGTATTATTGTTTGTTCCCAATTTTGGATATTATACTCCCAAAAAAAAATAACAATATAGATAAAGAAAACTACAATACATTTCAACACAAAAAATCGAAAATTTTGCTCCAAACTTTTATAATATTTTTTAATTAAATATTTGAAAAATGAATATTTCAAAAGAAAAACCATATCCTATGGATATATTAAAATCTTTAAAGACATAAATATTTCTACGACAAAGTTGTAATATTTGAAAATATAAACATGATGCATTTTATTATAGATTTTGTCATCATACCATGTAAAAAAACATCATTAAATATAATATTAATATTAATATTAATATCAATAATATTAATAATGATATCAATATTATTAAATTTAATACTATTAGATTTAATATTTTAAATTAATATTTTGAAAAAATATTTAAATATTTGATTCATTTAAGCGCATGATAAATCCAAAATTAAATGGATTTAGACTAGTTAACATACATAAATAACCAAACCAAAATATATCGCTTTCTCGGGCTCTTCTAAGCACTAATATATATATGCCTTAGCACCAAATAAAACTCTTCATGCAGATGAAACCCACCAGTAGTATGCGTGGGTTACTTGAGAATATCATTGACCTTCCATAATCAGATTTCTATTGGTTATTTATGCGAAATATATTTGGCTCGACACAATTATCTTTAAAACCATGTGTCTAACGTGATTATTCTAACCATAACCATGTGTTTGCTCTAGGCCGTAGCGTTATTGGCTTCTTTTGGAAGTTGGTTGGAAGGTTCTTTCAAAATGGGGGATCTATTTTCAAGAACCAACTGCCGTGGCGGTTGCAATAATAAGATGAATGCACATCGTGGGGCTATGATGATGAGTTGGACTTTATGTCCAAAGTCATGGTGTTCCATATCAATTCAGACTTTAGAGTCGTTGTATCACATCACTCTCCATTAAAGCGATTTATAGGTTTGATTGAAAGTCCAATGGATGAAGAGAAACTAACGTCTCCACGAGAGCAATTTAGAGGCTTCATTTAAAGTCCATTAACATAGAAAATAATGAAGAAATTCTAATAGTCAAGATTGTGTGTGATTAAAAATAAATTTTTATTTTCTAGTTGATTGTTTCATTTTTTTAACTAAACGTCATTGTATAAGATTGCATTGTGTATATGAATTTTTGGTGAAAATCACATGTAAGAAATTTTTGTCGACGCGTTTCGAACCATTGTAGATCATGGGCAACATGAGAAATCTGATCAAGAAACCTATTTAAATAGATAAGGACAACTCCAACTAGCCATTGAAAAAGTGTGGTTCATCATAGGACAAGATGAGAAATCTGATCAAGAAACCTGTTTAAATAGATAAAGATAGCTCCAACTAGCCGTTGAAAAATGACTAGTTTGACTAGAATAAAAAATTTGTCAAATTTTATTATTATTATTATTTTTTAATTTTAATTCTATTATATTTTAATTTAATTATATTTGAATATCATCTAATATTAATAATTTTTATAATTTAATAATTTTTAATTATTTTTACTATTTTAATACCTAAAATATTAAAAATTAAAAATTAAAAATTAAAAATTAAAAATAAAATAAAAATAAAATAAAATAAATTAATTAATAGATATAAATAAATAATAATGATAACAATTAATTAATTTAATATTACTAAATAGGTAATTAACAAATTAAATCATAAGGAAAATACTCATAATAAAAAACATACTAATCAAAATTAAAATAATAAAATAAAAGGAACAGACAGGGAGAGAGGAATCAAGAGTGAGAGAAGAAAGAGAGATCAGAGGGAGCAAAAGGGGAAGGGGAAAAATAAAATAAGAGGGAAGAGCAAGAATCCATCATCTGCTAACACTACACCCATCATCCCTGTTATGGTTAACCGACCTCTTTTCGATTTCCAAGGCTTCCCTCAACTTTCGGTGGTGGAAATGGTCAATCCTTGCAATAACCTTAGTATCTTCAATACAAATATGATGATTTGATTTTTCAGCGTGATCTGCTAAGGTAAAGGACCGAGATCTACCATGTCTAAGGTCAACGGTATGTTCATAAATTCTTTGATTAATTGATCGACCGGTTTCACCTATGTAAGGTATCCCACAGGAACACGAAATCAAGTAAACACCTTTACCATCCATCGGGCAAATCGGGTCTTTAACTGATCTAAGCGAACTTCAAATTGTGTGGAGAGGCTTGAATGTTGAAGAGACATTATGTTTCTTCAAGATCATCGTGATTTTATCAGTAGTACCTTGGATAAATGGAAGGTGAACCCTAGATAACTGATCACAAGAATCTTTCTTAACCCTAGGATCTTTCTCAGCTTTCTGAAAAGCTCTAAGACATTGAGCCTTACTATAACCGTTCTTACAGAAGACATTAAAGAGATGTGATTTTTCACCTTCAAAATGGTGTGCATCAGAGATTCTAAAGGCTCTTGTGACTAGGGTACTGAGAACCCCAAGCTTTTGAGCCGGGAAATGATGAGAACTAGCATGTAAATACTACTCAGTATGCTTCTTTTTTTTAAATACTTGATGAGAGAAGGAACCATCATCATTTCTCAAAAGAAGGACATCCAGAAAGGGCAGAATACCATCCACTTCGAATTCCATGGTGAACTTAATGAAGTCAGATTGATCATTAAGATGCTGGAAGAAATGGTCCAGTTTCTCTTTACCATAGGGCCACACCACATAGGTTGATTGAATTGTGAATTTAATGAATTAAGCATCCTTAAGGTCTCCTCACCTAAGGACTGGAAATTTCTCTCATTTGATTGTGTCTTCCTATTTTTCTAGTTGGTATCAGAGTAAGGGATTAGAGGCCTGTGTGTCATTTGTCAAAAAAGGGTTGTCCATTGCGTGGAGGTTGTACGTAGAGTCTATTGAAGAGATTCAATATTTCTATAGGGGGCGTGTCTATTCTAGTGAAATTAGTCGATGTATATGTCTGGGAAAGTTGGAGAGTGGCATCGCACCATCTTAGGAGGGAGTCCACCACACTGTGACACTGTTGTGGCACCACACCACTGTTTGAGGCTGAGGTGATTTATTTGGTGGCAGCAGAGACCTTGGCAAGACACTGGTCTTGCGTAGCCAATCCATTCGAGTCAAGTTGAATGTTGCAAGTGGTTGGAGCAACTGCTTTTTTTTTACTCTCAATCTGGTCTGACCTGCCGGATTCGAACCAGCCATCTGGTGCATCTTTCGCATTTGAACTAGGCCTAATATTAGATGTGCAGTGCACCGAGCGATCTATCTGTGAAAGAATCATTAATATCTTCTTGTTGCACACCTCCACGACTATTCAACACCAATACAGTCGATCTGACTTCCGCAAATTCTACTTTCAGCTTGCTATCCATTAGGTGAGAAGAGGGAATCTTGTCCTAATTCCTTTGAATCTGCAACCAATTCCTGAGCTACCTTGATTCCAATGTGGGACGCATATGAGCCAATCTACCTCCATGAACTCATCATGATTACCACGTTTGAGTTTTGGCCAAAGATAATTAATCCAACGAAGTTGATCTGCCTATGAGCCGATTTGAGCCGACCTGCCTCCTTTACAAGAGTTTCAGAGATCTGAGAATTATGCTTTTATTCATACTTAGCTGATCACCACATTCAATGACTGATAGCTCCTGCATTGACAAGGGGAAAATTCAGAAACTCACAGATTCTGGGTTGTAGCGCTCTGCTCCTCCAACGAAACCTGCGGTGGTGGTTAGTTAAAGCAAAGGTATGGGAATAGGGAGGACATATTCCTTGTTACATATACTTTTAAAAGTGAGTGTGTGAGAACGTGAAGAATTATGATTTTAAGATTGCATTTATTTTAAAATAAACTTTGAAGATTTCTCCAATTCGCACTTGAATCTTGCATTGAAAAAAAAAACAAGGCCTTTGGTTTTGTTTTGAGCGTCAATGTGAAGGGGCTGATTTTATTTATAGAAAAGGTTTTTTTTTAAAAGAAGATCACCCATTTCGAATTCATTTAACAAAAGGGATTTGATATTTTTATTTAAAAAGGAGCATTTATTCATAATTTAAGTTATATTGGAGCAATTCGGCAATGTCGAATCCCCTAGTAGAGACATACATGAACAAAGAAAATAAATTGGATGGCACGAACTATGTCAATTGGAAATTCAAGATGTAAACATTTTTGGAAGGTTATGGTGCTTGGACCATCATGAAGGGAGAAGAAGTGAAACCTGGTGCACGCTTTTAGGACTGGGAGAAGCAGGAGAACAAAGCAAAGGTAATATTAAGGGTGTTTTTTAAAGATAAAGTTATCCCTTATATTCGTGATTTTCAGACTTCTAATGCAACCTAAAATGCATTAGAAGAGTTATATGAAATTAAGAATACAAATAGAGTCCTATTTCTGAAGAGTAAGCTCATGTACATTAAAATGGGAATGAATTTACCATTATTCCAGGAACTAAAGTGTTGGGAAAAAAAACTGTAGGGGTGAATCAAGATTGTGAGAGCTGACTGAAAACTTTTTACTTTTTCTTTCTCTTAAAACCATATGCTACTTTACAGAACCCAACTCGCGTATACACACGGATATCCTTAAGAAAAATTGTGTATGTCCAGAGATCTTATTATGCATTTAATTCTTTACTTATATCATTGCATCATTCATTCATCAGATGTTTATTAAGCAGTAAACATGTGCAGTAATAATAGAATAAACCATCACACATAAGAAACACACATGAACACCAGTATTTAAGGCGGAAACCCAATTCGGGAGAAAACCACCGATGCTGTCATCTCTGTCTTCAATATTTATTATAAAGAAAACTTCTTACAATTTTGTACTGGCACAGACTCATACCAGCACGTAGGCACCCACCTGCAGAAGGCTGCAACCTTCTCTCGTTCTCCAGCCACTACTGGAAGGGAGCTCCAACCCCCTGATCTCGTTTACCAGCTTCTCCTGGAAGGGAGCTACTAACCCCTGCTCTCGTTTAACAGCCTCTCCTGGAAGGGAGCTACTACCCCCTGCTCTCGTTTACCAGCCTATCCTGGAAGGGAGCTACAACCCCCTCACTAAAGGCTTCGACCCTCAGCACCACCATGGACCACGTTTCATCAAATTTTCATAATGGATCCAATAGCTTCCACACAACACAACTTGTAGGCCTCTTTTCATCATATTTTCAAACCAGACCCACTCCACACATTTAAGCTCAACATACATCAAACTGAAACTTATAACCCCATCAATTCATTCATTGAATCATCAACCAATCAACCAACAACTGATCTTTGATCATAATCAGTCAACAACATAATCAATATTAAACAACATCAACATAGTCCTTCACAAAAATTAAAAATCATAAGCTTTGCCAAATACTTCATTTCGAATAGTGAGACCACTGTAACCAGAACATCAGAAATAACCCAGACTTCAAAACAAATATGCAAATACAAACTCAACTCTGAACATTCATCAATTCAAATAGCATACGCTACTTCTATTCACTCAAGCTGCATGTATACACGCTTTCCTGCACACCAACCTGCGTATGCCTCTGTGCATATTGTTTTTCATAACATGAAATGCATATGCCACTTCTCTTCACTGAAGTTGCGTGTATACGTGCTTTCCTGCACACCAACCTGTGTATGCCTCTGTGCATACTGTTTTTCATAACATGAAATGCATACGCCACTTCTCTTCATTGAACCTGCGTGTATACGTGCTTTTCTTTGTATCAACCTGCGTATACTTCTGAGAATACTGATTTTCAGAATGTGATCAATCTCAGATTTAGATCTAAGGCTTTTAGTCAGACACCTTCTTAGCAATGCAGAACCTTTAGACAGTCAGTCGGGTTTAACCATGTTTTCTCACTCATTGATTAGATTTGTACATAATCATCTTAGTAGCATATTCGATATTCAAACAAACCAGATCTATATGAAGACATCATTGACAGATAACAGTAAAACAACAAAACAGATTAGATATTTCCTTTTGCAAATTTCAGCAAAACCTACATTCCATACGTGCTTTTACTTCACTGAACCCGCATATATACGCGCTTTCATAGAGACAAACCTGCGTATATATCTGCAACTATTTCAGGACTGACCTTAGATTCCATACGCTCTTTTTCTGAAACTAACCCGCGTATATACGCACTTTCACTGTGACAAACCTGCGTATAGATCTGCAAACATTACAGGGCTGTGCAACTCTTCAGACCAGATAAACAACTCAGATCTTACCCTTTACTTCAACAAAGATTCGCCAGGTCACAAATCTAAATATTCCATAAACAGACCTAGAAAATACATAGTCATTTCAGATCTAGAGATCCCTCTTCATCATTTTCTTCATAGGTGCATTATTAATTCAGATCAATCAATAAACTGTTACCCATTCCATGCAGATATACTTCAGTATGAAGTATTCATTCAATACCCAGACACATGCACACCCTTGCACTATGATCTTCTTCTCCTTATATAGATTAGCCTTTATCATTACCTTGAGTCAAAACCACTCAACCGCTGATGATATTCCTGGACGGGATCAAATAGGTAATCCAGCATTCAATACAGTGGGCCAATACCATGGTAATGCCCCTAGGTATCATAGATTTTAGAGCGCAAAAGGCATACGTGACTTGGAGCTTTCGTATCCGCATGTATACGTGATTTCTCTTCAAACTAGTTGTGTATATACTAGTCCTAAATGTATACGTGGGTTTCCATCACAAAAGTAGTGTATACATTGAATCCATATGTGGGTTGCCTTTATAAACGTAGCGTATACATTGTGACATATTATATTTATCATTTCTCTGGCACTTACTGAAATTCCTTTTTCTGCTGCTTTTGAACTGATCTGTAGATACATCAGTTTTACATCTTTAACAAATAGGTTTCTATCAAAACGCAACTCATCAAGTAGGTTTCCATCAAGGACAACTTCATCAAGTAGGTTGCCATCAAGGACAACACATTGCATCATATTGCCAACAATCTCCCCCTTTGGACTTGATGGCAACCATGATGGTGTTTGATACTGACATCACCATAATACTCTCCCCCTTTGACATCAAGGGCAAAGGGCGGATCAAAACCAACACAAGGTTTTTCTTCCCTTGTATAAGGATGAGCTCTGTAGATCTGATGCGCTGAATTTATGCTGAATTTTCAAAACATATTTATGCTGAATTTTCAAAACATATTTTTCAATGAAGTACATGACTCTATAACTTATCCTATCACCAAGGACTCATACTTACATCAATGATCCAACCAAGTGGATTTAGAAATTTGAACAAGTCCTTACATGACTGAATATTACAATTTTACATCATAGGTCTTAACATGACCTTTTCATCAAATTATAGAAATAACTTATACAATCAAGACCAAAGAATCTCAAGTATGAGATCAGACCACAACAAATAATTAGAATGCCAACAATGCATCCTTTCCATATGACCAAAGCTCCCCCTTAGCTTGTGCATCCTGAACACTTTCAACAACAAATAATCAAGGCATCTTCATCAAATATTAGAGAATGAAACAGAAATATGAGAGCTGAAACATCACCAGAGATACCCAACAACACCACAGCTGTGCTGAAGAATGCTGACCCAAAAAAAAAAAAATTCAGCAAACACCCATACGCAGTTTTCTATGTATAAACGTGCGTATATACGCGAATGTCCTCCAGGAAATCTATGTATCCAAGTTAATCTTCTGTATTTAAGTAGATCTTATCTTCTGTATGGAAGAGACTACTCCCAACTTCTGTCTGAGATATTCAAACGCTTCCCTGGGTAAAGGTTTGGTAAATATATCAGCAACTTGTTCTTTGGAGGGAACATACTCCAACTTCACCTTTTGTTCAAGCACTTGTTCATGTAAGAAGTGATACTTGATGGGAATGTGCTTGGTCTTGGAATGCATAATAGGATTCTTTGAGATACTGATGGCACTTGTATTATCACACATAATGGAGATAGGAGGTGAAAATTTGATTTGAATGTCTTGTAAGGTTTGCATCATCCAAAGAAGTTGAGTGCAACATGATGCGGTAGCCACATATTCTGCTTCTGCTGTAGATAAGGCAATAGAGCTTTGCTTCTTGCTGAACCGAGATACTAACCGGGGCCCCATATAGAATGCACCACCACTAGTGCTTTTCCGATCATCAACATTTCCAGCCCAATCTGCATTAGTGTAAGCATGAAGAGTAAGATCAGCATTCTTTGGATACCATAGTCCAAAGTCTTGAGTTCCTTGTAGATATTTGAATATTCTTTTCACAGCCTAAAGGTGAGACTCTTTTGGATTAGCTTGGAATCATCCAACAATCCCAACTGCATGCATAATGTCTAGTCTTGTCCCAGTGAGATAAAGTAGACTTCCTATCATAGATATTTATTCTGGTTGATTCACCGTGGGGGAATCATCATTAGAACTGAGATTACATCCGGTTATCATTGGTGTACTTACAGGTTTTCAATCTTCCATGCCATACTTCTTCAAGATTTGCTTAAGATATTTTGGTTGTGATAAGAATATTCCATCTGTTGCTTGTTGCACTTGTAAGCCAAGAAAGAATGTTAGTTCCCCAAGTAAAGACATTTCAAATTCTTGCTGCATAGCAGAAGCAAATTTCTGACTCAGATTCTTCATTACTTCCAAAAATGATGTCATCAACATATACAACCACAATCAATATTTTATCATTTTCAGTTTTTGTGTATAAGTTGCTATTAGCAAACCCCTTTGAAAATCCTTGTTGATGAAGATATTTGTCAAGACAATAATACCATGCCCTTGGAGCTTGTTTGAGACCATATAGAGCCTTTTTAAGTCTATAAACATGTTTTTCATCATTTCCCAAAATGCACCCTTCTGGTTGTTCTATATAAACTTTTTCTTCAATGGACAATATGTGTCAAGCAATCATCCATGTGATATGTTATCACCAAGATCTTCATGATTTCTATTTATTTCATAATCATGATGTAACATGTGTAGGAATTACGTATAAAAGGTCTCAACCATGACAAAAGTCATCATGATCTGTCCGTATCTCCAAATCATAAGACTTCCATCTCATCCATGTGTGAAAACAAGAGATACTCTTCAGCAAAAAGCAATCAGGGCTCATCCATAATCTCATTATAAGAAAACATGTATCATGTCATCATCATTTGAGCATGAGTATTACGAGAACTAAGGAATAAGCAGATACAATGCCAAAAATGCAATAATTAGTAGTTAGATTAATGCTCCCCCTGAACCTGTGTTCCTGATCTTTAGTTGTCTTACTGTTTTTCTTATCAGAAAAACATACGTTACTGTCTCCAATGGAACTCGCGTGTATATGCGGCTTTAGTTCACGAAACTCGCGTATGAAAAGTGAAATACTGACAATTTCACAGCTCCATTTTCTCCTAGATTTATACATTCTGTACTTGTCTTCTGTTGTCACATTAGATGCACTGTTAGAAATAAACACAATGAGAATTACCAAACCAACCATGGGAATCATCATATATTGCTCCCCTTGTGATGATACATTACTGATTCCTATAATTTATCTCACATCACTCCTGCAGTCATTATGAGAAGTAAGCTTTAGAAGCGGAAGACTGCAGTAGTATTATTATCCCCTATGTTTTTGACTGGTCCTCCTTCTTTTTCCAGCTTTGCTTGAAATTTCGTGTTGTGCTGGAAATTATCCAATTTCTCAGATCTATTCATCCTGCATTCTTTTGCTACATGTCCATACTTGTTACAAGCATAACATCTTGTGTGACCAGAAAAGTAAGCATAGGGATCATAATGTCTTTTTCTATTCTTTCTTCTATTGCAATCAGCTGCTTTATGACCAAACTTGTTGCATGAAAAACAATATCCCTTAAAGAAACCTGAGTACCTTTCTGTGTAGAATCTGTTTGTTTGTGACTGAAACAATCTGCTTCTGCAATTGGCTGCAACATGCCCATAATTATGACATTTAAAGCAATCAACATTATTGATCAAAGGAGAGAATCGATTGATGCTTCTATAGTTAGGAGGGAATGATTTCTTTTGAGAGTTCATGATTGTCGGTTGACCTTTTGTTTCTTTCAACACTTCAGGTTTTTCATTGATATCCTTTGAATCTTTAGCACTTTCTTGTGAACTAGATTCTCCTTTAACAGTTTCATGAAAACCAAGACCAAATTTAACAGAAGGAGACCTTTGAATACTAAGAATATTGTCCAGAATCTTAGTACTATCTTGAAACCTCAAGAGTTTATCTTTTTCTTCTAATTTACCTTTTAAAATGTTTACCTCAACCTCCAATATTTGGCATTGCTTCTTCATGCTTTCTTCAACCCTTCTTCCTTCTTCTACTTGATCATTCAATTTTAAAATCTCTTCTTTCAACCCATTTTCTTGTTCTTCAAAAGTTTGTAAAAGTTCTTCATTCTTCTTATTTGATTTTTCCAGATTTGTTTTGAGAGAGATGATTTCTGCTTCAAGTCTTTCACTTCGATTGGTTACTTTATCCTGCAGTCTTTGATACATTTCTATCTGTCCATTCATTCTAGAGATCATATCTTTGTAGATATATTCCTTCTTTTTAAATTGATCTTCAACATTGATCTTGAGATTTGCTTCTAGACCCATATTGTTACTTTCACTATCATTTTCACTATCTTCACCATTGCTTGCATAAGGAAGTGAATCACAAGAACAAGGATTAATACCTTTTGCATCATCTTCATTTTCTGCTGTAGAAAATTTATGAGATATCTTCTTTCCTTGAGTAGCCCTCTTCTTTTGCTACCTTCCCATTGTGACGGATCTCCTTCAAGCGATAAAGCTTCTGCAGAAGGACCTACTCTGATACCAATTGTTGGGAAAAATACTGCGAGGGGGGGGGGGGTGAATCAGTATTTAGAGTTGACTGAAAACTTTTTAATTTTTCGTTCTCTTAAAACCATACGCTACTTTGAGAGGGGGGGGGGGGCGAAACAGTATTTAGAGCTGACTGAAAACTTTTTAATTTTTCTTTCTCTTAAAACCATACGCTACTTTACTGAACCCAACTCGCGTATACACGCGGATATCCTTAAGAAAACTTGCGTATGTCCAGAGATATTATTATGCATTTAATTCTTTACTTAGATCATTGCATCATTCATTCATCAAATGTTTAGTAAGCAGTAAGCATGTGCAGTAATAACAGAATAAACCATCACACATAAGCAACACACATGAACACCAGTATTTAAGGTGGAAACCCAATTTGGGAGAAAACCACTGTTGATGTCGTCTCTCTCTTCAATATTTATTATAAAGAAAACTTCTTACAATTTTGTACTAGCGCAGACTCATACCAACACGCAGGCACCCACCTGCAGAAGGCTGCAACCTTCTCTCGTTCTCTAGCCACTACTGGAAGGGAGCTCCAACCCCCTGATCTCGTTTACTAGCTTCTCCTGGAAGGGAGCTACTACCCCCTACTCTCGTTTACCAGCCTCTCCTAGAAGGGAGCTACTACCCCCTGCTCTCGTTTACCAGCCTCTCCTGGAAGGGAGATACAACCCCCTCACTAAAGGCTTCGACCCTCAGCACCACCATGGACCACGTTTCATCAAATTTTCATACTGGATGCAATAGCTTCCACAAAACACAACTTTTAGGCCTCTTTTCATCATATTTTCAGACCGTACCCACTCCACACATTTAAGCTCAACATATATCAAACTGAAACTTATAACCCCATCAATTCATTCATTGAATCATCAACCAATCAACCAACAACTGATCTTTGATCATAATCAGTCAGCAGCATAATCAATATTAAACAGCATCAACACAATCATTCACAAATATCAACAATCATAAGCTTTGCCCAATACTTCATTCAGAATAGTGAGACCACTGTAACCAAAACATCATAAATAACCCAGACTTCAAAACAAATATGCATATACTAACTCAACTCTGAACATTCATAAATTCAAATAGCATACATTACTTCTATTCATTGAAGCTGCGTGTATACGCGCTTTCCTGCACACCAACCTGCGTATGCCTCTGTGCATATTGTTTTTCATAACATGAAATGCATACGCCACTTCTCTTCACTGAAGCTGCGTGTATACGTGCTTTCCTACACACCAACCTGCGTATGCCTCTGTGCATACTGTTTTTCATAACATGAAATGCATACGCCACTTCTCTTCACTAAAGCTGCGTGTATACGTGATTTTCTTTGTATCAACCTGCGTATACTTCTGAGAATACTGATTTTCAGAATGTGATCAATCTCAGATTTAGATATGAGGCTTTCAGTCAGACACCTTCTCAGCAATGCAGAACCTTTAGACAGTTAGTCAGGTTTAACCATGTTTTCTCACTCATTGATTACATTTGTACATAATCATCTTAGTAGCATATTCAATATTCAAACAACCCAGATCTGTATGAAGACATCATTGACAAATAACAGTAAAACAACAAAACAGATCAGAGATTTCCTTTTGCACATTTCAGCAAAACCTACATTCCATACGCGCTTTTACTTCACTGAACCCGTGTATATACGCGCTTTCATAGAGACAAACATGCGTATATATCTGCAACTATTTCAGGACTGACCTTAGATTCCATACGCTCTTTTTCTGAAACTAACCCGCGTATATACGCGCTTTCACTGTGACAATCCTGCATATAGATCTGCAAACATTGCAGGGCTGTGCAAATCTTCAGACCAGATAAACAACTCAGATCTTACCCTTTACTTCAGCAAAGATTTGCCAGATCACAGATCTGAACATTCCATAAACAGATCTAGAAAATACATAGTCATTTCAGATCTAGAGATCCCTCTTCATCATTTTGTTCATAGGTGCAATATTAATTCAGATCAATCAATAAACTGTTACCCATTCCATGGAGATATACTTCAGAGTGAAGTATTCATTCAATACCCAGACACATGCACACCCTTGCACTATGATCTTCTTCTCCTTATATAGATTTAGCCTTTATCAATACCATGAGTAAAAACCACTCAACTGCTGATGGTATTCCTGGATGGGATCAAATAGATAATCCAGCGTTCAATAGAGTGGCCCAATACCATGGTAATGCCCCTAGGTACCATAGATTTTAGAGCGCAAAAGGCATACGTGACTTGGAGCGTTCGTATCCGCGTGAATACGCGATTTCTCTTCAAACTAGCTACGTATATACTAGTCCTGAATGTATAGGCGGGTTTCCTTCACAGAAGTAGTGTATACATTGAATCCATACGTGGGTTGCCTTCATAAACATAGCATATACATTGTGACATATTATATTTATCGTTTCTCTGGCACTTACTGAAATTCCTTTTTCTGCTGCTTCTGAACTCATCAGTAGATACATCAGTTTTACATCTTTAACAAATAGGTTGATATAAAAATTCGACTCATCAAGTAGGTTTCCATCAAGGACAACTTCATCAAGTAGGTTGCCATCAAGGACAACACGTTGCATCATATTGCCAACATAAATATTTGAAAGACAAGCTAGGGGATATAGGATAATTAGTAATTGCTACTGATCTAGTGATAATAAATTTAAATGGAATGTCAAAATATTACCATACGTTTATTAATGGTTTTTCAACAAGGGAGAAAGCACCAAAATTTGAGGAATTGACAGGTATCTTGTTGCAGGAAGAAGAGAGGTGCAAGAACTTGAAGCACCAGAATCTAGATTTGGCACTTGTGGCAAAGAATAAATTCTTTAAATGGAAACAAGGGGGGGTAAACAAAGGTGGAAGATCATCTCAGAAAAGGCCATCCCCGAAATCAAATAAAGGTATGTCATCCAGAATAAAATTATTTTACTATGGTAAAAGTGGGCATCTTGCCACAGACTTTTATAAGAAGAAAAATGATGAATCTAGGCATAAACATAGAATACAGTCATGACATTTTACAGGACAAGCCCTAAATTATGACCTCAAAAATCTCAATCTATTTGTGTCTAATTTTGTGTGTTTTGCTGAAATGGATGGTGCTAATACATGGTTTGTGGAATCTAGAGCTTCAATTCATATGACATGTAACTGGAGTTAGTATGACATTTTCAAGGAGGTATCCAATGGTACTAAGATATATCTTGGAGACAATCGCCCACATTAGATTAAGTGATGTGAGGATATTCCTGTAACATTTCCAAATGGAAATATCAAGCATATTTGTAATGTTAGGTATGTGCCTAGGATCAAGAAAAATTGGATCTCTGAGTATACAATTACATATCAGAACCTGACGGTTGAATTCTTCTAAACACATTGCATAGTGAAAGATTTTTTGAATCGCTGCAAACCTATTTCTTCAAGAGTTAGAGTTGGAGGCTTGTTCAAGCTTTATATTACCAGCAAAATTCATCAAGCAATGAATTCTACAACCATAGCATCAGAGGTATGGTCACATAAATTATCATGATTTATTGTTGCTGCAGAAACAAACTGTGATTGAAGGTCTCCCTATTTTAAGGAATGAATATGTTGCTTGTGAAGGTTGTGCATTAGGAAAAATTTGCAAGGATGAATTCCCCTCTAATTCTAGTAGGAGAAGAAGAGATGTGTTAGAACTTATGAATTATGATGTTTGTGGACCCATGCATACCAAATCCCTAGGAGGAGACTATATTTTATGTTGTTTATTGATGATTGCAAAATGTACACTTGGGTGTATTTACTTAGGAAAAAGAGTGATGTTTTTGAGTATTTCAAAGAATTCAAAAACATGGAAGAGAAGAAAACATGGATGTTTAAAAATATCCTCCATTCAGATCAAACGAGAGAATACAAATTGGGGAAATTTTTCAAGTACTTCAAAGATCATGGAATAGTGCACCAGTTCATAGTACCCTACACTCCACAACATAACGGTGTTGCAAAAAGGAAAAACAAGACATTTTTGGAGTGTGCATGGAGTATGATCAAAGGTAAGAACCTCTCAATTTTTTTTTTGGGCAAAAGCCATTGGTACTACTGTTTATTTAAAGAATAAAAATCCAACAAGGTATCTTGATTTGAAGACCCCATTTGAAGACTTGTATGGTTTTAAACTAGCAGTTCATCATTTGAGGATATTTGGGTGTAAGGCCTTTGCACATATTACAAAGGAGAATAGAAAGAAGCTTGATTTTAAAGCCAATAAATGCATTTTTGTAGGATACTGTGCAGAATTTAAAGCATATAAAATGTTTGATCCATCTACTCAAAGAGTATTTGCAATTAGAGATGTTATTTTCCATGAACATGTAGATGAAGGAAGCAAGGATAACAACTATGAAAAATGGCGCATTTTTCCTGAAGTTGAAGATAATAAATAAGAAGCAAAAGCATAAGAAAGTGAGAAAAAAAACCTTGGGGAACAATCCAACGATGTGCACATCACCAGCAGTCAGAGCCCAATCAGAAATGGAGAAGCACATTTGGAGAATAAAGGTGAAAACAGTAAAGCATCCACTCAACAGATTCGACTACTTGAGAGGTATAAGGACTATTGTCACATGACTCGTTCTTTGAATGTCATAGGACCCATGAGCTTTAATGAAGCTAAAAAATATGAAGAGTGGAGAAATTATATGGAGGAAGTATATGAATCTATAATTAAAAAATAAAACTTGGGAATTGACTGAATTTCCTAAAGGAAAATATCCCATAGGATGCAAATGGTTATACAAACCCAACTTTAAAGGAGATGACAACATAGATAAATATCAATCTAGATTGGTGGAAAAATGATATTCACAAAAGGAGGGTATTGATTATGCAGAAAAATTTTCACCTGTATCTAAACTAAATACTATTAGGTTGTTAATTGCATTAGCTAAAAGGTTCCATTGGAATTTGCACCAGTTAGATGTAAAATATGGTTTTTTGAATGGTGATTTAAAGGAGGGGGTGTATTTGACACAAACTGGAGGGTTTGTGGAAAAAGGGAAGGAACATTTAGTTTGCAGATTAAACAAAGCTTTGTGTGGGCTAAAGCAAACACCTAGGTCATGGTATGAAAAGATATTTTCTTTCTTTCTTTAGCGGGGTTTTATGAGGAGTCAAAGCGATCTAAATCTGTATGCCAAGTTTGATGCAAAGGGGAGTGTAGTATTGATTTTTTTGTATGTTGATGACTTAATTATTACAAGAAATCAAGTCAAACTGATCGATGAAATTAAGGCACTGATGTCACAAGTATTTGAAATGAAAGATCATGGTAAGTTACATTACTATCTAGGTATTGAAGTGTCAAGAGATGCAGACCATACTTTTGTTACTGAGGGTAAGTATGTCAGAGAAGTTCTCAAAAGGTTTAATATGGATCATTCTAAGGCTATGTTTGTTCCAATGTAGTAGAATACGAAACTGCATTTTGATGATGGATTAAAGGAGGCTGATGGTAAATTGTACAGAAACCTGGTGAGAAGGTTGAATTATCTTACTACAACCAACCTTGATTTAGCATACTCTATTAGTGTGTTAAGTTAATTTATGGAAATACCTATAGAAATCCATTGGGGAGCAACAAAATGAGTACTTAGGTATATTAAAGGAACAATTTTTTTTGTTCTTAAGTACACTCATTCATTTGATGTTGAGTTGACAAGTTACTCAGATTCAGATTTGGATGGTAATACGGATGATAGAATATCTACTATAGGTTATGCATTCAGTATTAGATCCGAGATTGTTTCATGGAGAAGTAAGAAGCAACCTACTGTATCTTTGTCATCTACTGAAATCTTCATTTGAGTTATTTAAAATGTTTTTTAACTGAATATATGTATTCAACACCCTGAAAAACCACAGGTTACGTCGATTGTGAAAAATTTACCTATCAAACTTGTTATTTCAATGAATTCTTGCCAGATTTTATACAAATTAGATCACAAAAATAAATCAGAAAACTTTTCAAAAAATCACATTAAAGACACACACATATATATACACGATAAAAAAAACGTATATATCGTATCTCATAACATCTTCTCTGTCCAAGAAAACATATCATTACAGAGGGGATTTGATACAAAGGAATACTATAATCAAAATTTAATTGTCAAAATTTCGTCGTATAGGAATTTAAAGAAATCACTCAATCAAAATTTTCTATTAATTTTTTACAACTCGGGTAAATTTGTAAATGATAAAACCCCCATTTTACACATAGGTATGATACAACTCTATTTCAACTTGAATTTTCCCATATTTCCAACTTCAGCTATATCTGAAATTGGAATTTCTTCCCTTTTCACTAAGAATTTGAAATTTCTTCCTTATTCCAAACTCTACCTCGAAATTTCTGCGTAATTCTGGTTAAATACGAATCGAGAAGAAATGAAATAACAGTATGTAATTGGGAAAAATCCGTACAAAATTATCTTACACTGTAAAACTTCCTTTAATCCTCCTTGCATTTTTTCTTCATAATCGTTGGCCTTGGAGAAAAAATTCAATTGAAATTTCTTGGGCAGGATATTTAAAACATCGTTTTGCATATCTATTCCCACATCATTGTCGAATCGCTCGTATTTCTCCCACGGAGGAGTTCGTCTCAGAGAAAATCTCCGCGAGCCACTAGGACTGTTGGAGCTCATGACAATCTGTTTTCAAGAGAGGAAGAGATGACACCACCACACTAACACAACCGCAAGCCACCTCCATTGTTAATCAAGAATTTTCCCTAAATATTGTTAAACTAAAATCAAATTAAATCACTGATTTCCCGACCAATCCTAGGTATCAAAGAACATTTTTACTCACATTAAGTTTCAGTAACTATTTTATAAATACCCAAATCAAAGTATCTTTCTTTTCCCTCTTCTCAGTGTGCACTCATATATATATATATATAACATGGATGAAAACCCCCAGTATTATGCCCTGGTTAGCTGAGAATATCAATGACCTCGCATGTTCAGATTTCTCTCGCATGCTTTTGCGAAATCTATTCTTTATGTGGCTTAAGTATGAGCTTCTTTATGTGGCTTAAGTATTCTTAGTATTCTTGAAGTCTGAAAACTACAAGAATATTTTGGACCACTTATATTTTCTATGCAACATTAAAATCCAGCGAAGATACTATTTTTTTGGACCATTTTAACACGAGATACCCATATTTAACTAACCAACCTTCAATATGACAAAAACCT
Source organism: Pinus albicaulis (assembly GCA_034641835.2). Classification (NCBI taxonomy): domain Eukaryota; kingdom Viridiplantae; phylum Streptophyta; class Pinopsida; order Pinales; family Pinaceae; genus Pinus; species Pinus albicaulis. Next base: position 529,468,148 of record CM076578.1, read on the forward strand.
ATATGCTCATATTTTTATTGAATATTTTTTTCGATAGTCTCCTATACAACTCAAAGCCAAGACATGTATACATTTATAAACCAACGACATGATCTGCATACTTGGAGAATATGTTCCACATCTCAATGATCCTACACTTTATATGTACTTCTACTACACCACCAAAACATAAACTTTCTTGTGACCACCATTTGCAAGTTGAACTAACTACTATATCTCATGTTTATCATAATTTATATCATATTAAAATAAAAAGTATTTCACCATCCAAGCTATCAATAACGTACATGATTGTAGTAGATATTATACAATGGGAACAAATAAATAATTTTTTATAACATCATGGAATTATGTTAAGAGAGCCCACATCATGGACACTCTACTGGAGGTGTAGTAAATCTAACCAAATCTTTGTAGTAATTGTAAATAACACATTTTTCGTGTACCCACTTCAGTTGCATGCTCTGATTCGCAGTGGGTGAAGCGTAGGTGGGCTGATCCCACCATGAAGTATAAGTGCAATGGAAAAATTGAGCTCACAACCAATCGGCTCATTTGGGGGAAAACACAACATAAAAAAACTATCATAGTTATACCAACACCATGTTAAGTGGAATGTACATGTAAGTACCCAAACTTAGGGCAATCGAATTACACTTTATTCACACCATCCCTACAACATTTATGTTTTTCCTGCCTACAGGAAGGGGGAATGGGTAATTGAGTAGGCTCTTTCAAAAAAATATGTTTTCCATCACCATCTATTGACCTGAACTTGCACAGGAAATGGAGAATATATCTGCCAGCTTGAACATGCACAGGAAATGGAGAATATATTTTCCAAGAAATCCAACACAACACTAGATAGATGATGAATAAAATGTTGATTTTCTTAGAATCTATATTAGATGATGATAGTGGCATAATATCTGCAAATTGTGAGAAAGAAGAACTTTAGGCTTTAGGACATATTTTTGGGTTTATTCATGTAGCAAGTAATATAAACATTCTTTTATATCATGTACTCTTTCCTAGTGGATTTTCCATGGGAAAATGCAAAAAAAATTCAGGTTGATGCAAAAACAAGGGGCAAAGAGCACTTTCATGGGCAATGAAATTGAAAACGAAATCCATGGGGATGACTAAAACTGAAATGATTCATGGAAAAAACTCTTTGAATTGCATGAAAGTATATAGGAAGTTGTGAATGAGATTTGGGGAATTGTGAAAATGTTTACAAAATTACTTTATGCATAATGACACGTAAATACAAAAAAAGATTTTTTTTTTAAGCAGATCTAAAAAGTTTGATGGGCTCTTCTCTCCAATAATTCATCCTGCCTTTCCTTTTTTCTTTCCAAGTGAAAACTATTGTGGTTAATGCATTAAAACACATGTATCAGGGGCCCAACTAAAAGTTTCAACTCCCCATGAATAAAGAAGAAGCAACTAACCGGCTTGAGCCGAATGCTAAGGGTCACACTTGTGTGTGGCCTATGCAGTTGTCTAGCCATCACACTTGTGAGCCATCAAATCAGAGTTGAGCGTCATCCATGTAGTTGAACCAAAAAATATCAAGGATCAAATTGGTATCCATTTTAATGGCAATGACTCTAGAAGGTGTTTGAGACATCAATATCATGGACACTAAAATTTAGTTTTGGATTGGTTGAGGTGATCTAGAAGATAGAGAAGTATTGATTAAAGACATTATTTTTTTGGGGATTATTAGGTAAAATAGTTCATTACGTATATCCATGTATCATTAAGCATATCAAAGTCTCATGAACATTCTTGGGAATAAGTGTTTGAAATTTTTACGGAAAAGCCAATTAAACCAGATTTTCAGAAATAGACATTCATAACATCTGAGCACATCCAAAGGGTTGATTTTTTATCCAAATAAGTGTCTGGAAGAGATCCAGGCTCTGTCCATCTAAGATTTTTTCAAATATGGGGATGATAATATCCTCACATCTCCAGTTGTTTCTTTGTAACGTGTATAGTGAACCCTTGTATAAGGTAGTTTTTCTCTTGTGATCCCTTCAACCAATGAATGTTCCGTGTTTCTGCATTTTTTAATGATTTGGAGGGTATTTTGCTGGCTAAACATGTGAACCTTTCACTGTATGCTAAAATTTCAAATGTAATCCTTTTAATTTTTAGTAATGGGGGAGTTTCTTCTCCTAGGAAAGAAACAACCAAAAAAACAAAGAGGGAAAAAAATCTACCAGGCCTGATAAACTAACTGGGTAGCATGAACATCAAACAATTCAATAAAAAATCCATAACAAATAATGAAGGCCTTTAAAATTTTCAATAAATTTTCAAGAACTTTATGTCATAAATGTAAGGATTCTTTTAATCATTGGAGGTGCATTGTTTCAACTGATATTTACATGGATTCTCTCTAGGGTTTATGATCAAAATTTGTTGACATATCTGCTAAAATAGATTTTGTGGATCAAAAAGTCAGAAATGATATTATTAAAATGGAACAACTAGATCCAAGAAAAGGGATACATAGGTGACCTATGATAGTAAAACCTCATAGACATAACAATAAGAAATGAAATAAGGCTCAATAGCTATTATATCTGAATTTGATCTAGTAAGTACTTTGAGAAAATTGTTTAAAAAGTAGTTGATTAGATGTATTATTCTCACGTACCTTAGGTTTTGAGGAGAAGAAGGATTATTGATGGAAAATACTTTTGTTTTCAAAATTCGGTGTTCTAATTAGTATCTTTGGAATAAATTTTGGAATATTTTAATGTCGATTAGTTTGCGTATGAACATTAAATTAGTGGGAATTTTCTATCAAGTTTTACAAAAATGCATTTACATCAGCTATCCACTAAGTTTTAAAAGAGTAGAAAAATCTTAAAGTATTGTCATTCCAAGCTTATATTACAGCTCTCTACAGAAAAAAAAAAAAATTTCTCCATCCACGAGCTTCATGAATGTTTATCCTAGTAGCCACCAATCTATATAAGCTCTCTGCGAAAACAAATTTTCTCCATCCACGAGCTTCCTGAACGTTTATCCTAGTAACCACCGGGCTCAAGGTTCTTTGGGTTATATATATAAGCTTAAGTGCATCAAAAAAGGTATTTTTTTATATAATCAAGCATCATTTATAGGCTTTACAAAGTTCATTGAAGAATTATGTGCTTCTGTAAGTTTTAAGCATACCTCAAAATACTTAGTAATTGAAGAAGAGCTCACACTATCTTGCAACTCTATGAACTACCAGGCAATGGTAGCTTCGTGAATCCATTTTATGCTTGTACAATTCCAAAGCACTAAAATCATTTTTCACTGTGTATATCATTTTTCTCCCTTATGTGCATTTGGTCCATGTGAAGGGAAGACAAAGAGGAAATAAATGCATCTGACCTTTTCAATTTGTTGGGGCCCTTGTTTTGAAATTAAACAGTTTTGAGTTGCAGATAACAGGTGGCGGAATGCAATCATGGTAGGCAGAGAGTTCTCATGGTTACAGAAGATGGACGAACAGGTGGCGTGGCCATTGCAGAAGAAAAAACAGATGGCAGAAGGGAGCAACAGAAGACAAGCAGTAGAACTCCTGATGACTAGGGAGAAGTAGAAAAAAATTGAGCTGAAAAAAAGGAAAGAACTATCAGTCGCTTTGGCGATGGAACAAATAGGATGTTGACCAGTAGAGAAAGAAGGTTGGCATAGTAGGGATCAGGGAACAGGAGCCGCAAAAGAGCTATGCTCGTGTTCTTCATTCTGTTCTCTCTCTCTCTCTCTCTCTCTTCGTTCTGTTCTATTTGATGTGACGCTAATGTAATTAGTTCTTCCAAGATCACTCTGAGGAGCACTTTAATGGTATTTTGTTGATTAATGAAATATATCATGATCTAAGGTTGTCGTTCTAAGTTCTGTGTTATGTTATGGTTTAGTTGAATGTGCAGATTATTTAAATTTTTGATTATCATTACGAATGTATTCATAATTATTGTCTTCCACAAAGTGTTTACACTTATTTAGAGCACTTTATTATGCCTGGTTTATGCCTATGTTATGCTTGACCGATACTAGAACTGCTCCTAACCTTAGTAAGTTTGCGACACGCCTCAGGTGAGACTCTCTGCTCCTCTGAGCAGGATGAAAATGACGGCATTGTGCTAGACTACTACAGAAAAACTTGTTGGCCTCCACCCTGAATCTGGGTCTTGCCCAAGAGACCTTTTCCCTCACCAATAAATGGTTTTGTTTCCAGGACACGAAATTCCAATTTGGAGCTAGATCATGGTATCGCAGATCTTCGAGAAAGAAATATGAAACTAGTGGGATAACCACCTAGATCAGTTCATCTCTCAACAAGCGGAGTTGAGACAGCAAAGAAAGAAAGCTGTTAAAAATCCGGTTCTATTCTTTGAATCCACCAGTGATATCTATGAAATATTCTGGGGAAAATTTCCAGAGGAACTCTACAACTGGTTGCAAAGACTACAAGCCAAGAAAATTCAAAGAAGCTCGTAGAAGGTCTGTCGCAAGTGGTCACACATAGATCTGGTAGCACTCCATCGGTTAGATACCAATTTGACCTGAGCTGTATATTTCTAGGTGCAGTCTACCTTGGAAGCATACACCGTAGAGTTCGCGGCTGAATGCTACTAGTCCTTTTTGAAAGCAGAGGATATATTCAGATTAGGGCTGCGTGGAGAGCTGTTGAAGGAGATCCCTCTATGGATCAAGGCCTCGATTGTAGACATAGGATTAATGGAGTTCAGAAAATTTAAGATGGAGACCTAAACCTCCAGTACTGGGGGAAGGAGATGGGGAAAAGATGATACACGTATGTTGAAAGGGGAATAAGGATATGGATGTTGAGACCTCTAGTAGGTTGAGAGAACGACGAGCACATCGGAGGGTGCAACTCATGGAGAAGTGGCGAGAAAGGGTGATGAAAGAGTTGGAAAGACAGGAAAGGAATAGAAAAGAGAAGGAGGAGGCACCTCAGATGATGAAGGAGATAGAATGTTAGAGGGGTTCCCAAGATACAAGAGGGACCCTGAAGGAAGTGCGGCAGGTGTATAGGAGCCCAGCTCATGCAGAGAAGGGAAAGGAGTATGACAAAGATGACACACGCGCCGAGGAGACGTCCGATGTGGAGTTGCATGTTGCGATGGAGCAACTATTCCGAGAGGGGTTGGCACCCATAATCCCATGTAACTCTATTCCCAAAGGTTCAAGTAGCTCTAGTCTAGACCTTCCCCTGGTACTCTACTAGCCACTAGGTGAAATCTTTGTTGAGTTACAAGAATTGAAGTTACGAGAAGTAAGTAAGTTGAATAGTTTTCGGCCCACGACAGTAATATGAACTAGCAGTAGTGCTAGTCATATTATTTCACAACCAGGAGTCAGGGGTTTTTTTCTAGTAACCCCCACACAAGGAAGCATAGCAGGATCATTTACTCGATACCCAGAGTTCTCTGGGAGGGGTAATGATGATGTTGAACAACACTGGTACCTTTGCGAGGCCTTATGGATGGCTCGACAGATGCCAGAGGTAGGTAAGTTGATATAATTTCAAACTACACTCAGAGAGAGAGCTCTAAACTTGTTTATAAAATGGTCTGAGGCTCATCAGAACCCAACGATAGCAGATGTAAAGAGGGATTTCGTTAAGGAATTCAAACTACCCCAAACAGACCAGCAGGGTTTGTCAAAGACGTGGGAGATCAAGTAGCGGGAAGTGGAAACTGCATGGGATTTGATGCAGAGATTCAAGGATACGATTGGAAAACTCATCTATCCAATCGATCCAAACCATCAGAGATATTGGTTCATTAAGGCCCTTCTTCCATTAACCAAAATGCCATTAACACAACAGAAGATCGAGACATTGCAAGATGCCCTGGAGCAAGTGATAAAGATAGAGGCCATGGCAGGATACCCGCAGGAATTTAAAGGAGGAACATCGACTCAGGACCCCTCTATACTGGGGCTATAGCATCAAATGGCTATCATAACAGAGAAACTGAAAGAAATTCAACCAATGCAGCCGGTGAGGCCAAATGTATGGTGTACACACTATCTAGCGGAGGGACACGTGGCAACCAAATGTCCTAGGTTGCGGGGTAAGAATGTAGGAACATCAGCAGCAGGAGCACAGGGAACTCCACCCATAGGGGGAGTTGCGCAAATCAACACCCAGGGAATATATATCCCGCAACACCAATACACGGCGTTCCGTGCGCCATAGAACCCAGCCACAACTAAGTATTGTGAGATATGCAAAAGCATGATTCACCCACCCTGCCTATGCCCCATCCTACAGAAATACTCCAACGTTTCGAATAACATATACTGTGAGTTCTGTGCTTCTACAACACACGGCATGGATCAGTGTAGGGCTCTGGATGCATTAGCAGAATGATTGGACAAACCTTCATATAGAGTGAATAAGGCTCCTCGAGGAAGGGGGGGAGGCATGAGAGGAGGTCGAACTAGAGGGAGAGGCCCAGTGCGATGTTACAATTGTGACCAAGAAGGTCATGTGGGTAGGGAATTTCCAATTCCTAGAAGAACCTAGTGTTCTCAGTGTAGGGTTAACTCACATGCAATATAAGATTTCCCAGAGCTCATTAAGAGATGGGAAGAAAGAGCCAGACAAAGAGGAACAAATCTGGTAAATGCAAAGCTAAGGATAACGAAGACTCAAGCGATGCAGAACGTGGCCATAGTGACATGAGGAGGGAAAAGAACTGGGGAGGATGCACACATGATGGACCTTGTAAAGTTGATATGGCCCACATCCCCCAAAGCCATTGTTCAGACCAGAAAGACAGAAGCAATTCTTTAAAGAAGCGGGGGAAACCTTTGCCCAACTTTGGGGAAGAAAAGGCATCGAATTACAGCAGACTGAGGAAGAAAATGAGAACCAGGCCAGTTCAAGTACTACGATTTAAGAATGGTTCCTCCTATTTCTAAATATTGTTAACAATGCGCCAATGTTGGAACAATTAAAGTAGAACCTGGAAGGAGCAGTGCAGAAGGCCACAGGACCATTGAATCAACCGACGTAACCCAGAAATACATACGAAGGGTGAAGACAAATAAGAGAAGGACAGGAAAAGAGTTTCGGGTGAATACTGAAGTTACGAGATTCCAAATTACGGACGTCGTGCTTGACCTGGGGTATGATTTCAATATTTTTTCAAGAAAGACATGGGAAGCATTGGGAAGGTCGAGGCTAACATACTCACCAATCCAACTCCATATGGCGAACTAGTATTGCATTGTGCCCATAGGCAGATTGGAGGAGGTCGAATTCTATGTTGCGAGAGTAAAGACATATACAGAGTTTGAAGTCATTAACATCATGGGAGATAAGGATCCCTATCCCACATTGTTGGGGATTGATTGGGCCTTTGAAAATTATGCAGTAATAGATTTGAAAAAAGAACTGATGATCTTTGAGGAAAGGGAGGTTAGAGTCACTCAGCCACTCGACCTGTATCAAGGTCCTGATACACAGAGTCTGTAGATAACAGAGAAGTTGCTTAGCTTCTTGACCATATTTATCAAATGACTGCAAGAAAAAGGGAGGATCACGTCAACCCAATAGCGGGGGGCTCTGTGAGCTAGACAAGAATTCAAAGCTCAGACTTAGGCTTAGAGATAACCTGGGATGATTGGTAGCAAGGGGGATATGAAACCAATACAAGAAGATGCACCAACATCAGAAGAACCAATTGGATCAGGACTGAGGTAAGAGATTACCCAACTTTTTCCAATATGAACGCTGTAAATACTGTTATTACCAAAACAGAAGATAAGGTACCACAGGACCATAGGGTCCCACTCATGGACGTGGCTTTACAATCCACATCTGCAAGATGGTGGAGTAATCACCGTGACTCACTATCGTGATGGGAAAAATTTGTGGCAGCACTGAAATCCAGATTCAAGGAAGAGGAAGGACCATGTTTTAATGAAAAATACCAAGGGGACTCAGACCCCAAAAAACATCTGAAGGAATGTGAGGAAAAATTGAAAACCACGGGATATCCGGAAGAACTGTGGGTGCACAGGTTTATACACTCACTAGATTTGGTTCTACAAGCCTGATACCTAATGGAAGAGAGAAAGAGGGGAACCAGTACATGGCAAGATGTTGTGGGGAACTTTACACAATGCTTCTTGTATGAAGGAAGAACCGAACCAGTCACACAAGCATTGCAGGCTATCAAAAAGGTACTACTCTTCCCAGATATTCAAGAGGAGGACGAGCAACTGCTCCCAACCCAAGGTGTTAGACAGTTGGTAGCATGTAAAAATATAAACAACGAGACGGATGATGATAATCTAGAAGATCTCGGGCACCTGTATTTCAAAGAAAATGAGGGGGAGTAGAATATCAAAGAAGAACCGACGATGGAAGGAGTCCACTTGCTACCACTAAGGACGAAGAAAGTAAATATTGGGACATAAGATAAGCCAAAACTTGCGTCAATCGGTGATTATTGGGATGAAAAGACAACTAAGGAGATATTCAACCTGTTACAGGAATATGAAGACTTGTTCCCATCATCAGTAGCGGAATTGCAGGGAATAAAAGGAGACATGGGAGAGATGTATATCATCTTGAAACCTGAGGCAAGACCAATCAAGACAGACCCTATCGGTTAAATCTAAGGGTGAAAGAAAAGGTTAAGGTATAAATTGAAAAAATGTTAAAGGCAGGTTTAATATTCCCGGTAGAAGAAGGAGAATGGGTAAGTCCCATAGTTATACAGAGCAAGAAGGATAAGTCTGAAATCCGAGTTTGTGTTGACTACTGAAGCTTGAATAATGCCTGTATACATGACCCATTCCCCACCTCATTCAGTGACGAAGTCCTCAATAATGTTGCGGGGAATGAGGCGTACTCCTTTACAAATGGATTCTTAGGGTACCATCAGGTACGAATAGCCAAAGAAGATAAGAATAAAACAACTTTCACCATCGAATGGGGCTCTTTCACATATCATGTGATGCCATTCGGACTGAAAAATGGACCAACGTTATTTTCATGCATTCTGATAATAGAATTCTAGGAGTACATCTACAAGATCCTAGAAGTCTACATGGATGAATGGATAGTCTACAGCCTATTAAAATACCATGCCACAATGTTAAGAATACTTTTTGATAGGTGTAGGCAACTCCAGAGTTCGTTGAACCTAAAGAAATGCATCTTTGTAGTGCCTTTTGGAACACTGCTAGGACACGTGGTATGCAAACAAGGAGTTTGTGTGGATCCAACAAAGGTAGCAGTGATAACTAACATAGAGGCTCCAGAAACTATGAAACAGTTGAGGTCATTGCTGGGCCACACAGGTTAATACAAGCAATTCATTTGCAACTACGCGAAGATAATAGCCCCGTTGGAGAAGCTGTTGCAGAAATCGGAGGAGTTTAGTTCGACCGAGGGTTGCACGAAAACCCTGAATACTTTGAAGGAAAAATTGGCAAGTGCACCAATATTGGTTCACCCAAATTGGGACAAACAATTTCATGTCCACATCGATGCTTCCAACATCGCACTTGGAGCAGTTCTGGCTCAACCAGGGGACACCTTAGTCGATCACCCTGTGTATTTTTCTAGTCGAAAATTGTCCACAGTGGAACAGAATTACACTACAACAGAGCGGGAGGCATTGGCAATGGTGTATTCCCTTCAAAAGTTTCACCACTATCGACTAGGAGGTATGTTTAAATTTTTCACAGACCACTCAGCTCTAAAGTAGCTAGTAAACAAACCGGTATTAGAAGGAAGAATCTGTAGATGGCTCCTGCTCTTTCAGAAGTTCACCTTTGAGGTGATAGTCAAGCCCAGGAGACTGAACGTGGAGCCGGATCACCTGTCTATACTAGAAAATGGAGAAAATGGAGGGTCTCTGGATGATTAGTTACCGAACGCTGATCTTTTCAGAGTGGAAGCCATCCTAGAGTACTTGGACCATATAGCAACCTACCTAACCACAGGACAGTGTCCAAAAGAATACACATCAGTCCAGAAAATACACCTAGTGGTCCGAGCTGCAGAGTAACAACTCATAGTAGGACACCTGTATAAGATGGGGCTAGACCAAATCTTACGAAGATGTGTCTTGGACCACGAAAGGGAAGATTTACTGTGGGAATGCCATTGTGGTGTTGCAGGAGGGCATGTCAGAGAAAAACCGACGGTGAGGAAAGTACTGCAAGAGGGTTTATGGTGGCCGACGGTACATATGGACAGTAAATAATTCGTAAAAAAATGTGATGTATGTTAGTAGACGAGACGTCTGTCCTATAGAGATGAGCTCCCACTTCACCCGGTAAAGGCACTATAACCATTTGAGAAGTGGGAAGTTGATTTTATAGGCCCAATTACACCAGTCGCAAGAAATTCACAGGCAAGGTACATAATAACGATGACAGACTATTTGACAAGGTGGGAAGAAGCGATGCCATCGAAAAATTTCACAATAGAAATAGGAGCTAGATTCATATTCGAAAACATCATTAGTCTATTTGGCTTCCCGAAAAGTCTGACTAGCGATCAAGGTACCCACTTCATCAATGCAACTATTAAGTCCCTGCTGGAAAGCTTCATGATACAACATCATAAAAGAAGTCTGTACCACCCACAAGCCAATGGTACAGTGGAGGCATTCAACAAGATCCTAGAGAAAGGCTTAATGAAGATTTCCAATGCTCAATGGGACTACTCGGATGAATGGATACCAGCAGCTCTGTGGGCATACAGAACAACAATCAAGCGACTTAACAATCAGACACCATTCCAGCTGGTGTATGAAAGAGAAGCAGTTGTCCCAGTGGAATTCATCATACCCAAAATCCTAATCGCAACATCAATTCAACTATCAGAAGAAGACTCGTTGAAGGAGCTACTGCAGCAATTACAAGAGATAGAAGAAAAAATATTTTTAGCAGAATTCCACCAAACGGTATAGAAGGAGAGGAAAAAATATTAGCACAACCGCCATATCAAGCGCAAAACTTTTCAGGTTGGCAGAAAGGTTTTACTTTATGACAGTAAGTACCAGAAGTTCCGGGGAAACTATAAATGCATTGGTTAGGAGCATACCATGTAATAGAAATCATGGATTTAGGAGCAGTTTGGTTAGCACAACTGGACGACCAGGTTCTACAAGGATGGGTGAATGGCGCATGCCTAAAGCCCTAGCACGAGTAAGTTCCACATTTCATTTCCAATAACTCTCGCAACTGAGAGGGGTTAGTAGGGTAGATTAGCTTAGATTATATAGTGTCAATAACTCTCTCGCACCTGAGAAGAGCTTAGATAGGAGTCACAATAAACGAGTTTGAAGTAAAGAAAAAGAATCAAGCTGCGTTGCAGAGACTGTAATGCAACCAATTGTGGTTTGGGGGAGGGTAGCGTACATCGTGTCATCCGCGTTAGACGAAAAAGCATGTCGAACATAATTCCATCATCATTATGCCTAGTACCCATGTCAGTCCATAGGATTACCAAGATTTGAGAAATAATTTCCATAATTAGCATCGTCCATACCACAATAAATTTTCCATAATAAGCCATAGTCATCACCCATCACGTCTTCCCAAATCCCGAAGCCACAGTTAGCCTTGTTAGAACCCACCTTAGCCCAGTAACTAATCACACGATTATAGCCACGGGGGAAGGCAGGGGAGAATTAATTAGTTATGGGGTCTTATCAACCTCATGTGTGCCAGTTACTTACATAGCCTGCATGCAAGAAATCACTAGAATGCCGGAGAAGTCTGATTTAGAACGAGAAACATCAAAGGTAGCAAGAGAAAAAACACCAGAAGAAGAGCAGAGGAGGTATCCAGAAGCAGGAATTCGTAAGGAAAGAGACAGAGTCGCTTTCCAAGTATACCAGAGGAGAGATAAAATGACGAGAGCAGTGCCAGCATTCGTTGATCAGGAACTCGATGACAAAATTTAGAAGATGGAGTCCTTGGTAAGTAAATATGATAGCGCATCTTTGAATGATACTAACCTGACAGACTCCTTCCAGTATCCAACGATGAAGAAATAGGTATAAATGGAGAATTATGCCAGAGAAGCAGGACAAGAAGCAGCCATAGTACTACCAGAGTTCAGAAGTATTCAACAGTCCACGATACTAAACCTAAGGAATCTCCCAGTGTTTGGCGTTACAGGGGTTGCGATGCAGTGCACCAAGTTTTTATTGAGTATAATTCACAATGGGTCACTGTGGCTGGGAAAGAAGTCCCAATTCACACAGAAGACATTCATAGATTAACAGGGCTGTCACAAGAAGGGAGAGATGTCTCCACGTCATTCCAAAACATCTCCAAGAGAGAAAATAAAGAAGGAGATGGAGACTATTAGCGAAAGTACGACACCAAGAGGGGCGGAAAAGGAGCTAAAATAGACTTGATCAACAAGCCAGCGATCAGGTTTGCCTGCTATTTTATTGCAAGAAAAATGATGAGACGCTATATAAAAGGGGAGTGTACCCTGGATACAATCGCAGTTGCGAAGCATTGTATCTAGGGGGCACAACTAAATTGGTGTTCGTTTCTACTTAACGAGTTTTTTGAAGCCTGTGAGGACAACTATAGAAGGGCCACAGGGTTCATCTATAGCTACCTGATCATGGCATTAACAATGTGGAAGTTGACGTTTCCGAGAATCTGACGGCCTCTAGAAGTTGCAACAGGACAACCCTTAGCCATGAAGTTCACACCCTGGAAAGGATGAGGGGACCCTAGTAATAAAGAAGTGAATGAGGAGGCATTTAAGTTTTGGTATATCCAAATGGTTGATGTTGTGATGAGCCAGCAGAGAATTCCAAGGAACTTGCTTGATAGTTATTCGGTGCAAGTGTGATTTGGAGTTAGCCATAAGAAGACTTTCATCAGGCTAGCTTGTGTGCTGAACTCGACCTTTAAGATGAGGCCGCTGAAGTTCCAAATCAATGAACGAACTTTCCACTCAGAAGTCTGTTCGTGGCCAGGGGTGGCGATGGAGATTAGAAGCGGAGTCTACGTCTATTCATTTGACGGCATGCTGCTGGACCCATTGCTGGGAGAAAAATTAGAGGAGGTAGTGGCTAGAATGTCACGGCTACAGCTAACCCCAACCATCGAGCAGTTGAATACCAAGGTACAAAGCTTTAACCGTTTAATCCAAACTTTAACAAGTGATGCCTAGTTGTTTCCCACATTTACATAATTTCAGGCATCCAATTCTGGATCCTCTTCTATCGCAATCCCCTTAGTCACTCCCATACCACTCAATTTGTTTAATACACCACTTCCAAAAACCACGACTCTTGTAAAAAAGAGCAAAGTCTTAAAACCACCAGTAGCTACACCAAAGGCAAAGAAGGCCAAAATCATAGTATCCAGCCAAGTAGTTGATCTCACAAGGGAAGATCAAATGCAACTTATGGATACTGGGGCCCCAATTAGAGAAGAACCAGTAACAGAGCCCTAGGCAACTTAGGATCTACCACCACTCAACCCCTATGCTTTTATTAATATCCACGTATCTCCACCTCACACTCACCCCCCGTCAGCCCTCACCCCATTCACCGCTCAAGACCATCCACCTCACACACCCTCCACATCAGCCACCATATCCGACCTAGTCTGTGTAAAAATTAAGACAAATGGTGATACTGAGGTAGAATTTAACTTGGGTACAGCAGTGGTACCTATGGTTAACCAAACCATGGTTGAACAAGTTACTTTCCAAGAACTTTTAAGTCGAGAAGGACCCTCTATTGAAGACACAGAACCCTTGCACATGGAGCTGAACCCATTCCAACAAGCTAATTTGATATTCCAACAGATGCAACCCAATCTAAATCTGGGCAACTCTAGTAATCTACTGCCGCAACAAACACCGCCGTAATCATCGTAGGAGCACTCAGCAAGGTCATTTGTAAGCGGTCAACTGCTCCAATAACGATAGCCAAATCAAGATAACTCCAGAGTAGAAAGCATGCAGACCTGGGGTACAGCATAGCTATACAACTTCATTCAGCGGGCAACACAACAAGCCGAAGGGCTTCACTTAGAACTCCAACAGAGATTTGAACAACAAAAAGTATAGATCATCGCGCTTACTGAAGAGCGTGAATAGCTGAAGGTACAGAAAAAAAAATTGCAAGGTCAATTGGATATGGTAACAAGGGTTTTCTGGGATCTCTGGCCCACAGTGACAGCACACCATGCTCAAATACTAGAGAATGTAGCCGAAAATGACATAGTGGAATGGCCCATTCACATTCGGGTGGCCTGTTCAAACCTCAGCCAGGAAAATAGGGAATTAAAAGTAGCCTTGGCTACCAGACCCGCGGTACCAGACCCAACGGTCATCTACATGGAAAAGATAGCAGAAAGGTAGAGCTAGGTAGCCGGAATGCAGGAAATTCTGAGTACTGCAACAAAGGAAGTGTATGACCTACTGAAGGGTCTACAGGAGTGTTCAACCTCGCTCACATTAGAAGCACAACCAAGTTTGGTGCAACTACAGCAAGTATAGAAGGAGATACAGGAAGCCACAGACACGGATGGACTCGACAAGTTGTACACTCAAGCGGAGGCACTAGAAGTCCAAATACAATAGATTGAGGAGCATTCAGAAATGGAAAAACAAGCCCTCCGGGAACTGAGGCAGCTTGTGAAGACAACCGCCTAAGAAATGCAACAACTGGTTGCTGAGGCCAATATTCAGGTCAACAACGTCTTTTGTAGCCTACCGACTGTCTCCGAGGAGAAAGAGGTTGCCTAAGTCACAACAGAAATAGACCTACTCATGCAGGGATGGCAACGTGCCATTGATAGCTTTCGAGAGCTCAAGGCATCAACACTATAAAAGGTCCCAGAGTTGGGGCCCTTGTTTGGACAAGCAGAGGAAAGGGAGCAAGCAAAACAGGCCACGGAAGTAGGTGGACCGATGGAGATGGAGGCACCAGGAAACAGTTGACTCGGGGCAAGTCAATAGGATGTGGTCGGGGCCTGTTGGGGCCCTTGTTTTGAAATTAAACAGTTTTGAGTTGCGGATAACAGGCAGTGGAATGCAATCATGGTAGGTAGAGAGCTATCACGGTTGTGGAAGATGGAAGAACAAGTGGCGCGGTCGTTGCGAAAGCAAGCAGAGATGGTAGAAGGGAGCAATAGAAGACAAGCAGTAGAACTCCCGATGACCAGGGAGAAGCAGAAAATAGCCAAGCTGAAAGAAAGGAAAGAACTATAGTCGCACTGGTGACGAAACAAATAGGCAGCCGACCAGCAGAGAAAGAAGGTTGGCATAGTAGGCATCAAGGAACAGCAGCCGCATGAGAGCTCTGTTCATGTTGTTCATTCTGTTCTCTCTATCTTTGTCTTCGTTCTATTCTGTTTGATGCGATGCTGCTGTAATCAGTTCTGCCAGGATCGCTCTGAGGAGCACTGTAATGGTGTTTTGTTGATTAATTAAATATATCATGATCTAAGGTTGTTGTTCTGAGTTCTATGTTATTTTATGGTTTAGTTGAATGTGCAGATTATTTAATTTTTGACTATCATTCTGAATGTGTTCATAAGTATTGTCTTCTGCAGAGTGTTTACACTTACTTAGAGCACTTGATTATGCTTGGTTTATGCCTCTGTTATGCTTGACTGATACCAGATCTGCTCCTAACCTTATTAAGGTCGCGGCACACCTCGGGTGAGACTCTATGCTCCTCGGAGTGGGGTGAAAATGCCAACGTTGTGCTAGACTACTGCGGAAAACCTTGTTGGCCTCCATCGTAAACCTGGGTCTTTCCCAAGAGACCTTTTCCCTCGCTAACACAATTCAAACCCTAGTTCCTTCTTCTTCAATTAAATTTTTAATTTCTTAGTCTCAAACTTCATTCTCGAGCTTAAACCTCTCTAATTCTCTGTCCTTCTAACTCCTAAGCCTCTTCCACACTAAACATTGTTTCTCCAATTAAAATTCCCTTGCTTTAATACCTAGTTTCTTCTCTTCCAAAAGCCATGTTTGATTTCTCATCCACTGTAATTTTTTCCCTTATGTCTTAGTACCATATTTCAAAACACTCATTATCTCTTTATTGAATTGTATGGTGCATTTAGTATTTTTCCTTCCTTCATGTGTTCCTCCATATGTCCCTTAAACCTTCCTCAAAATTTTCATGAATTCTCTGACCTAACCCTCAATCTCGAAATCAACCTGTTTTTCATCACTCTTCTCATCCTTCTCTTCATCCTCCATGTCTTCATCTGCATTCTCCCCATCATCCATATCCTCTGTCATCAGCCTAATCACTTCATTAATCTCTCTTCTTCTCATATCTTCCCACGCTAACATCACACTATGCTTAGATTATGCATGAATCCAGCCACCATTCTGATATCTGAGACATATCCCTGTAAAAAAGTTTCTTATAGCTCGATATATTCCTGACACCCTCCTTCATCTTGGGGATAGATCCATGTGATGATGAATGATAGGATTCTCAACTATTCCACAAGCAATGGCCCTTCCATGGACATCACTTAGTCTCTTGTACCTCTTATTAAGGCCATTGAACTTATCTTCATGTTGTTGTGGAGGAACATTATATCCCTTTTCCATCATGAATCTTGACATAGGCTTCTGCTTGGCCTTCTTCTACAAAATCCCAACTTTCCTCTTATTCCCATCGTGGGTACAGTCAACATCCTCATCCACATATGAAACCACATAAATTAAAAGGATAACAATTTCATCCATCCATTACATTCGATGCCACAGGGAGGAATCCTTCTTGCCCATATGGTCCTTTGTTCCATCCTCACTATGCTCATCCTTTTCACTCAAATGAGGCTTAGCCTTAATATTTCTAGGGTTTCTAAGGGGTATGCAGTTTTGTTTCCCATTAGCCTCTTGGCTGATAGTCACACAGGGGTGAAAAATTGATATAAAACCCACCATAACAGGATGCTTATGAGAAATATGATGAAGTTGCATGGAAACAAACTAAGGAGGACCACCAGAAAACATTGTTCCATCCATGATAGTGCCTTCCATTCTATCTATATTTCCTTTTTCAATCAGATTTCAATGTATCTCTAATGGTTTTGGGGAAATTTCAGTTCAGTTTTGATATGGGTAGATTTTAAACTTCTTCAACTGAATTTCCAAACTCCATGTTCCCATAATACCCTTAGAAATGATGAGAGATAACTTCCTTTTAGCTATTTTTTGATCAAGTTTTATAGCAACAACCTCCCTTGCAAGAAAAAAACCTCCATTCCACTGCAATAACCTCCTGTGTACTTTATACGACAACCTAAAATGGGGCCCAAGGATCCACTGGTCTTATATTCTAGCTGGAATTAATAAATATATAGGAATGTATGTGGAGACAAAGGCCTTATGAAATTTTGTAATATATATATACCGGTAGAAATCAAAATTTACATTTTTTTTATGGGTAATTTTCTCATAGCACTTCTTTGAAGGGCTAGAGGCCTCTTGACAAGTTGTGAAGTGTTGAATTTTGAACATTGCTAAGGAGTAGTGGTATTTTATGTGCAAATTCACGATGTACAATGGTTTCATACCATAGTGTCACTGTATAATATCACTCTCCACCACAACAATTTAGAGATTTGATTCAAAGTCCAATGGATGAAGGCCTCGAGGATATTGGCCCTATATTAGCGGCCAAAGCTAATGTGATTTAACAATAAAATGTGCATATGATTTTGATTTAAAAGAATAGATGATGGATCACAATTTAGAAAATGGATGATATATCTTGTGACTAAATATGGATTTTCATTTGTTTAATTTTTTTTTTTTTTGTTTATTTTTTTGGATGATATAAATATAAATAAAGTTAAAAAATATAAGGAATAAGGATTATTCTTTTTTGGTTTTTTTGTTTTATTAGTTTAGATAAATAAATTAAAAATAAGATAAAGTTTATTATAGGAAGAGATTGATTAAATTGTTTGACAAAAAAACAATATAATAAGAGAGTCAATTTAATCGTTATAGTTTAATGTAATTTAATATGAATTATTTATTTAGTGTAGATTCATTTTAATTTTGGTATTTATCATGGGTGAAGAGGGATCAAATCTTTAGAGGTACAACTCAAATGTTGGTCCCCTTTATATGCATGATAAGTGCTTAATATGTTATATATCAATTTCATGTTGATAATGAATGGAATTACATATCTTCTTGACACTAAGCAACACACTTTTTCATTGTTTTAATCATGATGATCGAAGAGTGGCCATAGATGCAAAATTTTCCTCAAATCACCATTCTCGATCTTAGTTTGGTAGATTCAAAGTTAAGATGATTGTCTAGCGATACTCTTTTTAGTTCAATTTACATTGATTCTTAATATATCAGGTGTCAATTCCATATTAAAAAATAAATTTGTAACACATCTCCTTTATATTTGGAAGTATAAAGAAACTATGGATAGAAAAAGAAGTGAAGTTGATATAAATTGATAACATTGAAATGTTCATTTGTTATTAATATATTTTTTAAATATTATGTTTCAACTTAATATTTCTCATACTAGCTCTAAAAAGTTCCTTTCCATACAACTAGGTAATGGCTAAGAAAATTTTGTACATATTTTTAGGACCATTTTGGTTAGTGTATAAAAATAAAAAAAATTGAAGAAAATAAAATATAAAAATTATTGACCTAGGTAATTTTAGTGTCTAGTAATTAGTAATGGATTAACATGAAAAAAATGTTAACTATTATAAACACTCAATTTTGCATAAATTCAAGAATATATTACTAATTAAAACATAGAGGTGATTAAGTGCTTACTATACTCAAATGAATTTCTGATCAACAGGAAAAATGTGTATACCTAAAACAATTGTGTAAGACCAACCCATTGAATGAACAATAAATTGGTTACAATTACCAATCTAATTAAAAAGAGAAATCATAATTCCCAAAATTGTTTAATTGTACATCAATCGTAGAAACAAAATATTAAGTTAGAATTACAATATTGTAAAAGAATTAGTAACTTAAGTCATGAGAACCACAATACTAAGCTCGATCTCATAAATAATATATTGACAAGTTCGATTGGAACCTCTGGAACTTACACATATTTATACATGTTTGAATTATCAAATGTTTTAAATGAGACATACTTAATAATTGGTCTTCGAAATTTTGTTCAATGTAATTGATCCTTCTAATCCTAGAATCAATTTGATTAGGATGTGTATTAACTTATTCCAAATTCATATTTAATATAAACTAGATAAAGTGGGTCAACTTTAATACCTACCTATGGAAGCTTCTAAATCCTATGAGTTTTTACACCATGTTGATGTCCATTGGATTCTTAATAAAGTGATATGGTAACATAAACAATAATGTGGAATCCAACTCACCATTTGGATTAAGCATTAGTAGTGGACCGTTAGTGCACTGGATACCAACTTGTGATTGACATTTAGAGTAGAGAGAACATAAAGAGAACCATAGAAGACAAAGTATGTTATGAAAACTAACTATAATGCCATTTTAAGAATGAATTATCAAATTAAAAATACGTCATACACACCAAAATTATTATAGTTGATAAATTAATGTTTTAAATAAAATTTAAAATCCTAATAGCATCAAATTCTCCACGAAAATATCTTTTTCCTATCATTCAACAACCCATATTTTTTTTCGGATCATTCAACAAGAAGAAACTTTGGTTACACTTAATTAAACATAAAGGGGTTGTCTTTTTATAATAACCATCGAGTTTCATAGCCTTCTAAATTTACGGCCGGTAGCAATCATGATTGAGTTTTGTATCTTTCAAACATGTGACATGAATCATGATTGAGTTTTGTATCATGTGACATTATCATGCCAACGATATATAAAGTAGTCTTGTAATGTTAAATTTTGGATTGATGTTAAAGTTAAATTAGAAGTCTTATATTAAATATTTTGTGATTTATAAGGTAGATAAATGTTTTTTAGATTAATCATATTATTAGGATTTGGTTGATGTTTTGAATTAATTAATGTAGTTTATCTTCAAAACAAAGTGGAGAAGCTAATCAATTTTAATGATTAAATATTGTAGATATATTATTACTTGGAAATAGTCGTTAAGAACTAGTGGTTAAAACTAGCCATTAATAAATTAGTTATTATAAAATTTTATATTTAAGAATTATTATTAATTAATAAAATTAAATAATTATAAAAAATAAAATTTTTAATTAGTATAATAGAAAATCAAATTTTAAAAAATGTTTAAAAATTATATTAAAGAGGGGTTAAATATATATATATATATATATATATATATATATATATATATATATATATAAAATAAATATTTAAATAAATAAAAATTAATTAAATATAATAGGAATTAGTGAAGGATATAATTTTATTAATAAAAAGCTTTATTTATATTATTTGTTAAAATAATAAAATAAAAATATTAAAAAAAATAAAAAGAAATAAATGAGAAAATTATATATGAGAACTCCGTTCACTTTACGAACTTTAACTATCAACTCGTTGTTCGTTTCAAATATGTCTTTCAATTTCGATCGCCTCTCTTAACTTCTTATGGTGGAAGTGATCAACTTTAGCAATGACTTTGGAGTCTTCGATACAAACATGGTGACACGATTTTTTAGCATGTTCAACAAGAGCTGAGTTACATGATCGATTGTGTCTAATGTCCCCAACATGCTCTCGGATTCTCTATCTAATGGATCAACCTGTTTCTCCAATATAGGAAGTTCCATAGGAACAAGGAATCATGTAAACTTCTTTCATGTCCTTAGAGTCGACAGAGTCCTTAACAAACTCAGGATAATTCTATCCTTCACTAATTCCTATATATATATATATATATATTATAGGTTAAAAACATGTTTAGTAAATACAAAATTAGGCTTCAACCTACATATATATGTGTGTGTGTGTGTGTGAGAGTTTAGTAGGTCCTCTCTATTTTCTATTATAGGTAAAAAACAGATTTAGTAGATACAAAATTAGGCTTCAACCCGCCCGTAGGAAACAAGGTCTGTTGATCGTCTGAGTGCATTGAACGCCATCTAGAACATATAATTCCTGAGTCTATTTCGAATTGTCCTTAACACTTATATCAGTGTCTGAACTTACTATCATTTGCATAACATAAACAAAAAGTTATCTGCTATCATAACAAAAAAAGCTTAGACTGCCTAATCATCATTTGACTCCACAGGAGCTAGATCTTTGACACTCGAACCATGCATATCTACTTGGTGCATGGATTGAATTTTCTTCTCGATTATTCTGAGGCACACATACTGGTGGTGTTGATGCAAGAGCATTTCCTGAATGCTTCTGCTGATCTCTGCTAGAGTGATAGCTTCCCTGGGATCTCCCCCAACTTCTTGTACTGACATAATTGCCTTAACAAGAAGGCATTTTATCAGCCAGTATGTTTTGATAGAATGGTGAAACAAATAAATTTTCCCCCAAGTTTGACCCGAGTCTGTGATGATCTAATTAAGTTCGTCCTCCATAGTGTCTTCCACTTCTTCTATTTTGGTTCTTGCATCAGTTTGCCATCCATGAATGAGAGATTTTACAAAGAAGGGTGTCTCCTCTGAGTAATATTGGAAAAATGTTTCTATTACCTCTCTGTTGGATCTCCTGCCTCGCTTGGTTAGTGGATTTGAGACTTTGGCCTTGCCTTTATCTTTGGCTTCCTTTTTACCCTTGTTCTTTTTCACAATAATTGGATATCACTCCGACAGTAAAACGAGGCTGAGGTGAATGGATACAATCCTTGGAACAGATACATGATGACAACAACCCAACAACTTAAAAAAAAAACCATGCGACATGGACAGGTTGGTAATTTCAGCAGTGGGATAATGTTGTCCTTGAGACCTATATGGCTGCATGCGTGATACCTACCAACAATGATACGAGACCTATTGCTGCAAGTGCGATAGCTACCAATGGTGATTCCCTTTACATACATTTCAAAGCGAATAAACCCAGAGGCAGAAGCCCAAGCTCCCCCTTATAACTAATTACCCCAATATCCTCCTGAGGACAACTAGTAGACAAGTACAGCGGTAGAGCAAGGAATGGAAAATAATTATTTGGTTTCCTGAATAACTTCGACCTCCCTCCCCTTCCCCTTCTAGCATTGACATCATGAATATACATACGAGTGTTTCCCATTCCCATCCAGACATATTCATGAGATACAAGGATTGACAGTCTTGCATTTTCCACTGTAACTAGGGATGAACGATGACATCTTCACAGTACCCATCACCAACAATTTTTTCAGAACAAGACATATAATACAGAAAATCAACTGACCAGGATTTAAAATGACCTTTCAGGGTTCCGACAAGGCCTCGACCCCACTTGTAATGATTAAATTCCTTAGAACTCAAGCTAAATCAAAATTTAACAATACATTTACAGATAGTATGACAGATAGAGAAGATATAATCCAGAAAGATGTATATTTTCTGTTGCATGTAGCGATACTCAGATACCCTTTTCATCGTAGTGGTGAAAGGTGAATTGGGTACATACGAACATGCAATTGCAGGCCACTAGCGTCATCTGCAAGTCCTGCAAGGTTGCGCGCGCTAGGAACCAGCGTTTAGAACCTCCAACTTGCGGAGAAAGAATGTCGCGAGAATAATCCATTCCTTGCTATTAACCTGCCTCCATAAAGACCGATGACTCTTTCCCCAACCCCACTCTGACATCCCAGTTGGCTCACTGAGTTGTTCAGCATGCGAAGTTATGGATGTCATAATGATCCGTTATGGTAGGTGTCCTCTCCTATTCTTCGGCGGCCATGTTGCTCCTCTCGGCACATGTGGGAGAAACATACTCGTCCTCCTTCACCACGTGCCCATCTGCGCCTTCGTCACGACACGGTTCTTCCCCTTCTAGATGGCACCCTGATCGGGGGTGTTGGTTGTAATCTCGACCAATGTGAATACCATCATGTTCAACAATGCATCGAAGATCCTCTATCTCTGGTTCCAAATCTTGTCCCCATGGTTGATCTAAGAACCTATTATATTTAATTAAATGTTATTTATTAAATATTTTATTTTACTTAATAATAATAATATATATACAAAATTTAACCCTTTTTTAAAAATTTGATTTTGTATTATATTAATTAAATTTTTTATTTTTATGATTATTGAATTTTATTAATTAGTAGTAATTCTTAAATATAAAAATTTGTAATAACTAACTTACTAACGATTAGTTTTAACGGCTAATTCTTAACAACTAGCCTAGTTCTTAACAGCTAGTTCTTAAGAGCTCCACCTTATCCTTAGAATGAACAACATAATTAGTTGGAAAAATCGACCAAATTTTAATCACCTGATTAATCCAAAAAACATTCATCTGCAAATTTTACTTATATAGTATATTACTTAGAAAATGAAAAATATATAATTATAAAAATTTAAAATTCAAATTCAAATACATTCTGAGGTTAATTATGAAAGTAATTTTAACTTAAAAATATTACTTTTATTATATTAATAACTAATAAAACAATAATTGAAACAAACACGCTGTTAAATTTAATTAAATGGAATGGAATTCTCTGATTCAAAACAATCTATATATAAATGTGACGGTACCAAATATAAAAATGATGTCATATATATATAAGTTCTAGATACGAAGAATAAAAATATATACCAAATAAAATAAATTTAGTTCAAGGTACCATAGCAAAAATATATATACCGATCTCATAACGTCTTCCCTGTCCAGCAAAACATATCATTACAGGGAAATCGATACAAAATAATACTATAATCAAAATTTAATTGTCAAAAATTTGTGTTACGGCAATTTAAAGAAATCATCCAACCAAAATTTTGACAAAATCTTAGAACAATTCATGTAAATTCGGAAATGGATAAAACCCCTGTTTCACACACAGGTATGATACAGATCTATTTCAACTCGAATTTTCCCCTATTTCAAACTTTAGCTATATCTGAAATTGAAATTTCTTCCTTATTGCGAACTCTGCCTCGAAATTTCTGCCTAATTCTTGTTAACTATGACTAGGGCAGAAATGAAATAACAATATGTAATTGGGAAAAATCCCTACAAATTTAGCTTACACTGTTAAACTTCATTTTATCCTCCTTGCATCTCGTCTTCATAATCGCTGGCCTCGCAGAAAATATCCAGTGGGACTTTCTTGGGCTGGATATTGAAAACATCGCTCTGCATTTCGTTTTCGTCATCGCTGTCAAATCGCTCGTATTTCTCACATGAAAGAGTTCGCCGCGGGGAAAATCCCCTCGGGCTTCTGGTACTGCTCGAGTTCATGACAATCTGTTTCAGGCGCGGAAGAGATGACACCGTCGCAATAGAACAACCACAACCCACCTCCATTGTGAATCAAGAACTTGCCTTGAGGACTTCAAAACTATGCTCAGATTAAATCGCGGAATCTCGGAACACACCTAGGTCTCAGAGCATAGTTTTACTCACATTAAAAGTATTGTAACTGTTTCCAAAAATACCCAAACCAAAATATCTCACTTCTCCTTCTGCTCAGCACTCAGATATATATGCCTTAGCACCAAATCGAACTGTTAATGTGGATGAAACCCACCAGCACTATGCGTGGGTTAACTGAGAATATCATTGACATTGGATATTCAGATTTCTCTGGGCTCCTCCTGCGAAATATATATCACTCGGCACAGTTCTCTTTTATATAAAATCATGTGTTTATTGTGACTAATTTATAACCATGTGTTTGGCCAGAGCCGTAGCGCTATCGTTTACTTGTGGATGTTGGTTGGCCCGTGGAGATTTTTTTTTTCCCAAATTTAGGTTTTGGGAAGGTTCTTGCACAACGGAGGGCATGTTGTCAAGAACCAGCTGCCATGGCGGCTGCATAAGATGAATGCATATTCAATATAATTTGTTTTGTGGGCCAGTACGAATTTATGTCCAAAGTCATGGCTGCAGCTGTCAGGATGAGTTGGACTTTATGTCCAAAAGTCGTGGTGGTCTATATTGCTCCCAGACTTTTAGAGTCGCTGTATTCTATCAATGTTTGATTCCCAATGGATGAAGACCCCGACGATACTGGTTCTCTCCATTTTATATTGGAACAGCGAATAAATCCGATGAGGGGATATGCAATCCGATTTAACAATAAAATGCACCAGGATTACTGCGATTTAATAAGAAAATGCACATATGATTTTGATGGGAAAGAAAAAAGAGTGGATCACAGTTCAGGCTCTGGAAAGCGATTGAATAAGAAAATGGATAATATTGATACTAAATCTGGTGATTAAGAATTCAAAGATTTTGGATTTTGATCGGAAAGAAAAGATAGTGGATCACAGTTCACGTTTAGAAAGGGATTGAATAAGAAAATGGATAATATGGATATTAAAGTTGGGGATTAAGAATTCAAGATTTGGGATTTTGATTTTAATTGATTTTTGGAAATTGAAAATTTTGTGCTTTAAAGATGATTATGATTAATTTTTGTTTCTCTGTTTAGATAAATAAATTAAAAGTAAAATAAGATTGAGTATAGGAAAAAATTGGTGGAATTAGTTTTGGAAAAAATAATATAATTAAAAAGTCTAACTGAATATGATGATTTAATGTAGTTCAAAGTGAAATATATATTTTATACTAGCTTAAATTAATTCATTTTATATTTTATACTAGTTTAAGTGTAAATTTTTTTCCCCTTTTTTATTTATGTTTATAGGTTTAAAGGTAAGATGTACTTAATACGTCACATATCAATTTTATATTGATAATTAAGGGAATTACATATCTTTTTTATACTATGCAACACATCATAAAATGTTGATAATAAATTTAAGTATTTCTCAATGTTTTATCTCTTTTAGTGCAATAAAATAAATTTAGAGATAACTACAACAGTTCTTAATATGTCACGTGTCAACTCCATATTAAATGTTACTTGTTCACTCCATGTTAAGTAAGGAAAAATTACACATCTACTTCATCCTAAATTATATAAAAGGCTTTTCCACATAATTACTTGATGTCTAATGAAAATTTTATGTATTTTTTTAAGAATCATTTAGATAGTGTATAAAAGTAAACAAAGTTAAAAAACCATAGTTATCAACTTTTTTTTTTTTTTATTATCATTTAATATCTAATTAACTATAAATTAACACGTTGAAAATGTTTACTATTATAAACAATCAACTTTATTAAAGTTCAAGATTATATTGTCAATAGAAATATAGACTTTAATGTAAACTTTAATGTATACATTATAAAAGTTCAAGATTATATTGCCAATAGAAATGTAGACTTTATAGAAGTTACAAGAATATATTGTCAATAGAAACGTAGAAGTGTAGAAGTGATCAAGTGTCTATTTGATTCAAATCAATCAATGTCACAAATAGTTGGATAGAAATTATGGCACTTGATAAATTAAATGTAACATCAACGCATTGAATAAACATGTTTGTCAAGTTAGTAGACCCATAAAAGTATAATTGAGTTTCCCAATGATATCAAAATTATCTACTAAATTAGAATAGTGCATAGATTAGTCAAATTAGTCAACCCAACGATGAAGAAAGTAATACTTGAGTTTCCCAATGGTATCAAAATTTTACACTAAAGGATATTTGTTTTTGTTTATAACTCAACAAAACAAAAAAATACATTGGTTGGGCGCACATAAGAATGAAGTAATTACCTTTTGAAGGAAACTTATCGTCGGTGACAATCGTGATTGGTTTTGTGTAGCCTTAATGTCATGTAAATAATATAAATAAAAGGTTTTATTATGTTAAATTTTGGATGTGTGTGGTTGTAACAACTTTAAAATAAAACATATATATATATATATATATTTCTGTGTGTGGTTGTAACAACTTCAAAATAAAACCTAGATGCATGCATTTCTAAATATGGTGACAAATTATGGTTAAACGTATTATCATGGCGCTTCATAAAGATTGAGATTGATTTAAGAAGATATCTTTAATTTCATTTATTCAAAACAATTTATATAAAAATATAATAAAAGTGTAATTGTATTAAATATAAAAATGAAAAATCCAGATACCAATAATAAAATGATGTATAAATATGAAAATTAGATTGAGTTTATGTTAGGGTTAGGTTATTTTTTAGATAGAAGAAGGATTTGTGGGATATTATCATCGGGATTATCTAAAATTTGGTATAGTTTGAATACTTTTTTGGATAGTTTAACTTCTCCAAAAGTGTCATCTATTCTCAATCTTTCTCCATGAAATTTGAACATGAGACCTAATTAAGACTAAACCTCACTCAAACCAAGTATACCTCTAGGTCTAACAAATTTTTTTATTACAAAAACAAATTCCTACATAAAAGTATCATACTATGAGTTGTAAATTTCTTTTTCAATGTCAAAATCTTGCATTACAATATTTAAAAAATTCATCCAACCAAATTTTTGATAAAATATTTTGAGTAATTAGAAATATATAAAACCATATTCCATACACAGATTAAGATAAACTCTACTTATAAATTTTTCTCCGATTCCAACTTTACTATATGAAATTTAACTTTCCCAGCAACTTACTTTCGTTATTTCTCTTTTCCATACAACTCTACCTCGCAATTTCAGCCTAATTCTTGTTAAATATGAATGGGGAAGAATTGAAATGAAATATGTATTTGGGAAAATTCTCTACTAGCATACAATCTAAATGTTGGAAATAGTAAATTACTCCCATATGCATAAAATGCATGGAGAATTAGGATGAGTTAGTTTGAGTTTAGTCATATTTGGAAAAGTCTAATTTAGTGTGAGTTTTCATAAAGTAGTTAGCCGAAGTTGAGTTAAGTTAGTTAGAGATAAAAAGATTCCATATTTAGTAGATTAGGTATTTATATACCCATAGTTGGGTCATTGCGAGATATATGAGGCTAAAAGAGTCAAGAGCCTCAACTCAGTGACTATGTGTGTGAGAAAGTTTTATCAATATAACATTGTTTTGTGTGTATATTTATGTTTCCTCCCCTCCACCATTCCATCAAATTGGTATCAAAGAAGTCATGGATCGCAAATCAAGACTAAAGCAGATCAAAAGAAGAAATAAAAAATGAGATGCAGAGATTGTTGCCATGTTTATAGAGGTTCAGTCTGTAGGCAGAGAACCAAGAAGTCCAACAAAAGTTTGAGAAGAGATCAAGGTTGATTGGTTTAGCATGGATTTTCTACCACCTACTCATTTTTCTTGTAATAATTTTGAAATTTGATCTGTTAAGATAAGAACTTATCTATGCTACAAATATTTGTGGTATGATGTTATGAGGAATGCTAACCCTCACGATGAGGCAAAATATGTCGTGGCTTTAAATTTCATTCAACAAGCAGTGGATGAAACAATTTTGTGTAAGTTAGAAAAAGCTACATCTTCCAAGGGAGCATGGAATATCATGGAAGAAGAATTTGGTGCAAGGTGTAGTGACATGCAACAACATCTTATGTCACAAGCAGAGAATCCTACAATAGTAGTAGAAGAGAGTAAATACATTTATGGATCCACCAAAGATTGGAGAGAGAGAAGCTAAAGCCTCTGCGTATAAAGAAGAACAAGAGCATATAAATTCTGAAGGACTCCATTGTAACGTGGATGGTGAATGTTATCACTGGGCTGGAACAAGTTGGGTTCTGTCATCCATCAACCCAACATAACTATTTCAAACCAACTTTAACTGGAAGTTAGCCCTTCCAGTGTGAGAGGGATCTCTCAAATTATTTATAAATTCTCTATATAAAACTCAAAAGATCAGATGGCTAACTCTGGAATTTTCATGTGATTATGCAGGTGAAAGAGTATGATGAAAACCACCACTGAGCATGGAGTCATTTAAAGAAAATCAATTACAAACAAACTACTTTCATGGAAGCCGAGGCAATTTTGGTTGTGAAACGGTGTGAGATAAACATTTACAGTAAAAACATAGCAAATGAAGGAAGTTTGAGCATATAAAATGAATTCCAAGTAATAAAATTGCTATGAAAATGATAACAATACATAAAACATGGAGGTAAACATATAAGTGCCAAAATAGAATCTCAGGTGAAAAATACAGTCTACTGCACATGTATATTAACTGAAGAAAAAATATTACAAGGGTGGTTCTCTCATAGCATCCATCAACCCCAAAGTGAAAATGCTACACATACATAAAGTGAGGCCTTCATTACAATAG
Organism: Pinus albicaulis; assembly: GCA_034641835.2. Taxonomy (NCBI): domain Eukaryota; kingdom Viridiplantae; phylum Streptophyta; class Pinopsida; order Pinales; family Pinaceae; genus Pinus; species Pinus albicaulis. The sequence continues at coordinate 529,497,453 of CM076578.1, forward strand.
TCTGCCACCTAGGCTAGACTCGATGCACATTAAAGAGTCCTATTTCTAATTGATTTACAAAACAATGGAGTCTTTTTAGGTATATTTCAGTTTTAAAAAAGTTTGAATACAAAAAGGACTCTTCAATCATTAAATAGCTCAGCAAATTTTGTTAATAACCCTTATCGAATGCAACCAACCCATTTTATGAATGTGTCGGACTTCTGATGTGTCATAATGCCACATGGACGCTGACTTTGCTGAGTTGGACTTCCACCAAGTCGAATTTCAAATTTTCTGCAACAATTCTGGTTAGGAAAATTTCTATAAAATAGGCCTCAATGATAAGTGCAAATTTTCCAAACCCTAATAGTTGTGAAAAAATTGAAAGAGGATTTTATAGATGAGCTTGTGCTGAACCAAAACCTCCTTCAGAATACCAACATTCCTTTCCATTTGGTCAGAAAGTGAGCTTGACGTTTACTACTTAAACAATCATTTCCAGAATTTCCATAGAAAAAATTCAGTAGCAAGTTACAAAAAACATCTCTTTAGTACTTTTTCTGTTTTTTCTGACAATTCTGGGGTCTTCATTGATGTTTATTAGATAAACACACTCTTTTAGAACTCCCCAAGCTGAGGTTTAAACTTGATTTTTTCCTCCATGAAAAGCTACAACAAATCCGTAGCAAATATTCACCTTCAATATGGGGAGTTGCTATGAAACTGTCAAATTTCTGAGATTTTTCCTTTTTATGATTTCTTCCATCTTTGTGTCATTTCTAATAGGCTATAAAAGTCTGTCTAATACTAAAAATATTTATTAAACATAGAGTATGAAAAAATTTAGGACTTTATCATGTTCGAGGAGCATTTACCTCAACAATGATTTAGATATTTTTTTCGCAAACTCCACCTAAATCATTTCAATTTGAGTCTCTCAGGCTCTGAATTGTCTTTGTAACTTGTTGTTGTTTTCTTGCAGCCATATTTCCCTTTTTTACACATGCTTTAGCATCCTATGCAATGGTAAAATTGTTGTGAAATTTACAGAAAAATCCTTAGAAATTTTTCCATGAAAATGCTGCAACTTGACTGAGCCTCCTTTGTACTGCTTCTTTTGTGCCATGGTTGCAACATGTTGAGAGAAGCTTCTTGCCATGTGTAAGTTTACCTAATGACATCTAGACCTCCCTATGACAGTAAAGGCTTTTCTATGACAACAAGACCAAACTCAAAGTGAAAGGAATGAGGTAAGAATGAGCTTTACGGTGTGAGTGTTTGGGGATAATGGATAAAGTTAAGCTCTAACATATGTCCATGATCCATCATGACTCTTACCCACAAATTATTTTTTTAAACGTATCATTAGTAACCGCTACAGAGTTCTATAGAAAAACACGTGGCATATGTGACAGATTTGCTGCAAAAGTTTCAAGAACTTGTGTATCAAATACTTTGTTTTCATAACTGAAATTGCTACGAATTTCTGCGAAAATGTCTAAACGCAAACCATGACTAAATAGTATGACACATGAAAATTTGGATTTTAACTTCCATGAAATTTGGATTTTAACTTTTGTACATGTGATTATATTTTGAGAAAAATTAAAATCCTAGCTAATTTGATCAATTGACTCAAAAACTATTTCTAAGTATTATCGTGGATAACAGTGGCTCCAATGGGGATGTTTCTCCCCTGTGGTGCAACAAAGAACCAACAGCCCTAGTGCCTAACCATTGAGATGATCCTAATTTGAAAACTACATTCAAACCCATTCACCAAACTGAAAAGAAAAATGAAAACCAATTGGAAACAAACTACTACTATTGAAATATGATATCAAATTGTTGTACAATGAAACTAACAACTGAAAAATGTAGCCTAACGTTGAAGGAAATGCTTTCCCAGAAAGCTTATTTATGTACCAATAACCCTACTCTAACATCTGAAAATCCACCCGCTTAACTCAAGAAATATGAAACCTCCAGTATAACTAGTCAAAAAGTTGATCCAACACCTAGGCTTCTTGATTGTTCTTAAGTGGACCATCTATTACCAACTCATAATAAAACTTGAATCCATAACTTGAACTTATAAATGAAAGAAGCTCCACCTTCACAGATATATGGAATAGTGTTGAACCTTAGAATTGTTCTTTCGCTGACATCCTTTCTCATCACTTTTCCCTACCTTTTTATAAATTCATAACTCCAATCAATGATAAATGACATATTTTATCTCATATAATGCATTTGAATTACCGCTATGTTATGTTTTGATGTTCTTGTTATTCGAATGAATTTTTGTAACTAAACTACAAAACACAACCTATTCTGCAGCTAATTGTTGTTTCTGTAGCTACTTTAATGGTTTGATAGGTTTCAAGGAGCGGATGAAGGAATGAGTCACATGGGCATATTTAGAATGATCCACATATGGATCTCGTCCTATCCACTTGGTTGAATTCGACATAAAAAGGTGCCTATGCTAGTGGTCAAAGTGCAGTCAAAGGACGTGATCCGAGAACGAAGAACTCTCGATTTGCTCTGACGTAGAAAATAAAAAGCTAACCACTTATATTTTTCTTCTATGTTTCAGGTGTAATTGCCATCTGTAGGCGGAAATAGCTCCAGCCAATTACGTTTAATTTTGTTCAAATACCATCTGTTTGAAAACTGAAAACAATCTTAATTTTTGTGAACGTTGTGTATACTTTGAGACTCTATTCTCTTCCATAATATGAAGACCATGTTCGTTGTTCAAGTTTCTTCTTTATGCGTGTATAGTCTGCTAGGATCTCAATTCAGTCTATCGTAGAGGGCCCCTGCATAGAAGGAGGTTTCATTAGTTGTATTAGTTTAATTTCATTACTCTGTTTTGTCAATTCATAAGTTAGATTTATATTTCTTTGCAGCTAATCTTCAGATTAAATTATCTATCATTTCATAGATTAAATTCATAAATACTTTCTTAGAATTAGCTTTAGAATGAATGTGCAATATTTTGTTACCAAAAACTTCTCAAGAAAGTAGTTCTTCTATTTTCCAAAATTGGATTATGTTTGAGGCATTAGAGTATACAGTTACCTTAGTTTTCTTTACATGTATTTACACTTCTTTTCTAGATTAATCTTTCAATTAAATGTATAATTAGATGCTTGTAGATCATGTTAAGAGGATGACTTTGTAATTCATACAAATTGGATGATTGAGTATTTAAAATATACAGTAGTTGAGTTTTCCTTGACATGTTTTTACACTTCTTTCCTAGATTAAAATCCTCAATTAAATGTATAATTAGACGCTTGAAAATCATGTCAAGAAGATGAATTTGTCATTCTTCCAAATTGTATGATTGAGTAGTTGGTCATGCAGTAGTTGCTTTTAAAATATACAGTAGTTGAGTTTCCTTTACATGCTTTTTAAATGCTTTCTTAGATTAAATATTTAAACTAAATTATAATCAATTTCTTGTAACTCATGTCATGAAGATGACTTTGTCATTCTTCCAAAATTGGATGATTAATTAGTTGGTCATGCAGTAGTTGCTTTTAAATTCCTTTGAATTTTCTTTTATTTATATTAGCATTGTCATTTCAATTCTTAGTCATATTTTAATCCATGGAGTAGAATTGAATTAAGATAGCTTAGAATTAGCTTTAAATTCCAAAAGTTCAAGGACATTAGAATAAATGTTTTGTTTTGTAGATCAGATTCTGACCATTTAAAGTTCGATTCATTTTATGCAAATTAGAATAGTTAAAGAACGTTTCCTTTTCTTCCTTCTTTCAAAATTAGTTTTAACATTAAAACTTCATTATATTTAGTTGATTCATTTCATATTTCTCATTCCTTAAAATTAACCTTTAGACATAAAGAAACAAACCCCCCCCAAAACAACAAAAAAACAAACACAACAAAGTAAGAAGAAGGTTAACTAAGCATATATAGTGCACTACACTTCATCAAATTACTAACCTTGGTTTATGATTTATTATAATAAATTTAAGACATTAAATTGGCTAAACATTTTGGCATCGTTTTCAGGAAGTATAATTAGGTAACCTTATTTATTACATCTAAAACAAATGACATGCATAGAGAAAGAGATTCTAGGGGTAGACTCATAGCTAGAGACAGGAGTTTAATTCCAACAACACCACTCACCCAAAGAAGATCCTAGATCTCCAACAGAAGGAGTAACCTTTTTCACCTCTATAGGAGAACACATTCTAGCTGAAGAGTTAGAAATTCCTAGTGGGGAAGAAGAAGAAGAACCTTTATTCAATATCCCATTGATAGAAGAACTAGAGGAAGATCAATTAACTTTACAGTTAGAACCTCATATTAGCTCCGAGGAATCTACAATGGCAAGAGAAGGAGAAGAAGAAGGAGAAATTTTAAATGGAGAAAATATATTATTTGGAGGAGGAAGAGGTGGAGGACAAGGTAGAGGGAATAGAGGAGGAGGTGAAGGAAATAGAAGAACCAAGGAATATGATAATTATTTTGGATTCCCTATAATTAATGAGGATACAAATTCCATAATGAAAAATATTTCACCTTCCATTCTTCCAAATTTCCATGGATTAAAGAGTGAAGATCCTGAAACCTTTTTGTTTGAATTTAAAGTTTTATGTATATCTTATGACTACTTACGAGACTCTAAAAAACTAAAGCTATTTCATGCAACACTTAAAGGAGCATCTTTAAAATGGTTCATGGGTTTAGTCACACAATCTATCAAAACATGGAGTGATACAAAAAGAGCATTTTTAGAAAGATATTTGGATTATTGCATACCTATTAATAGGAAGGATGAAGTATTCATGATGATGCAAAAAGAGGATGAGAACCTGGAGGATCTAATTGAAAGATTCAATTATAAGATAAAAAGAGCTAAAATGGAAAACTTAGATCAAGATACTTTAAAATCCATCTTGTTAAAATCCATTAGGGATGAATGCATAGAAATTCTCAACATGATGGGTAGGGGAGACATCTCTCAACTCACATTACCTGAAATTGGTGGATTATGTATTCATCTCTCAAGGGGAAAATAAAAAACTGGGAAAAATCCAAGAGATCCTTCTCTTTCTAGAGTGAATAAATTTGCAACTGGAATAGTAAGTAGGACAGCAATTGGAAATATGCTTGATGAATTTAAAACAGATATTTTAGGGAGTCTTAGTGAATATATAAACACCTTTAAATTAAAAAACAAGCAAAAAGCCGAAACTGATGCCTTAACTATTTCCTGTCCTAAATGCAGAAAGAAGCATGCTTTAAGGGAATCTCCCCTTGATGTAAAATTCATAAATACCTATGTGATTTTCTCATAAAATCATGAAACTAAGAGTTTCCCTTCAATCCCAGGTCTTAAGGTTGTTTTTCAAGAAGAAGTAAATTCAAATCCAGTAGAACCTCTTTGCTTTGTCTCTGGAAGACCATGCCAGGGGCCACAAACTCAAGGTTTTAACAACCAAATGTATACTCAGCCCCCACCAAATAATTTAAATTCTTGGCAACAACCTTGGTCCAAACCTCAACCTTGGGCACAAGGAATGAAAAATCTCTATGTTAGATATTCTTGTTACTACCAATACCTCCATCTTATCCAAACTATCCTCCCCAATAATTTCCAAAAAAAAATCAACAACCGCAACTCCAAAACCAAAACCCACAACATTCATTACCATTTCCACAAAGACCAAACCAACTACCTGCCCTACAATTTCCAAAACCCAATAATAAAAATCCTCAAAATTCTTACACTATAGAAGGACAACAATTTCCAACTTACATGATTACACCACTAGATCTTAATGATGTTCAACTAATATTTGGTAGAATATTAGAAAGGAAAAAACCTTATGTTGTTATTCAAGAATAGTATAATTTTGATGAGGAAATTTCTCTACAACAAAATAAAATTTCTGAAGAAGGAACATATCTTCAATAAAACCAGAATTCTAAAAATGAAAAACAAGAAAAACAAATAAACTCAACTCCTATCATAGAGCAACCATCAGTATTTATTTATAACCCTCCTTTTCCTGAAAGATTAAAATTTGATAGAGGGGTAGAAAAACATATAATGTTGCCCAATTATTTTTATATATGAATTGAAAAATGACTGTATCAAAATTCTTTTACTATAGGCCATTAAAGAGATTCAAATGTTAGCCAAAAAAATAAGAGAGTTAAGCATGAAGAAACCATGAATAGAAGCAAAAGAAATAAAAATAATTCAACTAGTAGGAAAAATTGCAGATATTATGATGGGTAAAATTTCCATACGAAAATATTTAGATCCAGGAAGTCCAGTTGTAAAAACACATATCAATGGTATTGAAATCCCAAACACATTGATTGATTTAGGAGCAACTATAAACATCGTGAGCAAACAAACCATGGAACAACTCAAGCTTCCAAATGTTCAATATACATCTACATTATTGCAATTAGCAAACATATTAGTAATCAAGCCAGATGGTGTATTAGAAGAAAATTCCGTATCCTTAGAATCTTGGGAGTATCTGGTGGATTTTATGATTTCAACCCCAAAGAAAAATCTAGGAGGACATCCACTAATATTAGGAAGACCTTGGTTGGCTAGAGTTGATGCTTTTATTAGTTGTAGATCTGGTGACATGTATATCTTTGATGGTAATTCAACGAAGAAATTCACTCTATATCCTCTAGCAAAAACAATCATAGAATTAGAAGATGAAAAATGGATTGATGACGACAATTATATACAACCTCTCTTTACTATTTCTGGTATTAGTGAAGATAGTCAAATCTTAAATTCAATGGAAAACTTTGAATCATTTTAAAAATATGAACATGATCATTTTCAAGAACAATGCAATATTGAATACTTGTCATCTAGGCAGATATCTCTATATTTTATGGAATAATTTGGTAACTCTAAAGTTGAAATCTTTCCAGGGAAATCTTTGAACATAAACAAAAACTTGGAAAGATTACAACAAGAAAAGTTAATTGAAACATTAAAACAACATTCTTTTGCATATGCATGTGAATAAACTGACATTAAATTAATTAATCCTAAGAATTGTATACATCACATCTACATTGAGGAAAATTGTAAACCTATCAGACAACCTCAAAGAAGGATGAATCCAAATCTTAGGGAAATTGTGAAAGAAGAATTGCAAAAATTGCTAGATGTAAACTTCATTTACCCAATTTCAGATAGTTAGTACGTTTTTCCTTAGTGTTTTTACCTAAAAAGAATGGTAAGTTGAGGGTATGCATTGACTATCGAGATTTGAATAAAGCTACCCTAAAATATCATTTTCCTTTACCTTTCATAGATAAAGTATTGGATAGATTAGTAGGAAAAAAGTATTTCTCATTCTTGGATGGTTTTAGTGGTTACAATCAGATTCAGGTTGCACCTAAAGACCAATATAAAACCACATTCACCTGTCAATGGGGAACCTATGCCTACCGAGTGCTTCCTTTTGGTTTGTGCAATGCACCTCCAACATTCCAAAGGGTAGTATTAGGAATTTTTTCCGATCTAATAAACGATCATGTGGAGGTATATTGGATGATTTTATAGTTTATGGGAATTCATTTGAATAAACTTTAGAAAATTTGGAAAATGTTATTAAAAGATGTAAAGAAGAAAATCTTTCATTAAGTCATGAAAAATGTTTTATGATGTTTTCTGAAGGAATTGTTTTAGGAAATCACATTTCAGAAGATGGCATCAAAGTTGATTCATCTAAGGTTGAATTCATCTCCAAATTATTAGTTCCAAGTTGTCAAAAGGCTATTAGAATTTTTCTAGGATTCACAGGGTATTATAGAATATTTATAGAAAACTTCACTAAAATAACATCCTGTTGAGGCCTCGGAATTCCACTGCCAAAACATGGGGGAAAACCACCTAGTACAGACCTTAAAGCAGCTCCTTTTGGTGTAGTGGCTCTGACTAGGGATAATGGGACCAGTTTCCCAATAAGGATGATTTTGAGGGTGTTGTTAATATATCATTCAAATGGATAATTATTTTAATCTATATGCATCTATCTAAGCTATTTAATCTAATATATACCCAGGTTGTTTTTCATTTATGTGATCTAAAATGATATCTTTCAATTGTTAGTAATATAGATCATTTAACAGTTGAAAGAGGTGAAAATTATGTAAAATGATTCTTCTAGCAAAGTAATTTGCATTGAAGAATTGTGAAAGAAATATCACATTTATCAGTGTGATTACATATTCAATAAGAAACCATAGTTAAATATTAGAACATAAGTGCATGTAATATTGATATATAATGACATTTCAAATATATAATGCAATAAAAAGATGACTGTCAATCTATAAAGTAAGACTTAATACAAGTGAATAGAAGTACCATATGTATGAAGTTCTACTCATGTAAACTCACAGCAATGAATCCGCTCTTTCTCACTTTTAAGCAATTTAAAGAGTATAGTAGTGCAACATTAGTTAAAAAACTTTAATTGTCAAAAGATAACAGATGTGTTCCGTTAATTCATCAAAGCACTTACAAAATTACAATAGTGCATTCTTTGCAAATGTTTTTGACAAATTTTTGGACCCTTCTCTAGATGCATGAGAAGGGTTTAAATATTAAACTAACTATAAACTAAAATATATTATTACAAAAATATAGAGGTTTCAAACAACCTTCCTCATAAAGCTAACTTAAACTACAATCTGGGAAACTAAACTAACAATTCTGATTTATGAGTCTCGCCCTTTCTTCTGAATGTGGTCACAAAGTTGACAAATATCTAACATTGCTTTGAGCTGAGCTGGCTGAGATATCCTCGATATGATCTCTCCCTTGAAAATAGTACTTGAGAGTACTGACTGAGATCTCTTTGTTTAATTTGTAAGAGACTGCAGAGTTTTATGTTGATGATAAGGTTTGATCAAAAAAATCCAGTAATTTTCTTGATTAAACTTAGTTACCTTTTTAATAATTTTCTCCTATATATCTTCTCTCTGCTTCCACTATGTTTCCACCTGTCTTGTTTCTGAGAACACATTAGATGTGTGCTCCTTGAGAAGTTCTGCTCTAGAAATTTGTTCACACAGAGATTCAATAATCTCACTTGATATCTTGAATGTCTTTGCTGCTTCTTTCTCTGCTTGTTTGATTTGTACTTCCCATTCTCTGAATATAATTTCTTTGTGAAGCTTATCTACTTGAGGTAGATTAGCTTCATTCCTCAAATATGATACTTTCCATTGGATGTGTTCTTCAATTTAACAACTTCTCTAGTTCTTTTACTCTGGCTTCCTTTTGCTTTAGCAACAATCTAACCTCAGTAGCTTTATAAATAGTAGCAGTATCATATGTCCCTTCATACTGTGATAATTTGGTTAGATTTTCAGTAGGATCATATAAGGAATATTTCCATAATACATCAATTGATTCATCTGTAGGCTTTGAAGTTGTTTCATCAATTCTCCTCCTTTTGTTTCTTTTAACTATAACCTTATAACTAGGACTGTAGAAAATATCCAACGAAGGAATATCTTCAATTTGTAGAACTATATGATTTGTAGGGTATACTGGTATGATTTCTTTAGCATGCATTTCTAGAACTCTTTGTAGTGGATTAACAGTTTCCACTATCTTTTGGGAGTGTTCAGGTTTCTAGAAACTCGTTGCCTGATCAGTATTGGGATTCTCCTTAGGATTTTTTATTGCTTCAGAAAAATCCTTCCATTCATCTATAAGATATTTTGTTTGTGGTGAACTGGACTGATCTAGTATACTATGACTATTATAAACTACCTGAGAATCTAATTATGTTCCATTATTTATCTTTTCCTCTAGCATCTCTATCTCATGGATTACTTGGTCAATTATCTTTTCTGGGCTTTCCTTTTTAGATTCAGATTCATTTTTAGAGTGATCCAAATTACGGGATTGCTATGTGATTGACTTGATTCATCTTCAAACATATATTTTACTTCATCACCCAATTTGATACTTGGAGTGTGTTTGTTGTCATCTTCAATAGTTAACAAATTGAGAGGGATTTTCTCTAGTCTCCTATTTCTGTACGTTTGGAAAGCTTCAAAATCATCTTGACTTAGTTGGCTGGATGTGTACTTGATAATGTCTGAAAACTTTTCCATGCCCTAAAAGAGATCATCAAATCCATCTCTCTTTTACAAAAGGCTTTAACTTGAGCTCTGTGATGTAATTTTTAATTACATCATTTGGATCATATAACCTTTTTGGAATTACTACCAATTTCAATAAATGGATGTTGAAAACTTCCTTGTAAGTATTTCTGATGTTAAACAGTGCAAAAGTGCCACACTGTACAGGGTAATTAGGCCAAACAGCCTTTTTAGCATCTTTCAGTTCTTTCTTGACACCATTAACAAGCTGATAGGTTATTTATCTTGCAAGTAACTTATCAGGAATGTAGTAGGGTAAAAAATGGGGAGAAGCATAACTCCCCAATACTATAATATATATAAAATTATCCTCTGAAAACCATCTAGCTACAGAAAGGATATATGCATTGGCTTCTTCAAAAACCCTTGGGGCCTTTTTATTGAAAATCATTTGGTGCATAGGAAATATGACTTCGTAAAGGATTTTATAGAAGTGTAGGTGGAAGTTTGTATCCCAGAGTTCTCTGTTGAATGTGAATTGGGGTAGGGTTTTGGGTCGTCCATTTCCATCTAAGGGTAGGAAAACTAGAAGTAAAACAGATAGCGTCCATGACATAGGAAGACATATAAAAGGGAGGTATTTATCTAGATGAAATACTCCTTTTATTCCTATATTCAGTAATTTGTTTGGCTAGATTATCAAATAAGATGTTTACCCAATTCAAGATTGATGAATTGATGATTGTGTCAATCAAGGGAACCCATTCTATTGAAAATCTAGTGTGATCAGGTCTGGAAAATAATCTACATAACATACCAGCAACATAATGGTAAGGATTAGGAAATTGGGTAATTGGGTACGTACCAAGCTTATCTTGCTTCAACTTCCCCTATTCCTCCTTCCATTCTTTAATGACTTTGATAGGATCTTGATGTTCTCCTATAAATATTTGCGAAAAGTATTTGTCATATTTCTACTACGGGGGTGGTAAATGATACATTGTTGTTAAATATTCTACCCTGAAATATCCCATAGTTTCTCCCTTTGAATTCTTGAACATTTTATCTTCAATGTATAAGTGATCAATCACCCACTTAACCATGTCTGTGTAAGGGATAATATTTGGTCTTTGATCTATCTTGTGGACGTATGAGCATGCAACGTCAAAAAGAGTTGTGTCGGAGGTAGATGTCATGCCTGTCGAAGAAACTTTGGTTATCATCTTTGGTTCTTCACTTTCAAAAAGCTTATACATTGCATCCCATGTCAAAATGTTGCAATATTTGTTGCAGATGGTATCTGAAAATAAGGGGGACATCTCTGTACTTCAGCAGATGACGTCTGAGAAATCTCTTTTCCCTTTTTTCTCATTTTACTCTTCCTCAACTTGTTAACTAGTTTCCAGAAAACAAAGCGAATTTTACAAGTATAGAGAATCAAAGAGACAAATATATCATTTATTTCAAACACACACAAGCAGATATAAATCTATAAAGATATAACATCAATCATCAATCATAATTTCTGAATTAATATATCATACACCTTCACGCGTAAAATATATCAATCACTTTAAAGCCGTTAAGATCTCGAATTTCATTTTGATATGACACAAGTTACATCACATGCTTGATCCATTGAATTCTATCAGCGCAGTTATCTAAAGTCATAATTTATAACCATTCGTAATACTTACCCTTAAAGATTGAGAAATGTGATCTGTGCAAATTGCAGATCACAACTTTTATAGGATAACAATTTGGCATATGTTATAAGTTGTGCGAAATGGGAATTGTGCTTTTTGCAGAACTTAAGTGATTGTGATTGCCAAAGGTTTTATATTCATTTCTTTATTTTCTTGTCGGGTCCCCGAAGTCGCAACTTATATCAATTTTCTTTTAATGTTTTTTATTGTTTAAGTGAGGTGTGATGCGATAAAGTAAATATAACAGTGATTGAAGTTTTTGCAAAGTTCAAACATATCGTCGAAAAAGTTGAGCACATATCACGGCTTGCACATTTTAAATTTTATGAGTCTTTGAAAAGATATGCGATTTGTGATGCGCTCAGGAAAAGTAAAGTGGAAAACTTTAAAAGAAAATATTTATTTCCTAATTTTTTTGTTTAGAAAATTAAAAGAATTTCCTATTTATTTCTAAAGGGTCCCTATTTATAAAAATAAATGGGGGGTTGTTGTATAGCACAACACATCCCCACTCTTCAAATTTCTTACCAAATATTGTGAATTCAGTTCGAATCCTAATTGCCAATTGGCATTTGAAACTTTGGAAACAAAAATTTCTGAAGCACCTATCTTAAGAGGTCCAAATTGGAAACTGTCTTTTCACATTTCAACAGATGCTTCAGATACAACTCTAAGAGCTGTATTAGGAAAAAAATATTTGATCCCCTATGCCATATATTACACAAGAAAAAATTTGACTCCTGCTGAGTTAAATTACACTGTAACTAAAAAATAATTTCTAGCTTTTGTTCATGCTATCAATAAATTTAGACATTATATCAGCGACTATGAAACCTTTATTCATACATTTCACTATGAAATTATATGTTTAATGAATAAATATTTTACTAATGGCATAGTCACAAGATGGTTATTACTCCTGCAAGAATTCAATATCACCATTCTAGACTGGCCTGGAAAATAAAACACAGTTGCTCATTTCATGTCTAGAATTCAAAATGTTAAAAATGATACTCTAGTAAAGGATAATTTTCCTGATGAACATATTTTTTCAATAACTACTAAAAATCCTTGGTTTGTAGATATTTCTAGTTACTTAGTCACAAGAAAATTACTAGCACACTTTTTTCCTAGAGAGAAAATAAAAATTATTCAAACAAGTGCATTTTACTCAGGGGTTAATGATCAATTGTATAAAACAAGTCCAGATCTCATCATCAGAAGGTGTGTTCGAGAAGATGAAATGCCTGAGATTCTCAAGGCATGCCATGATGAACCCTGTGGTGGACACTTTGTTGATATGAGGACTACCTATAAAATCCTTCATTTAGTATATTTAAGGTCGTCCATATTTAAAGATACCAGGGAGTATGTTAAAATGTGTGACAAATGTCAAAGAATGGGGAAACTTGTTCCTACAGATGAAATGCCATTACAACCTCAGTTTCTCATCGAACCATTTAAAAAATGGGCCGTGGATTTTATTGGACGAATCAATCCACCATCTAATCAAAATAAATATATTATGGTATGTACTGATTATGTCACTAAATGGGTAGAAGCTATAACACTTTCTTTAGCTAATAAAAATGTTGTAGTTAAATTTATTTTTGAGGATATTTTCACTCGTTTTGGTGTCCCAAGGGAAATTGTGACAAATCAGGGAACCCAATTTACATCCAAGTCAGTGGAGAAGCTTGTGGAGAATTAGAATATCAAACATAGAAAATCCACTCCTTATCATCCACAAGAAAATGGTCAATTAGATTCTACCAATAAAGTGATCAAAGGAATTCTCACTAAGACTGTACATCTACATAGGAATGATTGGACAGATAGACTTCCTGAGGCCTTATGGGCCTACCAAATGACATGGAGGAATACAATAGGACATACTCCCTATGAAATTGTTTATGGGAAGAAATTCCTATTTCCTATAGAATTTTAGATCGAAACCTTCAAAATGGAAGTCTAATTAGGGCTTGACTTATCAGAAGCCTAGAAGCACAAATTGGAGCAACTTAATGAGCTTGATGAGATCAGGCAAGATGCAGTTCAAAGAACTAGTCTAGTCCAACAACAAAGGTCCAAATGGCATGATAAATATGTAAAGGAGAAAAAGTTTCAAGGAGGGGATTGGGCACTTTTTTTCAATTCAAAGTTCAAAGACTTTCAAGGAAATTTTCAGAATAATTGGCTTGGGCCTTATGAGACTGAAAAAGTATTTGAAAATGGAGCAGTCAGGATAAGGACAATTGATGAAGAAAATGTACCTCTTCTTGTGAATGGACATCGATCAAAAGTCTATCATAAGCCAATTTCAAGGGAGGATTTTATTAAAATTTTCCAAGATAATACTGATATGAATTTAGTGAAGAATAATCCTTCTTCTTCCCCAACTTAGTCTTTTTATTTTTCATATCTAAATAAAAAGAAAAAAGAAAAATAGAGAACAAATAATATATATATGTGTGTGTGTGTGTGTGTGTGTGTGTCCACGTATCTATATATATATATATATTAAAAAAAAAATGTATTAGTGTGAAAACCAATCAATGATTCACATCCTTATGCAAAAAATACAGGATGAAATTCATAGTTCTAACATCTTATATTTTCCATTCCATTTCTAAAAATCCCAAACATTTTGTTACCTTTCTTTTTTCTAAAGAAATAAAAAAGTAGTAAAGAACTACTTCCATTCTACAGCTGACATTTCATTCTGTAGCTGGAATTCCATTCTGCACCTAATACCACATTCTACAGCTCTATTACATTTTTCTTATAACCTACTGAAGCAATAATATCAAGCACAAGAAATTGAGAACTCCATTTTAAGATCATCATGGTAAAGGATACTTGAAGAATCAACAACAAGGAAATAGCAACAAAAGGTTAGTTCTAAAGGTATGATTACATAAATTTGTTTAAATAAAAAGATCAAAAGCATTAGCATATATAACGTACATGATCACATGCTGCCTCAATATGTTATGATTTGATTTGATTTAGATTCACATCATGTCATAAATATACCACATCATCCGCATCATATTTCATAACTATCCATAACGGATTCTCCCATTTATGATTAAACGACCATATCCTATTGTCGTAACCTATTCATATATGTTTCTTAAAACCCCATAAATAATTCACTTCACTCATATTTCCCTATAAACACTCAATTTCCTTAACCAGATTCGTAATCCAATTCACTTCATACATAAAATAAAAATTCTGAAGGCTAGACTCTTCACGATAGAAGACATGGGTTTGATATTCAGAATTGAATCAGTGGGAGCTAAATACATGGAGGGTTATCCTTAGATCAAAGAGATTCCATAGAAAGCTAAGTGGCTCCATTTTATAGAAAAAATTGATGGTTTCCACAAAGATATCACTAAGTATTTTGTGAGGTCTTTCGATGGAACAGAGGTTGAAATAGGAGACATAAATTTTTTAGTGATAGAGGCTTTCACAGCTAAAGCTACAAAGCTCCCAAGAGTTGGTGAGAGATGGTTTAAAAAAAAAATTTCACAATGAAGCATGGAGAGTTTTCCTCAAAAATCCAGGTATGGATACTTCTATTTACAAAAAGGGTATTCCTAGCTCAGTACTCAAGAACAAATGGAGAAACATGCTTTTACTTTTACATAATTTTATCACTTATGAAGCTAGATTTGGTTTCATGTTTGTTTATCATATTTGGTGGTTGATGAAATTTTTGGAGGATGGTGAAATAAACCTCCCTTTCTTTCTATTGAATAGTTTAAAAAGAATGTCTACAAATGTAAAAAAGAGGATTCAGTTTATAGAAAACACTATGCACCATCATGTTTTGGTAAAAATACTTCTTGAATTCCATTTGAAAATTATAGGAGACTCTTGGGATACTTTTCTAATCAGAAACCATTTCAAAGATGAGTCAAAGTAGCCCAAGGAAGACAAGACTAGAAAAAGTAGAAGAAGGAAGATTGATACAAGCATTGAAGACAGACCTTCACCTCCACTACAACAAGATGACGAGGAACTTACCCTTGTGGAGTTGATTAAAAATAAGAAACATGGTGGAGTTAAGACAAGAGGTAAAATAGAAAAGAATATCAAGGTTACAAGTGAAGAAAACTTAAACCCTACACAGCCTAGGAGAAGCTCTAGACCCTGAAGTTCAATGAAGAAGACACCATCACAAGAAAAAAAGTTTGTGAATTTAGAGGAGGAACCTCACGTTCCATCACCCATTAATGTCTCTCCTCCACATAATCCTATAAATTCTCCTATGCATAATTTTGAAGGTAGTTTGAGAAGAAGATCTCCAGGTATAGACCCAACACCGTAAGAGATATATGACTATATAGAGTCATTGGAGAAAATGAATGCAATAGTGAATCTAGGTATGCAAGAACAACCTATCAGTCCACAAGAACCTTTGGTTAACACTATCAACCAAGAAATTTATGAGCTAGAGTTACTGAATAGGCATATTATACAAGAGAATGAAGCTTTAAAGCATCATAACCATTTGGAGAAAGTCATTAGTGATAACACCATCCTACATTTAGGACTGTGGTAAAAGAAGAACGGAAAGTTAAAAAAAAAAAGAACAAATCATTGAACAGGAGAGTCATCAATATCAAATACAAACTCCTTATGAGGAATCCCAAGATGGCAGCCACCTTAATGAAAATCAAGAAGAGAAAACTTGATGTATTAGCAGAAGTGTCTGAAAAAATGCAATAGAGAAGGAAGTTCACATTTTTGATAATTGCATGAGGACATGCACTGGCTTGTTAGTGGGGGTATGTTGAACCTCAGAATTGTTCTTTCTCTAACATCCTTTATCATCACCATTCCCTACCATTTCATAAATCCATAACTCCAATCAATGATAAATGACATATTTTATCTCAGAGAATGAATTTGAGTGACCTCCATGTTATATTTGGATGTTCTTGTTGTTTGAATAAATTTTTGTAACTTAGCTAAAGAACACAACCTGTTCTATAGCTAATTATTGTTTCTGCAACTACTTTAATCGTTTAACAGGTTCGTAGGAGCGAATGAAGGGATGAGTCACATGGGCATCTTTAGAATGATACACATATGGATCTCGTCCTATCCACCTGGTTGAATTCGATAGAAAAAGGTGCCTATGCTAGTGGTCAAAGTGTGGTCAAAGGACGTGATCCGAGAACGAATAACTCTCAATTTACTCTGACGTAGAAAATCAAGAGTTAAACAATTAGATTTTGATTCTATGTTTCAGTTGTAATTTCCATCTGTAGGCAGAAATAGCTCCAAAAATTTACATTTAATTTTGTTTAAATATCGGTTGTTTGAAAACCAAAAACAGTATTAATTTTTGTGAACGTTTTATATACTTTAAGACTATGTTCTCTTCCATAATACAAAGACCATGTTCGTTGTTCCAGTTTCTTCTTGATGCGCATACATTTTGCTAGGATCTCAACTCATTATATCGTAGAGGGCCCCTACACAGAAGGAGGTTTCATTAATTGTTTTAGTTTAATTTCATTAGCTCTGTTTTGTCAATTCATAAGTTAGATTTATATTGCTTTGCAGCTAATCTTCAGATTAAATTGTCTATCATTTCATAGATTAAATTCATGAATTCTTTCTTACAATTAGTTTTAGAATGATTTTGTAATATTTTTCTTACCAAAAAAGTCTCAAGAAAGTAGTTCTTCTATTTTCCAAAATTGGATTATGTTTGAGGCATTAGAGCATACAATTACCTTAGTTTTCGTTACATGTCTTTCACTACTTTCCTAGATTAATCCCTCAATTAAATCTATAATTATATGCTTGTAGATCATGTCAAGAAGATGACTTTGTCATTCTTCCAAATTGGATTATTGAGTATTTAAAATATACAGTAGTTGAGTTTCCTTTACATGCTTTTAAAATGTTTTCTTAGATTAAATATTTAAACTAAAGTATAGTTAATTGCTTGTAAATCATGTCAAGAAGATGACTTTGTCATTCTTCCAAAATTGGATGATTGAGTAGTTGGTCATGCAGTAGTTTCTTTTCAATTCCTTTGAATTTTCTTTTATTTAGATTAGCATTGTCATTACAATTCTTAGCCATATTTTAATCCATGTATTATAATTAAATTAATATAGATTAGAATTAGCTTTAAATTCAAAAATCTCAAGGACATTAGAATAAATACTCTGTTTTGTAGATCAAATTCTAACCATTTAAAGTTTGATTCATTTTATGCAAATTAGAATAGTTAAAGAACATTTCCTTTTCTTCCTTCTTTCAAAATTAGTTTTAACATTAAAATTTCATTATATTTAGTTCATTCATTTCATAGTTCTCATTCCTTAAAATTAACCTTTAGACATAAAGAAACAAAACCCCCCAAAAAAACATAAAAACATACACAACGAAGTAAGAAGAAGGCTAACTAAGCATACATAGTGCACCACACTTCATCAGATTACTAACCTCGGTTGATGATTTATGATAAGAAATTTGAGACATTAAATTGGCTAAACAAATAGAATTACCAAAGGATCTTGATAATCATGAAAAATCACCTCTTCTTGATGAGTAAAACCATGAGGGTTGAACTCATTCATAATTTATGGCTTCTTTTGTCCTATGTCTTCAATTTCAATAACATCATCAAATAAAAAGGACACAATATATTCGTCTTCTATTTCGTGTAAATAAAAAAAACCATCCATGCATCCTTGAGCATCTTCAAATAGGACATCCATATTGTGTGTATCAAAACTAATCTTTTTCTTATCAAACAAATCAGATATAATATTTGGTAGTTTTTCTTGAGGACTGTCATCTTGATTCTGAAAACTAACAGCTCATATAAAAACAACTTTATGTATATCATCCACGTCATTTTGATGATCCCAAAATAGAATAGGTGAAACCTATATATTCAGCTCTTCATGTAGCTCGGGGGTACCTAAAAGTGAACTTTCATCACATGTTACCTCAAAGTTGAGAATTGTCATGCATGTATTTTCAACAACCTGATATTCAGGAGTTTCTTCTTGAAATAAAGTATCAAAAAAGGAGTGGGCTAAAAAACAATTTGAATGATTTGGCTCATACCTTTGACTTCATATAGATTGAAAAGGCTGAAAATCCTCATAAATTTCATGTTATATGACTTGACTATCAAATTGATGATCCATTTCATCTTCAACTAATAAGAGACATCTGCTTGTTGGAAAATTTCTCGATCATCATGACAACTAGTTTGCGAAGAAATTTTATAAAGTGCCTCTAATATCTCCTGACCATCCATACATTCTACATCATCATCAATACTTTTAATATAATGAATGAAACCTTTCCAAATATTATAACAATATTGAAACAATGGTGATGCAGGATAAGACTTCCCATAATGTCCAAAAAATATTCTATGAATATCTTTAAGAGAACACAATCTTCCTAATTTCAACCCTTCATACCATACTCTAGCCTTGTCTTCTAGGGTAGCCTTAAACATCTTCATGAGAAAATCCTCAGAAAAATAAACACTCAACCTACATACATGTATATGGAATTTAACCAAATGCATACCAACATAATCTTTATTTTCATATTTGAACATGGTAAGTGTTTAGTCGATTTAGTGTTCCTAAATTGCTTCCATTAATTATCAACCAGGGCTTGTAACTTTGATGAAGTGTAGTGCACTATATGTTCCTAAGTGACCTTTTCCTTACTTCGTTGTTTTGATGTTTTTCTTATTGTTTTGGGGGTTTTGTGTTTTTAGTCCTTAGTGTGTTGTCCTAGTTTGAAAAGTGAGAATAAATCTAATTAAAAAGGAAGAAAAGGAAGTGCTATGAAACTAAGTTAATTTCCTATGAAAGAAGAAAAAGTTTTATAAACAAGTTTTGAGGCCTAGCTCTTTTTGTTCTTGACAAAAGATAAAGCAAGTACTTTCAATTAGTGAGTAAACCTAATCCATGGATCTATGACTCAATTGAGATTTGAAAATGAAAGCAGGGAAATATGGCAACTATTGTACTTCAGATTGTTTCAACTTCAATGATTATGTCAACACCCTATGAGATGAAATCAACTGCTTGTACTTTAGTTGTTGAAATACAAAACAAAAAAATGCAATTGAAATTTATCTAAGATGTTTTAATTACTCCATCTACCCAATATGTGGAGAGTTAGCCCCTTGAGGTAATGTATCTAAGCAATCATTGCATCCGTCTAAACTAAAGAATTACAATAACTCAAACACTGCATGGAATCTAATCTGTAATCATCCTTGCAAAGTATATTCAAATTAGTCTCTGTCAGGATGACCTTTGAAAGATTGTTTTGTTGCAATGAAGTGACGATCTTCTATCGGCAACTAATTAAGTGAATAATTGACTTATCACGACTCATCCAATTCTGAAGCTTGTGACCCCTTAGTATGGCTTTTGGATAAACCAATTACACCCTTAATTCTTAGAAAGAAAATAACAGGGAATGAAATCTATTCAGCCACTGCACTCATAAATCATTTAGCCATTCAATATAAGATTTGGTAAATAGGAAAAATGGACTTCATAAATGCTTAGTTAAACACAGTAATTGACAACTATTTTGAAAGATGAAAGCAATAAACTAGGCAACCATGCTTTTAGACACTTCAAATTTTATTCCAATACTGAAGACAGAGTTACCAATCTCCTTGAAAATGTTTTGGAAGGCCAATATACACAGTTGCATTTAACTATTGAAAATTTGGAAATTAAGCATGAATGGAAAAATACAGAATTGAAGAAAATTTAACTAGAAAGCATAAAAACCTCCTTAGGCAGTAGGGGCCCTCTGCTACCAAGTTGGTGAACTCCTTAACTCCTTAAAAGTGTGATCAAAACAACATTCAGGAATTGATCTTCTTTATTAAAATAGAGTATCTAACTGTATTTCTGAACTTGTGCTACAAAAGAGTTAGTTTTTTTGGTTCTCCAAAGCCTTTATTTATAAGTAAAATGCATAACTAACTATGAATAAATATAGCTACAGGTGTATCTTCAAATTACAATCAAACTAGGACTCTTAGTACTCGTGATTTGTGGTAGAGCAAATCAAGAGTCCTAATTCTCGTGTGAAACAATATCTTAACTTTGATCTTTGACCATCGGATTAGACCTCTTTATTTTTCGATCTGGTCCTTGTGGATAGGAACAAATCCATGTAGGAAGGATTCTAAAACTACCCATGTGGACCTTTCCTTCAATGGACACCTGTAACATATTCAACCAAAAAATTAGCTATGGAACATACAGTCAGCTGCGGAACATTTGCATTTTATAGCTATTCTGCACAAAATTATTAAAATAGAAAAAACCATGAAAATAAAATATGTTAATCAATTGCATGTATCCTTGGGACAATCCTAAACATTCTTCATTGATTGGGGCTTATGAATTGATGAAATAGGGGTGAAATAAGATGAGAAATTTGTAGAGAAAAGGGAAATTCTAGGGTTCAACATACCCCCACTGAAAAACTAATGCATTTCCTCATGCAATTTACCAAAATTTCAAGTTCTTCTTCCTTACTGCATGTGATCTGATACTTCAACCAAAACATCCAGCCTTATTCTTCTGTTTCTTTTGGAAGCCAGTGTCATCCTTGGATTTTCATGAGTAATTTAAACCTGCAGTTTATGAGGATTATGTTCAACCTCTTGTTCTTCTTCTTCAGTTTCTTGTTTTCCTTATGTAGTATCCCTAGCTGTAGAATAGAGTTTTCATTTATTTCATTTTTCAACTTAACCTTCTCTTTCAAAATCTCATTTTCATTCTTAATGTGCCTATTCAATATCTCCAACTTGTACTTATCTTTCTTGAGGGTTTATATTGGAGGTCTTGCGGATTGATAGGTACCTCTTGATTCTTTGAGGCATTTATTTCCAAGGATTCCACATAATCATAGATTTCTTGCTGGACTGGGTCTATACTAGGGGATCTCCTACTAGGGCCTTCTTCAAAATGATGTAGAGGAGAGTTTTTAGGACTAAATGTAGGAGAATTGTTAATTGGTGTTTGAACTGGGGTTGCTTCATCTTCTATATTTATAAATCCTTCCTTATTTATCAATGTCTTTTTCATCATTCCTCGGAGTCTAGAACTCCTTCTTAGCTTTATTGGATTCTCATCCTCTTCATCAATATCCTCACTTGCCTTCTTTTCTTTTCCTCTGGCCCTAATTTGCTTTGTATTTCTATTAACTTCTCAGAAATTAGTTCTTCATCTTCTGCTTGTGGTGGAGTGTCAAGTTTGTTAATAACCATGTCAGTTTTCCTTATTTTGCTTCTCCTAACATTATCTTCTTTAGGTGGTGATTCTTCGTGTTCTCGAAAATTATTTCTTACAAAAAATCCTTCCCAACTGTCCCCTGTGCTCCTTAGATAGAATTCAATCAGTATTTTTACTAGACCATGATGATATAGAGTGGTTTCTAAAATTTGAACTCTCTTTTGGACATTGGAAGCCATTCTCTTTAATCTATTGAGTAAAAAGAAAGGTAAATTTATTTCACCATCTTCTAGGAAATTCATTAATAGCCTGATATGGTAAAAATAAAAAGTCCCAAACCTCCCTTCACATGTTACAAATTTTTTCAAAATTAGCAAAAATTTTCTCCACTTACTTTGTAAAGCACTGCTTATAATTCCTTTTCTAAATATTGAAACATCCATACCTGGATTTTTCGGTATCTCCTTCCAAGAATCATTATGAAATTCCTTTTTTCTTAAACCACCGTTCTCCTTGCCTTGGGAGTCCTGTTGCCTCAGCCAAAAAATATTCTGTTATTGTGAATTTGATGTCTCCAATCTCTACTTCTGCTCCAACAAAATATCTAGCAAATGATTTTGTAATTTACTTATGGAAGCCATCAATTTTTTCCATAAAATTCAACCATCATGCTTACTGTAATAGCTCCCTGACTTGTGGATATCCCTCCAGATATTTGACTCCTACTGGCTCTATTCTGACAATTAGACCCATTCTTCACCTGTGCAGAGTATCTTCCCCTTCAGAATTACCTTTCTATAGATTGGCTGCAAATTTTCATGTTTTTCCCTTAAAATTATCTCTCTGTGTTTGAAGATGGATTAACTGTAGAATGATTCTTAACCCTCATAATTACCTCTCTGTACTTAGAGATGGATTGGCTACAAAGTGTAATGGAGGTGAATGAATGATGGAGGTAATTAAGCTATGAAGGAAAATGAAGTGGCTACGGATCTGATGGAGAGTTTATCATGAACTTGTGGGGAAATAAGTGAATGATACGATCTTAAGGAGATGTGGACTAATAGGTTACGTTTGTGATTATGACCATTGTTCATTAATCAAGGTTCTAATGAGGACCGATGTGGAATTTTGGATAAGGGATATGGCCAAGATATGTTAATCAATTCGAATGATAGGTTGTTTAGGAAACATATGATTATACACATTGTATCTGTTTTATGTTTTAAATTTTTGCTATTAAAATAATTTTCACAATTTACCTCAAAATTTTGACCTTGTGAATTTTTGTGCTTGATGTTGTTCCTTTGGTCCTTATTTTTTTGTGGCATGGTGGTATTTTTAGAACATAGTCCCATGGTCCCTTCTTGAAATCACCTTGTCTTTACTTGTTGGAGTAGGTTGCAGAGTTAGATTGGCTACAGAATATAATCAACTTCAGAATGTGAACAACTGCAAAATGTACCTTGCTACAAAATATGACTTGGCAAGAGAATATGAAGTATGGATATGGAATGTGAATGTGGAGTGAGATGGAATATGAATATGGAGTGAAATGAAATGTTATGATAAAGTAAAAAAAAAATGGGAGTGGAATGAGATGAAATATGGAGTGAAATGAATTTTTCAATTTGTGTTTTGCAATTATGAACATTTAACTATAGAAAGAAAAATGAAAGTATATGATGTCAGAAAGTTCTGATTTTCACCCTATACTTTCTACATAAGTATGCCAATCAATGATTGGTTATCATAATTATACTTTTATTTTTATTTATTATTATTATTATTATTATTTACTTATTTATTTATTTGAAAACTGATAGAAAAATAAAGTTTAAGTTAGTGAAGAAGAATTATTCTTCTTCACTAACTCCATATCAATGTTATCCTAAAATTTTCTGAGAAACTCTTCTCTTGAAAGTGGCTTATGATATACCTTCAGCCTATGACCATTTACAAGAAGAGATACCTTTTCTTCATCTATTGTTCTGATCTTTACTGCTTCATTTTCAAAGACTTTCTCAATCTCATATGGCCCAAGCCAATGAGTTTGAAATTTCCTTTGAAAATCCTTGAATTTTGAGTCAAACAAGAGTGCCTAGTCCCCTTCTTGGAAATTTTTCTCTTTTATATACTTTTCATGCCATTTAGTCCTTTGCTGCTGGACTATGCTGATTCTTTTGATTGCATCTTGTCTGATTTCATCTAGTTCATTAATTTGTTCCAGTCTATGCTTCTGTGCTTTTGTCAAATCAAGTCCCAGTTGGATTTCCATCTTGAAGGTTTGGATCTGAAATTATATGGGGAACAGGACTTGTTTCCCATAAACAAGTTCATAAGGAGTATGTCTTGTTGTGTTTCTCCATGTAGTTTTATAGGCCCATAAGGCTTCAGGAAGCCTTTCTGCCCAATCTCTTCTATGCAGATGAACAATATTTGTGAGAATTGCTTCAATCACCTTGTTGGTAGATTCAACCTGACCATTTTCTTGTGGATGGTAAGGGGTAGAATTCTTGTGCTTGATTTTGTAATTTTCTACCATCTTTTGCACCATCTTTGATGTAAATTGAATCCTTGATCTGTTACAATTCCTCTTGGAACACCATAACGAGTGAATATATCCTCAAAAAGAAAATTGACTAAAGATGATTCATTAGAAAAAGGTAATTCTTTAGCCTCTACCCATTTAGTGACATAATCGGTGCATACCAGAATATACTTCTTTTATGTAGATGGAGGATTAATAGGTCCAACAAAATCCAAAGCCCATTTTTCAAAAGGTGGAATATGTACCTAAGGTTGTAATGGCATTTCATTTGAAGGATCAGGTTTCCCTACCCTTTGACAACTGTCACACCTTTTGACATATTATTAGGTATCTTTGAATATGGATGGCCAATAATATCCTAAATGAAGGATTTTATAGGCTATTCTCTTGTCAGCAAAATTTCCACCGCAGGGTTCATCATGACATGCCTTAAGAATTTTAGGCATCTCATCTTCTTGAACACGTCTTCTAATGATAAGATCTGGACCTATCTTGTACAATTCATTAGTAATCCATGAAAACTTTGCACTTGTTTGAATGATTTTTATTTTCTCTCTAGTACTCATACTCAAAGGTAATTTCTCTGTAACTAAGTAATTGGCAATATCTGTAAACCAAGGGGTTCGAGTAGTTATTGCAAAGAGATATTCATTTGGAAATTTATCTTCAACTGGAGTGTTGTCTTTAATATTTTGGATTCTAGATAGAAAATTAGCAACTGTATTTTGTTTTCCACGCCTATCTAGAATAGTGATGTTAAATTATTGTAGGAGCAATAACCATCTTGTAACTCTGCCATTCGTAATAGATTTATTCATTAAATACCTAATTGCAGAGTGATCTGTGTGAATAAAGGTTTTATAGCCTATTATGTAATGTCTGAATTTATTAATAGCATGAAAAATGGATAAGAATTCTTTTCCAGTTATAGTATAATTCAAATCTGCAGGAATCAAATTTTTACTTGAATAATAGATGGCATAAGGGATCAGGTCTTTTTGTCCTAACACAACTCTTAGAGATGTGTCTGAAGCATCTGTGGATATATAAAAAGGTAGTTTCCAGTTAGGCCCTCTTAAGATGGGTGCTTCAAATATTTTTGCTTTTAGGGGTTCAAATGCTAACTGGCAGCCAAAATTCCATTTGAATTCACAATCCTTGGTGAGTAATTTGAAGAGTGGGGATGCTATTTTGGTGAAGTTTTCTATGAATCTCCTGTAATACCCTGTAAATCCTAGAAAACTTCTAACATCTTTCTGGCAACTTGGAACTAATAGTCTAGAGATGACTTCAAATTTTGATTCATCTACTCTAATTCCATCTCCTAAGATGTGATGGCCTAAAACAATCCGTTCAGTAAACATCATGAAACATTTCTCATGACTTAGTGAAAGGTTTGCTTCTTTACACCTTTTTACAACTTTTTCCAAGTTTTCTAAATCTTCTTCAAATGAATTACCATAGATTGTAAATTCATCCATGTATACTTCTACACAATCATGTATTAGATCAGAAAAGATTCCTAGTACTGCCCTTTGGAATGTTGCAGGTGCATTGCATAATCCAAAAGGTAGTACTCGGTAGGCATAAGTTCCCCAAGGACAGGTGAATGTGGTTTTATCCTGATCTTCAGGTGCAACTTGGATTTGATTGTAACCACTGAAACCATCCAGGAATGAGAAATACTTTTTTCCTGCTAATATATGTGTCTAACACTAGATCTATAAAAAGTAAAGGAAAATGATCTTTAAGAGTAGCTTTATTCAATTCTTGATAATCAATGCATAACCTCCACTTACCATTTTTCTTGGGTAAAATCACCAAAGGAGAAACTCACTGACTATATGAAATAGGATAGATAAAGCTGACATTTATTAATTTCTGCAATTCTTCTTTGACAATTTCCCTAAGATTTGGATTCATCCTTCTTTGAGGTTTTCTGATAGGTTTAAAATCTTCCTCTATGTAGATGTGATTAGTGCAAGTCTTAGGAATAATCCCTTTCATGTTAGTGTATTCTCATGCATATGAAGATGAATGTTTTTGTAATGTTTTGACTAGCTCTTCTTGTTGTAATTTTTCTAGGTTTTTGTTTATGTTGAAGGTTTTTCCTGGAAATATTTCAATTGTAGAGCTGCCAAAATCTTCCATAGAGTAAAGAGAAATTTTCCTAGATTATAAAAACTCAACATAAAATGTTTCTTGGAATTGATCATGTCCACATTCTGGAGATGATTTATAATTTTTTAGAGTATTCAAGATTTGATTATCTTCACTAATGTTTGAAATAGTGAAGAGAGGTTGTATGTCTTATTCATCAATCCATTGTTTGTCATCTATTTCTTTGATTGTTCTTGATGGAGGATACAATCTTAATTTCTTAGTTTAATTACCATCAGAGATGTACATATCACTAGATCTATAGCTAATGAAAGCATCAACTGTAGCCAACCAAGGTCTTCCTAGTATAAGAGGATGTCCTCCTAGGTCATTTTTGGGAGTTAAAATCATAAAGTCAACAGGATAATCCAAAGAATATAGGGACACTGAAATATCTTCTAACACACCATATGGTTTGATTACAGACCTATCTGCTAACTGTAGTAATGTGGGTGTATAAAGAAGATTAGGAAGCTTAAGTTTTTCCATGGTTTGCTTACTCATGATGTTTATTGTTGCTCCTAAATAAATTAATGTGTTTGGGATTTCAATTCCATTGATATGAGTTTTGACAACTGGACTTCCGGGATCTAGATATTTTTGAATAGAAATATTTGCCATCATTATGTCAGCTATTTGTCCTACCAGTTGAATTTTCTTTATTTCCTTTAATTTTTTGCCTGGTTTCTTCATACTCAACTCCTTTATTTTTTTAGGTAAGATTGGATTTCCTTGATGGCTTGTAATAATGGAATTTTAATGCAAACATTTCTCAATTCATCTAGGAAATCATAGTTAGGCAACATAATATGTTTTTCTACACCCTTATCAATTTGTAATATTTCAGGAAAAGGAGGTGTACAAGTAGATGTTGATGGTTCCTCTAACATAGGTGTTCAATTAATTGGTTCTTTCTATTTTTCTTTTTCAATGTTTTGCTTTTGAAGAGATATGCTTTCTTCAAAAATTTTATTAACTTGTAGAGAATATTCCTCAGAATTGTCTTATTCTTGTATTACTACAGAAGGTTTCTTTTTTTCAAGTATCCTTCCAGTTCTAAGTTGGACATCATTAATATCTAGAGGAGTAATTAAATAAGTTGGAATTTGTTGACCTTCTATCATATAGGTATTCTGAGGGTTTTTATTGTTGGGGTTTGGTATTGGCTGGGCAGGTAATTGATTTGGTTTTTGAGGGAATGGTAGTGGAAGTGGTGGATTTTGATTTTGAGATTGAGGTTGTGGATTTTGTTGAGGATTTTGTTGGGGAGGATAATTTGGATAGGATGGATAGGATGGTGGATAGTGATAATACTGGGAGAATATTCCATAGGGATTTTGCATCCCTTGAGCCCAAGTTTGAGATTGATTTTGAAATTGAGGCCAAGGTTGTTGCCAAGAATTCCAATTTGGTGGGGGATGATTATACATTTGGTTATTAAACCCTTGAGTTTGAGGCCCCTGCCAAGGTCTTCTAGAGAAAAAACAAAGAGATTCTGTAGGTTTTGTTTCTTCTTGAAAGACAGCCTTAAGACTAGGGATTGAATGAAAAATATTGGTCTCATGGTTCTCTAAACAAATCACACAAGTCTCTATTACTTTTGCATCAAGAGGAAATTCTCTTAAGGCATGCTTCTTTTTGCACTTGGGATAGAAGATTGCTAAGGCATCAGTCTCAGATTTTTTCTTGTTTTGTAGCTTAAGAGTGTCTATTTTCTCACTAAGACTCCCTAGAATGTAATTTTTGAACTCATCAAGAATATTTTGAATTTCTTCCCTAATTACTATTCCAACTGCAAATTTGTTTATCCTAGCAAGAGCAGGGTCTCTTGTTCCTTTCAAATTTTTTGATTTTCCTCTTGAGAGATTAATACATAGTTCTCCAATATTAGCTAATGTAAGTTGAGATTTGTCTCCCCTCCCCATCATGTTAAGGATATCTATCCATTCATCTCTAATTGTTTTCAACAAAAGAGCTTTTAGAGTGTCTTGGTCTAGATTTTGCATTTTATCTCTCTTGATGTTGTAGTTGAATCTTTCAAGTGAATCTTCCAAATTTTCATCCTCCTTTTGCATAATTTTAAAAACTTCTTATTTATGGTTAACATGTATACAATAGTCCAAATACATTTCTAGAAATGCTCTCCTCATATCATTCCATGACTTAATAGAACTAATTATTAGAATCATGAACCATTTTAAGGCTGCTCCTTTCAATGTTGAAGGAAACAATTTGAGTTTTTGAGCATCTTGTAGATAGTCATAAGTTCTGCACAAAACTTCAAATTAAAATAAAAAAGTCTCAGGGTATTCACTTTTCTATCCATGAAAGTTTGGAAGAATAGAAGGTGAGATATTTTTCATGATAGCATTTGTTTCTTCATCTACTATGGGGAATCCAAAGGAACTTTCAACTCCCCTTCTACCTTTACCTCCTTATACATTTCCCCTACCTCTTCCTTTACCTCTACCTCCTCCAAATATCAAGTTTTCTCCATTGAGGATTTCTCCTTCTCCTTCCCCTCCTTCTCCTCATCTTTCCATGATAGATTCTTTAGAATTGATATAAGGTTCAGCCTGGAGATTCTTCTGGTTCTTCTATCAATGGTATGTTGAAGAAAGGTTCTTCCTCTTCTTCTTCACTAGGGATTTCTAGTTGTTCTGGTGGAATATATTCCCCTGTAGAAGTGTTGAAGGTTATTCCCTCTGTTGGAGTTCTAGGATCTCCTTCTTCCAAGATTGCCTCAGTGGATGAAGTGGGAGACCCTCCTAGCTGAATATCTGATCTTAAAACTTCAGGAATCCTATGACCAGTATAGTGTGGGATATGAGTTTGAGAGGGAGGTGTAATACTTCTTGGCCTAGGTGGAGTGAGTGGTGTTGTCGGGATTAAGCTTTTGCCTTTTACAAATCTACCCCTAGAGTCTCTTTCTCTACGAATATCATTGTTTTTGGCATGTAAGAAATAAGGCTACCTAGTTACACTTCCCCGGAAACGACGCCAAAATGTTTAGTCAATTTAGTGTTCCTAAATTGCTTCCATTAATTATCAACCAGGGCTTGTAACTTTGATGAAGTGTAGTGCACTATATGTGCCTAAGTGACCTTTTCCTTACTTCATTTTTTTGATGTTTTTCTTATTTTTTTGGGGATTTTGTGTTTTTAGTCCTTAGTGTGTTGTCCTAGTTTGAAAAATGAGAATAAATCTAATTAAAAAGGAAGAAAAGGAAGTGTTATGAAACTAAGTTAATTTCCTATGAAAGAAGCCAAAGTTTTATAAACAAGTTCTGAGACCTAGTTCTTGACAAACGATAAAGAAAGTACTTTCAATTAGTGAGTAAACCTAATCCATGGATCTATGACTCAATTGAGATTTGAAAATGAAATTAGGGAAATATGGCAACTATTGTACTTCATATTGTTTCAACTTCAATGATTAGGTCAAAGCCCTATGAGATGAAATGAACTATTTGTACTTTAGTTGTTGAAATCCAAAATAGAAAAATGTAATTTAAATTCATCTAAGATGCTTTAATTACTCCATATACTAAATATGTGGAGAGTGACCCCCTTGAGGTAATGTATCTAAGCAATCATTGCATTTTTCTAAACTAAAGAATTACAATAACTCAAACACTGTATGGAATCTAATCATGTAATCATCCTTGCAAAGTATATTCAAATTAGTCTCTGTCGGGATGACCGTTGAAATATTTTTTTGTTGCAATGAAGTGAGGAACTTCTATCTACAACTAATTAAGTGAATAATTTACTTATCAAGACTCATCCAGTTCTGAAGCTTGTGACCCCTTGGTATGGCTTTTGGATAAACGAATTACACCCTTAATTATTAGCCAGAAAATAACAGGGAATGAAATCTATTCAACCACTGCACTCATAAATCATTTAGCCATTCAATATAAGATTTGGTAAATAGGAAAAATGGACTTCATAAATGCTTAGTTAAACACAACAATTGACAACTATTTTGAAAGATGAAAGCAATAAACTAGGCAACCATGCTTTTCGACACTTCAACTTTTATTCCAATACTAAAGACGGAGTTACCAATCTCCTTGGAAACATTTTGGAAGGGAAATATACACAGTTGCATTTAACTATTGAAAATCTAGAAATTAAGCATGAATGGAAAAATATAGAATTGAAGCAAATTTAACTAGAAAGCATAAAAACCTCCTTAGATAGTAGGGGCCCTCTGTTGTAATGTTGGTGAACTCCTTAACTCCTTAAAAATGTGATCAAAACAACATCTTGGAATTGATCTTCTTTATTAAAATGAATTTTTTTATAAAATAGAGTATATTACTGTATTTCTGAACTTGTGCTTCAAAAGTCTTAGTTTTTTACGGTTCTACTGAACCTTTATTTAGAATTAAATTTCATAACTAACTATGAATAAAGATAGCTATAGGTGTATCTTCAAATTACAATCAAACTAGGACTCTTAGGACTCATGATTTGCTGCGGAGAAAATCAAGGGTTCTAATTGCTGTGTGAAATAGTCTCTTAACTTTGATATTTGACCATCGGAATAGGCCTCTTTATTTGTTGATCTGGTCCTTGTGGATATGAATAAATCCATGTAGGAAGGATTCTGAAACTACCCATGTGGATCTTTCCTTCAATGGACACCTGTAACATATTCAACCACAAAAGTAGCTACGGAACATCCAGTCAGCTGCAGAACGTCTGCATTCCATACCTATTCTGCAAAAAATTATTAAAATAGCAAAAACCATGAAAATACAATATGTTAATCAATTTCATGTATCCTTGGGACAATCCTAAACATTCTTCATTGATTGGGGCTTATGAATTGATGAAAGAGAGGTGAAATGAGATGAGAAATTTGTAAAGAAAAGGGAAATTGTAGGGTTCAATAGTAAGATCTGTTGACCAATCAACAGAAGGCATAGGATTTTGGAAACCATAGATGTGAGATTGATCCATAGGATCATACCTATCATTTCTTCTTGTAGTAGAACTCATCTTGAAACTTCTTCAAGCTATTGATATTCAATTAGTGAAGTCATCATGAAGCTTTGATCTTCTGTATATTTTGAGATTGGAGTCACCTGGGTAATAACCCAACCTTCAAAATAAAACTTTGATTTCCTGTTACCCTCAGGAATCAGAATGAAGAGAATAAAAGAAAATCTAGGAAATGGAGCTTTTCAACTCCCGAAAGATGCACCAAAATGTTATCACTTGGCTGGAACAATTTGGGCTATGTCAACCATCAACCCATCATAACCATTTAAAACCAAATTTAACTGGAATTTATCCCTTCCAGTCTGAGAGGGATCTCTCAAATTATTTATAAATTATTTGTATACTAGCTCAAAATATGTGATGGTTAACTCTGTAATTTTCATGTGACTATGTAGGTGTAAGAGTATGATGAAAACCACCATTGGGCATGTAGTAAATTAAAGAAAATCAATTACAAGCAAGCTGCATTCATGGAATTTGAGGAAATGTTTGCTATGAAATGGTGTGAGATAAACATTTACAGTAAAAACATAGAAAATAAAGGAAGTTGGAGCATATAACATGAATTCCAAGTAATCAAATTTATATGAAACTAATAATAGTACAAAAAAAAATGGACGTAAAACATATGTGCCAAAACAAAATCTTAGGTGAAAAAGACAGTGTGTTGCAAATGTATATTAATTGAAGAAAAAAACATTACAAGGGTGGTTCTCCCATAACATACATCAACCCTAAAGTGAAAAGGCTACACATATATAAAGTGAGTCCTTCATTAACATAGTCTCCCACCTATGATAGACTCGATGCACATTAAAGAGTACTATTTCTAATCGAATTACAAAACAGTGGAGTGTTTTTAGGGAAATTTCAGTTTTAAAAGAGATTGAATACAAAAAGGACTCTTTAACCATTAAATAGCTCAACAAATTATGTTAATAACCCTTATAAAATGCAACCAACTGAATTTATAGATGATTTGTACTATTTATGTTTCATCATGCCACCTGGATGTTGACCTTGCTGGGCTAGACCTCCACCAAGTCGAATTTTAAATTTTCTGCAACAATTTTTGCTAGGAAACATTATGTAAAATAAGCCTCAAATATAAGTGCGTATTTTCCAAACCCTGATAGTTGTGTAAAAATGAAGAGAATATTTTGTAGATGAGATTTTTCTGAACAAAAACCTCCTTCATATTTCCAAAATTCCTTTCCATTGGGTCGAAAAGTGAGCTGGAAGTTGACTACTAAAACATTCATTTCCAGAATATCTGTAGCATAAATTCGGTAGCAAGTTACAAAAAACATCTCTCTGGTAATTTTATCATTTTTATGACAAGTTTTTGGTCTTCATTGATGTTTATTATCTAAACACATCCTTTATCAGTCCCTAAATTGAGGTTTAAACTTTATTTTTTCCTCCATGAAAAGCTAGAACAAATTCGTATCAAATATTCACCTTTAATATGGGGAGTTTCTACGAAACTGTCAAATTTCTAAGATTTTTCCTTTTTATGATTTCTTCCATCTCCATGTCATTTCTAATAGCCTATACAAGCCTATATACTTCTTAAACTATTGATTAAATGTAGAGTAGGAAAAAATGTAGGATTTTATCATGTTGAAGGAGCATCTACCTCAACAATGATTTTCAGATTTCTTTTCACAAGCTCCACCTTAAGCATTTCAATTTGAGTCTCTAAGGCTCCGACTTGTATTTATAACTTATTCCTATTTTCTTGTATCCATCTGTTTCTTTTTTACACATGCTTTAGCATCCTGTGCAATGGTAGAGTTGTTCTTGTGAAATTTACATCAAAATCCTTAACAATCTGTACATGAAGACCCTGCAACTTCATTGAGCCTCCTTTGTACATATTATTTTGTGCCATATATGCAACACGTTAAGAGAAGCTTCTTTTCACCTGTAAGTTTACCTAATGACAGCTAGGCCTCCCTATGATAGTAAAATACTTTCCTATGACAACAAGACCAAACTCAAAGTGAAAGGAATGAGGTAAGAATGAGCTTTACGATGTGATTGTTTAGGGATAATGGATAAAGGTAAGCTATAACATATGTCCATGATCCATTGTAATTCTTACCCACAACCTTTTGTTTTTTAAACGTACCGTTAGTCTGCTGCAGAGTTTCGTAGTGAAACAAGTGGCAAATGTGACAGATTTTCTGTGAATGTTTCAGGAAATTTTTTAGCACATACTCTATTTTCGTAACTAAAATTGCTACGAATTTTTGCAAAAATATCTAAATTCCAATCATGACCAAATAGCCTGACACATGAAAATTTGGATTTTAACTTCCATGGCAGACCCCATTTAAACTCAAATTTACCCTACAAACTGACTATATGAAAAAATTGACTTTTGTACATGTGAATTTATTTTGAGAAAATTTAAAACCCTAAATAATTTGACCAAATGACTCAAAAAACATTTCTAAGTGTTATCATGGATAGCAGTGAAGATGATGGTGAATCCTATTGTGATGAGACACATGTGGACGATGACTAGAAAGTAATATGTGAATTGGGTAATCCATTTGCAACTTATGAATTTGGTGAAGTTGAAATTGTTAACAAGAACAGGCATGCTTAGATATCCCACCATATAGTTGATGAAAATTTTGTCAATGAAAGTTGTGATCTATTTTTTTAAATAGGGATTGATCATGAAAATATGAAAAGTGCCATGTTTGATGAAGAATTGAAGGTTGATGCTACCCCTGTAGCAGCAAGTTATGAAGTAGTTGGAACTACTCATGAAGAATTGCATGATATATCAAAAATTGATGGTTGAGAAGAGGATAAAGTGATTCAAGAGCTCTTAATGATATTATCCATTGATTGATTAATAGTGGAATATAATGTCAATGAAGTTTAAGAGGTAGAGAAGGAAGAGGAAGAGTAGAAAGTTTTCACTATAGAGCATAATGAAGAGGTTTTTAACATTATTTTTGAATATGCAAGCGTTCAAAATATCATTGGGAGTTGAAGTTGAAAACAAAGTTATTGATAAGTTTGATGTAGATTTGAATCTCATTGAAGAATGGATTGAGAAGCCAATTGAATAAATTGATGATAATATTAAAGCAATAGCTGGAATAAAAGAATTAAATGAAATGGTGAATGATAAAAAGGAGCATGATTATGCTTTTATATGTTGTTGGAAATTTCCAACTTATCATTAGATTTCCATTTCATTAGTAATTTCTTGTGAATATTATTGGAATATTATTATTATTTTTTTGTTTCTTTCATCAAACAATAACCAAAACACAAACATGAAGATCACAAAAAAATTGTGGACACAAGATGTAGGGTCCAACCCAAGGAAAACCCCTCCAAGGGGAAAACCTAGAAAATTGTCTTCTTATAGGATCATATCAATGAGATATCAAAGATCCATAACCTTTGAAACTTCCAACTCTAGGTGCCAAGTCAAACCTTCCTTCTTTCCAGCAGATTCATTAGCAATATATCAACAACAAGAGATGTGCCAAGAGAGATATTCTACAAACTCTATCTCAATAGAACATCTTCTCTTTCAGACTTTGTCCTTCACTTCTCCTCTACCCATTATGTGATAGTTCAAACCTTAATTAATTAAGTGTTTGCGTCCAAATTAGCTCCATCATCCCTCTATTTATACATTTTGGAGGGGTTAAAAATAGACATGTCCACTCAGGCAGTGCTGACTTGGCACCTAACAGGGTTTCTAATCCAAATTTATGTATTTAATAACTATTTTTATTTTTATTTTACAATAGGTCCAAATAGGACTTTCTCTCAAAAACCTAAAAGCATGAAGGACATGCTTGTTTAGAATAATAATAATAATTTTTCTTTTTCTTTTCTTTTTCTTTTTAGAAAAAATACATAATGGCACAAATTATGAAGACCAAAACTAGTTACATTCTACAACACTCCCTCTTCCCACATTTTCCCAAGCTACCTAGTCCACTAGGGTAAACATGCAATGAGAGGCTACTATTATCTGATTAAACCTCCTATGTCACCTTAAAGAAGTGGAAATGACACCACACAACTACAAAAAGCTTCTATATCTGCTACAGGACACCCAAGAGTCATCCAAACCATCTAGGTGGCTAGCCCCTGAGACAAACTGACCTTTTTGTGCATCAATCCCCCAGTCGTTCCCTTGATATTGGAAAGAGTGCGACTGGAACTATTTAGTCACTCACACAACATGGGAATGTGTGAGACTAGGGACTTTTCCAAGTAGTTTTGAGCCTGTGACCTCCATTTCTATGCGACTTTCTTAGGCTTAGGGCTTATATCACTACCTAGAACCCCATGACACTTCCAGAACTCAAACATACCATCACAGTAATGATGTAGATGCAATCATTTGAACAAGGACTTGACGTACCCCTACTAGTCATGACATTCATTTCATAAAACATGTCACAAATATGTAATCTACTAGTTTAAACAATAAATCCGGGCATATGGATCTCATA
Source organism: Pinus albicaulis (assembly GCA_034641835.2). Lineage (NCBI taxonomy): Eukaryota > Viridiplantae > Streptophyta > Pinopsida > Pinales > Pinaceae > Pinus > Pinus albicaulis. The sequence goes on from CM076578.1 coordinate 529,533,795, forward strand.
CTTATTTGATATTCACTAAGAAGAATTTTTCCCTTTTCACATTAGCTGCATTACCATCTATTAGGTCACATATTCATTATTCATTCAATTACAAGTCAAAACATGATGAGATCCATACATAATCACTATCAAAGTACATTCTTATAACCAACATAATAACTACATAAATACCAAGTATTAAACAACCATAGAATCCACATACAAACCAGTATATTACTCATGATAGAACAAGGGGAAAGAACCTCTTATTAATGTATGTAAAGGCCAACCAGGTTTAGGACTTCCATGTTCCACCCAACCATAGATTAGTTGAACCAAATATTTCTTTCATCAATTCACCCCCATGCCATATTGCAAGCATGAATGTGGGACTCACAACCAAAATCAACCAGGGATTCCCATGGCTACACCACCTCACCCTCATCAATAGAACCATCCTTTATCGCAATCCACACAGGATCACTAAGCCAGAACCATAAAAATTTAACATCATGCTTTACCATGATCTCCACTAAATCACTAGACTAAAACAATCATGGAAGCCACCAGATTTCTCCACCCACATCATGAGGAATTTTCATGTCTCGTAGTCTTTAGGCTTTACTACAGTCCACACCGGATCACTAGGCCCTAACCGAGACTGCACCCTCTAGTCTTTACCATATATCTCACCATTCACTGGAAAGGATTCCTAAGCATTGCTATCACTCAGAAAAAAGTGAAACATCATTTGACATAGTCTTAGAGTTTCATGTGTTAAAGGTATGGTCATAGAATTCATTTTTGATTACTTGGTAAAGGAAAATTTTAAATTTTTCATATTAGCCTATCCTAAGGTCCAAACCCACCCCCATTCAAGTATTTTCATATCACATCAGTCATTATTTCCTGACATATTTCATTTCCCAAGCATACAACTCCAAAAAGGTCATTGTAGCCAAGAATCCCTACTTTCATAGTGAATTATACAGAAAAAACACACTTTTCGTTACGAAACTGTGCAAAAATACACTAAGTATGCTACGAAAGGAGATATTCCTGTCTGTATTCTCAAAACAGTTGCTAGGTGTGAGTCAAATATTGAAGGGGTTAGGATAGATGCCACTCGAGTTAGTTAGGGTTAAATCAAGGTACAATGGTCATGGCTGAAGTCATTATTACCATTTTAAGTATGTATGTGTCATAATTATGCCATGGGTTGTCATCGAACTTTAAAATATTTCCCAATTGAGTCATTTGTCATTCTCTGCTCCCTCTTTTCATGTTATTGAGCTCTGAAGAGCTATTTCACTAAGCCCAAGTTGTGGCTAGAATTTTCAAAGGTTTGTAGGTATCATTGATCAAGCGAGGCAAAGAAGACATAGAAGTACCATCGCTGCAAAGATGAAGACCAATAAAGCTGGCCACTGTCTTAGATATGAGCCATCAGACATGAACCTGATAAATGAAGACCCAACAACTTCAGAAGATTTCAGAAGAATAGGGTGTTTGCAATTTTTCCAAAGATCGCAAGGATGCCATGTGTAGGTTTCTAAAGAGATTTCCCTAAATTTCAACGGGACAGCTGCAAAAGTGGGAATTTTGAACCTCACTATAACACCAGATACTATTGTAGCAGTAACAAGAATTCCAAGAGGAGAAGAACAATGGTTCAAAGGTTTCAAATTCAATATGCAGGACTATAAGGAATTTATCAAGCCAAATTATAGTAAGGTTGACCTTACAAATGCCATTCCAAGGAGCTACATGAAAGACAATTTCTCAAAGCTAATTTTTATCATTCAGATGTACTTCACTTGTGAAGGGAGGTATCATAAGGTTTATTCTTACAACTTCAGGCTTCTCCTACATTTTTCTGGTAAGAAATCTCTTGATATACCTTTTTATTTATATAGAAGCTTAGCAAAAATGGCAGATAAAGTTAAAGCTAAATATGAAGGAAGTGAAACCTCACTCTTTCATCATTTTTTAACAAATTTGTTGGTTCTAGAGGAGTTAAAAAGACTAGCCAGAGACTGGTATTCCTATCTTTTTGTCAGTGGTTTTGAAGTGGATGCCATCACCCCAAAAAGAAATCCTAAACCTAGAGGTATAACATCACCTTCAGTGGCAGAAAAAAGTGAACTAGTAGGGGCAGAGAAAAGTGAACCAGTAATCATGGAAACAGAGAAATTGCAGAAACTTGATACACCTGCTATTTCACCTCCAAAAAAAAAGCCAACTGTGAGTAAACATGGCAGCAAAAGGATTAAAAGAAGCCAAACAGTAGCTAAGGGAAATTTAGAATATATTATGCATGCTATTGATATTGAAGAGACTCCCATAGTCCAAGCTGAGGATATAGATGAGGGAGGAAAGAAGCTCAAGAAAGCAGAATGATCCAGGTGGATATTGGTGGTCACCCGCCTATTCCACTTGGGGTTCCACCATTTTCTATTTCAGTTTTTCAGTTTCGGCACAGTTTACTATTTTTAGCAGTTTTTCGGGTCCTAAACTTCCGGAGCCGTTTTGAGGCCCTAAACGACGTTTTTTGGGAAAACGGAGGGCAACATGGGTCCATGGACCGATGTTACCCGTTCCAAATTTGTAGTCCTCGGATAGATCTTTCTAACGAGGTATGGTACGCGTCAAACGGAGATCGTATGCCAAAGTTACGCCCCTAGGAAGTTGAAACACCAATTTACCCAAACGGGGCCCATAGTTTTGGCGCTTCATCTCCTAAGGTTAGGGTTTTGGCTGTTTAGGATTTCACATTGTTTCTAAATGATAAATAGGCCCTCGAGCCTCATTGTAACACAGTTCAGAGGCCTGTAGCCGCCACATCTCTTCTCAGAGATAGCTACCAGCGCCCTAGCTAGTTTTATTTCCATTCTGTCTGTAAGCAAAATTCAATTCGTTGATATTAATGAAATGAAGTGTTATTTCCGCTGCATCTCTGTATTTATGTTTATATGTTTATTCTGTTGCGTTCCTGCATAAATCCGGATCAGTGGTATCAGAGCGGGCTGCTTTTTCTCGATCCTTCTTTGCATGTCCCCAACGAGGTCGGGGTATAAGGAGCTAGGGCTTGATCTGGTGGAACCTTTGCAAGATCAGCCTCGTAAACCTCGACGGACGCCCATGGGGGACGAAAAGAAAGATGAGGGAGCGGGAGATCCTATCAAAATATTGCTCGAGGAGGCCCTCGAAAAACAAAGGAATGCGATGATGGATAACTTTGCTCAGATCCTTCAACGGCTACCCACCGGCGGCGCATCTGCATCCAGCAGCCACTCTGGAGGCGCGACTCCTTTTAAGGTACAAGTAAATTTTGACATTCCCATATTTGAGGTTCAAATAGATGCAGATGCCGTAGATAGATGGTTGAATCTGTTAGAAGGATATTTCTCGGTTCATGACTTTTCAGACCGGGAGAAGATTATTTTTGCACTCCTCAAAGCTACCCCCCATGTTAAGGACTGGTGGGAAACCTACTGTGAGAACAAGGACCAGACAGAACCCTCTCTGTTCTCGGCCGTACCAACTTGGAATTCTTCCCGAGACGCCGTCAAGGAACAGTACTATCCTGTGGGGAGCTATGAGGACAAGTACATACAATGGACCACGCTGCGACAACAAAGGGATCAAGATGTGCATGAGCTGACGAATCTGTTCCATACCCTGCGCACAAAGTTGGGTATCAAAGATTCAGAGAAACATTTGGTGCTAAAGTATCGCATTTGTCTGCACAGATACATTCAGGAGGAAATGGAGTTCCTCGACATCTCCTCGCTTGGTACGGCATACCGGTATGCTGCCAAGATTGAGCAGAAATTCAAAGAGAAGAAGCGAGACTTTGGATCTGTGAATCAAAAGCAAGGAAAAGGTGCTTCCAAACCGCAGAACAAAGGACAGAGCATGGCGGCTAAAGACAACCCGTCAAAGCCACAAGAAAAGAACAACACTGTAAAGCCAAAGAAGGACACGGGAAAGTGGTGTGAGTTCCATAAGAGCTCCACTCACAACACAAGTGAGCGTCGGGCCAAGCAGTCGCTAGTGGCCGAGATGAGGGCTTCTGAGTCAGATGCATGCTCCGACTCCGAATCAGAACCTGAAAAGGGGAATGAAAAAGGGAAACAGATTATTGATGCGGAGCCCAACGCCACTGTTGCCACTACAAAGGTCCAGAAGGAGGAACAGGAAGATCCAGAGGAGGAGGAACGTCTCTTCCACTCCCAGATGTGGGTAAAGGGCTCCCCTGTACAGTTCATTGTCGACAATGGGAGCCAAAAGAACCTCATTTCAGCAGACGCCGTGAAGCGGTTGGGCTTGCCGACCACGGCTCACCCACATCCATACACCATCGGGTGGCTTCACCAAGGACGAGATCTTCGCGTCAGCCAGCAGTGTCGCCTTCCCTATAGCATGAAACCCTTCACGGATGAGGTATTATGTGACGTTGCTCCTATTGATGTTTCTGATGTATTATTAGGACAACCATACTTGTGGAAGCGTCATGCTGTGTATGAGTCTCGACCTCGTGCTGTTATTGTTACTTTGGGAAATAAGTTGTGCAGGATACCAGAGGTACCACCTCCTGCCGCTATCTCTTTGGTTACTGCAAAACAATGTAGTAAGCTCATTTCCCAAACCAGGAAATTCGTTTTCCTGATGATCCGCCCCCAGGGCAAGAAGAAGACTGTGGCCACGACCTCCAGACAGGGCTCCTATGCACAACAACAACAAATGGATAAGGTTGTGGAGGAGTACGGGGACATATTCACCTCACCCACAGGGGTTCCTCTGCACTGTCAGGTCAAGCACCCGATTGATCTGACCCCCGGTGCGCCGCTACCTAATGGACTGATCTATCGGCGCTCTGTTCCGGAGAATGATGAAATCAAGAGGCAGATTCAGGAGCTGTTGCAGAAAGGTCACTTCAGACCAAGTTCATCACCCTGTGGGAGCCCGATCGTGTTGGTACAGAAGAAGGATGGGACGTGGAGACTCTGTATTGACTATCGGGCGCTGAACAAGATCACTGTCCGGAACAGGTACCCAATCCCACGGATTGATGACCTTCTGGACCAACTCAAAGGTGCAAAATATTTCAGCAAGATTGACCTGAAGTCTGGGTATCACCAGGTACCAATTGAACCCTCCGATGTGTGGAAGACGACCTTCAAAGCCAAGGAAGGCCTTTTCGAATGGCTGGTCATGCCTTTTGGGTTGACGAATGCTCCCGCCACATTCATGAGGATGATGGATGACATCTTGCGGCCATTCACCAACTCATTTGTAGTGGTGTACTTGGATGATATTCTGATCTTCAGCCAGACTTGGGAAGAGCACCTTCACCACATCCAACAAGTCCTCCAAACACTGCGGCAACACAAGTTGTGTGCCAATTTGGAGAAGTGCACTTTTGGCATGACCCAGGTTCAATATCTGGGATACATTATTGATGAAAGGGGGGTGCATGTGGATCCGACCAAGATCCAAGTCATTCGGGATTGGCTAGCCCCAACCACTATAACAGAGCTTCGCAGCTTTCTGGGTCTTGCTAATTTCTATCGGAGGTTCGTGTTGGGATTCTCTCATATCACTTGGCCCTTGAGTCAAGTCACCAAGGGAGGAGCGAGAGCAAAATTTTTTTGGTCGGAACCTCAACAGAAGGCGTTCACGGAACTGAAAAACCGCCTCTGTTCTGCCCCAGTGCTCACTTTACCAGACTTGCAACAGCCATTTGAGATCGAGACAGATGCCTCTGACTATGCTATTGGGGCAGTTCTTACTCAACAGGGACATCCAGTGGCATTTCACGGTGAGACATTGTCTGACACAGTTCGCAAGTACCCCACATATGACAAAGAAATGTACTCCATTGTGCAAGCTTGTCGACAATGGAAGCATTACATTTTGGGGAAGAAAACAATCATCCATACAGACCACAGGCCCCTGAAGTTCATACAGACACAAGGGAAGTTGCAGAATGATCGCCATCAGAAGTGGTCTACATATCTGCAACAGTTTCATTTGAACATCAAGTATAAGAAGGGTAGCACCAATCATGTTGCAGACTGCCTCAACCGACCACCGATCGTGGCGCTCACCACTGTGCTCAACTCTTGTGGGCACGAGACTTCTGATTGGCCGCTTCTCTATGAGAGTGACCCAGAATTCGGCCACACTTACAAGGCACTCTTGGGGGGCACGCAAGTTCCAAATTTTCACCTCCAAGATGTACTTTTATGTCACCTGGGACACCTTTGTGTTCCTTCAAGCGAGCGTGCCAAGATGATATGGGAAGCACACTACAGTCGAGTCGCTGGGCATTTCGGGGTCGAGAAAACAGTAGCAATACTACAGAAGTATTTCTATTGGCCGGACCTTCGAAAGGATGTCAAGAAGCACATCAGATCCTGCACTGCTTGTGCCATTGCCAAATCGACCATCAAGAAGCAAGGCCTATATACTCCTCTACCTACCCCTAGTCGACCTTGGGAATCCATCTCCATGGATTACATGTTGGGCCTGCCTTCTACTAAGCATGGAAATGACTGTGTTTTTGTGGTCGTCGACAGATTCTCGAAGATGGCCATTGTGGCGGCCTGCAAGAAGAATATCACAGCAGAAGCCACTGCTAAACTCTTCTTTGAACGAGTGTGGGTGCACTTTGGGATCCCACAGTCTATCATATCAGATCGGGATAGCAGGTTCCTCAGCACATTTTGGTCCAGCCTCTGGTCGATGTTGGATACCAAGCTCACCAAGTCCACAGCTTTCCATCCCCAAACGGATGGCCAGACAGAGGTCGTCAACAGAATGATTGTACACATTCTGCGCATGTACAATTCAAAGCATCCACGCACATGGGACGAGAGCCTCCCTTATGTACAACATAGTTATAATTGGGCTCTCCACAGTTCAATCGGCCATAGCCCCTTTCAGGTGGGCTTGGGATTCCGGCCACTATGCCCCATTGACGTAGCCATGCCATTTGCAGCTGCTCAGGCCAATTCAGCTCATGTCCAGTCTGAAGTTGACAAAGCCAGTAGCTTCATCGAGCGCATTCAACACATCCGCCAACAAGTTCATGATATATTGGACAAAGCCAATGCCAAGTACAAGCAACGCCATGATCAACACCGGGTGCCACACAACTTCCAGGTGGGTGACAAAGTATGGCTACATTTGCAGAAGGAGCGCCTCACTGGACCCCACCGCAAGCTTCGCCTGCTCCGATACGGGCAGTACACCATCACCAAGGCTGTAGGGAACAATGCATTCGAGCTCAGTATTCCACCATTCCTTGGTCTGCACCCAGTCTTCAATGTGGATCGCCTTCGTCCTTACTTCCCACCTCTACTGGACACCTCGGACATTGCGGAACAACTCACACCAACTGAGTTAAATCCAGACTGCATGGAACAGGCCACCACAGATTGCATCATGGACATGCAAATCAAGAACACTCGCCAGCAGAAGATCCAACTATATCGGGTTGTCAAAGCTGGCCAACTCCTGCACCAAGGAAAGTGGTTCACCAGGGACCAAGTTCAGCAGAAATTTCCTCATCTCATGGAGGGACTTAACGCAATGGGGACCATTGCTTCCTAAGGGGGGAGGAATGATCCAGGTGGATATTGGTGGTCACCCGCCTATTCCACTTGGGGCTCCACCATTGTCTATTTCAGTTTTTCAGTTTCGGCACAGTTTACTATTTTTAGCAGTTTTTCGGGTCCTAAACTTTCGGAGCCGTTTTGAGGCCCTAAACGACGTTTTTTTGGGAAAACGGAGGGCAACATGGGTCCATGGACCAATGTTGCCCGTTCCAAATTTGTAGTCCTCGGATAGATCTTTCTAACGAGGTATGGTACGCGTCAAACGGAGATCGTATGCCAAAGTTACGCCCCTGGGAAGTTGAAACACCAATTTACCCAAACGGGGCCCATAGTTTTGGCGCTTCATCTCCTAGGGTTAGGGTTTTGGCTGTTTAGGATTTCCCATTGTTTCTAAATCATAAATAGGCCCTTGAGCCTCATTGTAACATAGTTCAGAGGCCTGTAGCCGCCACATCTCTTCTCAGAGATAGCTACCAGCGCCCTAGCTAGTTTTATTTCCATTCTGTCTGTAAGCAAAATTCAGTTCGTTGATATTAATGAAATGAAGTGTTATTTCCGCTGCATCTCTGTATTTATGTTTATATGTTTATTCTGTTGCGTTCCTACATAAATCCGGATCACCGAATCAACAAAGAAGTTAGATTTTGAAGGTGAGGATGAAGGTTTCATGTTTCGGGCTAGGAAACCCATGACAAGACATGCTAGAAAACTCTTGGAAAGCATTAAAGAAGTTCAGAAGGTCACTAACATTATCTAGCCACCACCAAGTATCATTGACCTATCATCACCTACAAAAGAAGATCCATTCGTCAAGAAAACGAAAGGAAAGGAGAAATTCATTGAAAAAATAGAGATTGAGGTCCTTGAGGAGCAGTTGAAGTTAGAAAATCATGAAATAGCAGTCTTGAAGAAAGAGGCAAGGAAACATAATGTCCAAAAAGTGTAGCTTTAGAAAATGAAAGAGATTTGGGAAGATTACGTTGATAGTGTGTCAAACACCTTATATGATACACAAAAATTAATCAAATGGACTCTTCCATTGAGAAAAGAGGTGAATCATGTTAGAAGAATGAACCTGTACTTGAAGTCTAGCAACAAAAAACTGAAGGACCAAGTCAAAGACACCAAAAGCAGTTAGAATTGATCCATGAGGAGCTGGAGAAGAAGGGTTTAAAGATGAATGTAGTTGAAGAACACATAGCTCAACTCATCATTAATGAAGAGGAAACATCTCAAGGCTCTTAAGTTGAGTTTTATTATGTTTTAATAGGTTGATGGCATGTTTAAAACCAAGTTTCTACATATGGAAGGTACCTTTTTGAGACAAGATCAAAATCTGGAAATTGAATGGTTTTCCACAGTTTTGTAGCATGTCTTAGCTGTATTTTTGCTTCTAAAACCACTTTTTTCAATTTTCAAGGAGGGGAAATGGTTGTAATGATGTGTCAGGTCATGATGGATAGTATGGAACAACAAAGAAGTAGCAAGTTTGAGTATAAAAGTCATTTCTTGGATGCTACAAAACTACTATGTTTTCGTAGCGAGCTATTTTTAAAGGTTTCTGAGCATTTTAAAAGTAGTTTTGGATAGGTGGATACATCCAACAGATCAAGGGACCTTGCCACCAAATATTTATGATTTGAAGACCATGAAATGGAGACAGCTCATCAGTTGAAACCTTCGTTGAAGATAGGGTCCTGTTTTCCTAAAAAATAGGGTTTGTTTCCATATATTGAGGAGGATATTTAAGATGTCAGGTATTGATGAGCTATGTCATAGCTTATTCGAACATCTGAGGCTTAGTTGTCAGATATTTAACTGTTTTAAGAGATAAGGTAGTTTTATGTAATAAATAGGAGTTTGAGTCCTGTTAGGAAAAGGACTGTTTTAGAGTATAGCTGTCATTTTCTAATTAAAAGACATGTTTTTCTATTATGTAAGGTGTCATTAGAAGAATTCGATGAATCTAGCCAAGAAAGAGGTAGATCATCTATGATGTATGAAGGTCTATTTAAAGGCATATTATCGAAGTTGTAAAGGGTTGGAGATTTTTTGCACTACTGTTGCTTTATGTAATTTGACTTATATCAGTAATAAAGAGGACTTCTTATTGACAAACCTGAGATTCTCATGGAGTTTTTAATGCCTTTATGATCTATATTTTTATGTGTACCACTTGTAGCATATTTAATCTTTATTAGTCAGAATTCATATGTTTATTCTATGACTTTGTTTATTGATGAAATGACTGTGTTGCCCTATGTTCTATGTGTGATTTTCCTTTGTTAAAAACTCTTATCTGGCTCAGTTTCCATGTCAAGAAACCTTGCCACCGAATCTACTAATTTGTTGACTCCATAAGCCCAATGGTTGTAGAAATTTATTATTTTCAACCTACATACATCAAAATCAAGTTACTTTTCAAATAGAGTTAGCCATCTAGTTTCATCATTATCTAATATCATAAACCCCTTTGAGAGAGCCCTCTCAGACTGAGGAGGCTAAGCTTCAGTCATAAGCTGGTTTGAAACAGTTACATAAAGTTGTCTGATTAGTAGCCAATCAAGTGAAATTTTATGATAATAGGCATAATCAAGGGAAACCATCTATAGGATTTACCTTATATCCCTCCATTCACTAGCAAGGATTTCTAGGCCTAGTGAGGCACACATTACCTAGATTTACCACAACCCATAGTTTGGATCAGGAGTCACTAGGTGAGTGTATTTACTGGAATCCACAGTCCAATTCAAGGATCATTAGGCCATGTGTTATTTCATTCAAATATCCACCTCACTCAGCGTTGAATCCATCTGGCAATCCATATCAACCGAAGGATGAGAACCACACCACAACATGGCTATCGAGAAATGGAAATGTTAGGCTGAAAAACACTGTCACATCTAGAAAAACCCATGCTCATGAAAACAAGATAACCAAGAACACACATGCAACACCATGCATGCAAAATATAGCAAGGAAACCACACATTCAACTCGATACATGCAAATAATCCCACTGTAGTTGCTTGATCCTACTCTTTCTTGATCTTTGGTTCCTCTTGCCTTCTTTTGCATTTCTTGATCCAATGCTGGAGTGCTCCAAGAAAACTCTAAGTGTCCAAGAGTGTGTGAGAAAGAGAATGGAGAGAGAGAGCTCCAAAATTGAACTGTTAAAAGGTACCAATTGATCCTCAAAATCCTTTTATCAATGAGGCCTCTAATTTCTTCTTTTCCCATTATTTCCCTTCATTTTCTTCCTCACAATCAACCTATGACCTTTCACATTCCTTTTCTCCTATTTTCCATATTTTCATAAATAAAATACCAATTAATGCCACTTTTCCTTTCCAAAGCCTTTTCCATTTCCTTTACCAATTTCCTCAGCCATAACAAACCAAATAAACACCCACACGAGGATTTTTTTGCCAACATTCAACTTGGAATAAGTGTCCCATAACTGTGGTTATTATTTTTCCTTTATTAAATTTTATTACATGGAATTTTCATTGGGGTTGTTACAGAACTATCCCCCTTAGGGGAATATTGTCCTCGGTGTTCAATGACACCTAACACCCACAATACTGGTGTAAGCATAACATACTTCCCATGTATCTTTATAACTTAGCTTGTTGTAGTATTTAAAATGATCACCCTGCTAAAAAGAAAACCAATGTGACAACATAGCAACATGACAACCATAATGACATGACACTCATACCACTTATTAGAGCTTTATAACAAAACTCATGGAGGTATTTACATCGATATACATATGTGAACATACCAAAACATATGTGAAATCTTAGACCAAAACATTATACCAAAATTTCTTTGCCTCAACCAACAAACAATGAAGGATACATAGCCTGCATCTAATCCACCGAATCCAATGTAGATTCATTGAGACTAAAGTAATTCCATTACACTTTAACCTACTCGATTTCTCAGTTTTGGAGCATGAGAATATTTTTCCACAATATACATTGTGGTTCCTGCAAGAATTATCCTTCTGGTTCCACCTGCAATACAAATCAGTCAGTCACATGATCATCATATTTAAAATAATTCTTAAGAAATGAAACATGGAAAACATCATGGTATTTAATTGTTAAAAGCATATTTAAAATAACTCTTAAGAAATGAAACATGGAAAACATCATGGAATTTCCTTGTCTAAGATGGTGAAAGTCGATAGGCTATTGGCCCAATCCTTTCAATATACCTGAAAGGCCCAGAAAACTGAGGTGCCAACTTGGCACATGATCCAATTTGCAAGGATCTCTTCTTTGGTTTGATTCGCAAGTACACCTCTTCCCAAACCTGAAACTCCTAAAATAAAATGTTCCGATATTCATAAATTTTCTATCAATCTTGTGATGATTTTAGTCTTCTTTAATACCTACATTTCCTTTTCCATCTCTGCCAATGTGTCTGTTCCAATCAATACACTGTTCACTACATCACTCTAACTAATGAAAGTATTACAACTCCACCCATAAAATGTCTCAAATAGACTCATCCTTAATTATTCCTATTACCCAATTTTGTAAGAGAACTCTACATGTGGAATATACTCCTCCCAATTTCACTGTTGATGCATCACGTACATTCTCAACATGTGCTCCAATATCTCGTTGACCCTCTTAGTTTGTCCATATGTTTGTGAATGATAAGTTGAACTGAAGGCCAACTCTGTACCTAATCTTGCAAACAACTCCTTCCAAAACTTGGAAGTGAATTTTGCATCCTTATCTAACACGATCTTCTTTGGAACCCCATGTAATCTAACCACATCTCTCATGAACACCTGTTCCACATCACTAGCTAAATCTACAATATTCACTGGAATGAATTGTGCAACCTTTGTCAATCTTTCCAAAAAAACCATGATGGAATCATGTTGGTTGGATGTCTTGAGAAAACCTGTGATGAAATCCATGGAAATGACCTCCCATTTCCACTCTGGAATTGCAATCGGTTATAGTAGTCCACCTGGATGCCTACATTCTTCCTTTACCTGCTAAAAATCAAATCATCTAGCCACAAAATCTACTACATCCTTCTTCATATTCGCCCAATAATAAAACTTATTTACTGCAGTCAGTGTCTTCTGATATTCTGGGTGATGTAAATATGGTTTCACATGAAAATCCCTCAATAACAGCTTCTTGAACTCTCTAATATCTCGCACATATATCCTGTCTCTAACTTGACCATTCAATATGTTGTAAGACAACAATCCACATCTTGTTTTCTTGCACCAATAATTGTACCACTACCTATACTAATTGTACCTATACCTATACTTGTACCTGCACTCTGCTACAATATTTGCCTATGCTCCATATACTTGACATCCGACTGAGCTCCCTACAAGATCATATGTTGTAGATATGTCCCATAGGAACTCATAGATGTTATATGATTCACTTATATCTGCCTACTAAGATCATATTCAACCATGTTCTCTTTACCTTTGATATACCTAATCTCGAAGTCAAACTCACTCATCATGGCCAACCATCTAGATTTCCTAGTGTTTAGATTCAGTTGGTAAAATAGATAACTGAAGCCACTGTGATCACTCATTAGTAAAAAACTCCTCCTAAGAAGATAGTGTCTCCACATCTTCAGTGCACGGGATCGCTACTAGCTCAGGATCATGTGTCAGATAATTATTCTTGTGGCTATTTAGTTTTCATGACTCATAGCACACTACCTATCCTTCCTACATAAGGACTCCACCAATTCCCCTCTTGCAAGCATCTGTACATACCGCAAACTCTTTATCGAGATTTTCAATATTTAACACTGTGGCATTTGTTAGCAACTATCTTAATTACTCAAACCCTGTTGAACATTCCTTTGTCCATTCATTTTTCTTACCTTTTATTTGCTGATGTAATGGGATATTCAATCTGAGAGAATTTCCCAATGAACCTCATATAGCAACCTCCTAACCCAATGAATGATCTTACCTCTTCAGAATTTCTAGGAGCTACCCACTCCATGATAGCTCTTATATTTTTTGGACTACTACTATGCCTTCCTTGGAGACCACATGCCCCAACTAATGTAACTTGGTCTGAAAGAAAATACATTTATTGATATTAGCATACAACTGATGCTCTCTCAAAAATTTCAACACCTTTGCTAAGTGATCGACATGCTCTTCCTCATTCTTAGAACATATCAATATGTCATCAATGAATGCAATAAAAAAATTGTCTATACATGGACAAAAAATTATTCATCAAGAACATAAAATTTGCTATAGAATTAGTCAAACCAAATAGAACTACAACGAACTCATAATTCCCATAGTTGTTCTGCAAATTTTTCTAGTAAATGTCCTCTTCCCTAATGCATACCTGAGGATATCTGGATCTCGGATCAATCTTCAAGAACACTGCTACTCCCTTCAACTTATAAAAGAAGTCACCAATCCTTGGCAATGGATACTTTTTCTTGATGGTCACCTTCTTCAATTAGCTGTAATCAATGTATAACCTGAGATTTTCATCCTTCTTCTTCACAAACAATACTGGTGCACCCCATGTTGATACACTTGGATGATTGTATCCTTTCTCAAGCATTTCCTTTAATTTCAACTTCAACTCTACTAACTCTAGAGTGCTCATCCTATAAGGTTCCTTTGATGATGGTGTTGCTCCTGGTACCAACTCAATAGAAAATTCTACTTCCCTATGAGGTGGTAACTTTGAATCCTTTACAGGAAATACGTCTTGAAACTACTGCAATATCAAGTACCTTCTTAACACTTATGCATCCTCATCCTCCTTACCTCAGTCACTAGAAATATGAATTGCAAATAATGCACATCGCTTTTTGGGACTGCACTTTTCCTACGTAGTTGTCACCATCCTAATTGATGTTGTTTTCTTCTTACCCTGTAAGATTCTTTTCTCTCCATTTTCATTCAAGCACTCAATGGATTTGTCACAAAAATCCACCTTATTCTTGTGAATATACAACCATTCCATACCTAAAAGCATACTATATGATCCTAACAACAATACATTCAAATTTTTTGATGAAGACATGCCATTCAACTAAAATTCAAAATCTCTTACTGTTGCGGGAAAAAATACCCTAAGGTATAGGTTGAGGGACTTAACAGAGAAGAAGGCATACAACAAGAAGAAATCAAATTAAAGGTCCTAATGATTAAACTAGTAAACTAGGGAGAGCTGACCTTACCCTTATGTCCTATGTTTGAGGTCGTTCTTGAAGGGTGCAAACCCTCTGCTTCTCTATGTGCTTCAAGACCTGCAAATCACTCAAGAAAAATCACATAGGCTAGTTGTACATCATATATATCCTAAATTTCAGTATGCTACATCATATAAAATCATAAAATATAACATGAAATAAACATCTCTTAGATCATTATCATGTATAAGAAACACATAAGATCATGACATCAGGAGTGGGACAAAGCTTCTTTTATTGATGTATGTAAAAGAAATGTGGAGATATCACCTAAAATCAGGCATGGCTCCAAGCGAAACCATCCTCCGGACCCGTCTAGTCCAAGCCTCAACAATCTTCTTCCATAAAAGGTGCACACGAATGTCACATAAAGGAGGTGAACGTCACAAAGAAGGAAACAAGGGTTTCTTGAACCTGGGAAGTGAAAGAGGAAAAGGGATAATAAGACTTGATCTGGGCTATAACAGGCTATAGTATCAATTCCTTTCTGTCTCCTCCCTTAGGCCTTTCCAATGAGGTGTATTTATACTTCCTCAAATTAGTTTTTTCAGGTGGGAACAGTTTGGCCACGAGCTGATGTAGGTGGGCTTCAAGTAAAACCCATAAAAACCACCCAATTAATAGGGATATTATATATTTATAATATTTTAAATTGTATATGCGGTTCAGATATGACTGGATTGACGTCTACATGCGTGTAAGACATGGCAGAGTCACTTATGGAATTCAAAATAATTTTTTTTAAGAAAATGATCAAGTCATAATGGAAAGGGCTTCCCAAGGCCAATACATAGATCGTGAAGTATATAAAGGTGATAAATTATGATAAAAATATGCCCCCTAATATATGAGGTCAGAAGGGGTACATGATAGTTGAAAATAAAGCATGCTCACTTAACAAGTATGGATCAAATCCAATATGTATACAAGTATAGAAGAAATTGTAAAGCACATAGTGAATCATTTGATCACTACCTGGAAGTACATATCAAATTCATGAAGAAGTATCACATATAGAAGACTAATCAATGATGTTTTAAAGATATTTGATCACTAAAGTCACAACTGAATCTCCATGTACTAAATCATAAGTGGTGGAAAAAGTGGTACTGCACGCAACTCAGGTGCCAACATATAGAATGTTGTTTTGATGAACTGCAACATATAAGGGTGGATGGTGTCACTGGCAGAAAACTGAAGGAGTTGTCAAAGTCAACCAAAGCATGTTGATGCAAACTTGAGGTCTTCACCGATCACTATGGTACAATTCTACACAATGGGAATAAATGAGCTAAAGTTAACCATGTGAGAAATAGTTTTATTACCGGTCATCGATGTATACCATTAACAAATGCGAGAGAACTCACCGATAATGATAATGAGAGTCAAGGTACCCCAATATAATCTAACAAGTGTGAATGAATGAGTTGAAGTCAAAAAATTGATAAAATCTATCAATCTCGAGACATTGATGTACTCTCACTGTCAATAGTGACGGAATCTGTCACTAATGATTGCAAACCCCAAGGTAATGACAGAAGGACTCTAGACCTTATTCCCAGAGAAATGTGTCATATTCAATGGGAAAAAATCTCTTGGAAGGAAGGAATTAAGACATCCCACATCAATCCAACATGAGTGTAACCAATAGGCCAAAATTTGGAAGTTATCAGATGAAGAAAAGTGAAGTAACCAACCCAAAGCACATTTCCAACATGCATAAAATGTAGCTAGGACATGAAAAAAACCCTCTGAACCAACCAATACCAAAATATGACAAAGAGGTGAGGAATCCACTGATAGGTTCAAATGGAAACCAAGATACTGCATGAATCCCATGTGTGATAATGAAAGCTGAATTTGAACCCAAGGGAAAACACTTATTCAAAGACCCATGATGTTTGATCAAATTTTGAGCACAAGGTAACCTATCAATAATGGAAATAGGGTGATGGTGTGGCTCTGGGTTTACTCTCAGAGAAATTTTTCGAAGTCGATAAGAGACAAACCCTCCGAGAAGAATTCAATAGAGACATTCTCAAACCAGCATGAGAAAAGGGCCAAATAGTTGATGTGATAGAACAAGACTCTAACAGATCGAGGATGGTCGACTGAAAGATCAGTCAAGAAACACCGCAGAAAGGCTGACTTAGGTTTACTTCCCTTGAAAAAAATGACGACTTATTTTTACTATGGTAGCATATGATAACTTTGTATATGTTTCTCATGCAGGAGGCACGAACAAACCCTCCATATGATTGGAAGAGATAACCAACTATGGGAGTATTGACTCAATAACAAGGTTATGGCTTCTCCTAATTCAAACTAAAACCCATCCCAAAATGGAGAAAAGACTTAGATTTATGGGATTTGTTCAAGAGCGACACAACTGACTCTTAGCTGCCATCAAATATGGAAGTAATGTCTTGATCCCGCTCCTTTTTGTATATATATATATATATATATATATATTCATGTTTATAACCTAAAAAGGAATAAAAAAAATTCCTATATTACAGTGGATAGAACGAGTGTCGATGAAAATATTCTCTAGTTCCTGGGATAGGAACAATCCTATGATAAATGAAAGGTGGCGAAATTGGTAAGTGACACTCAGAGTAATGTTCCATGCATGGGAAAAGGTGTTAAGTTTCAAAAGCTAAGTGATTGCAAGGCTGAATTTTCAAAAATACATGGTAAAAAAGAGGGCTTATACATGTGTCCAAGTGAAGTCGGCTTAAGGAAAATATATACAAATGGTTAATGCAATGTAGCAAAAAAAAATCAACAATTAAATGGGAGCATCTAAGTTATAAAGCCAAAAATATAGTGAAGAAGAAGAAGAATGAATGAAGCTTTGTCACATAAGTCATGGCAGGACTAAAGAGGACTCCCGAGCCAACACAATTTGCAGCATGGGCGACATGTGCTAGCGAGGATCTAGCTAAGAAGCCCATGTAAAGGATGGCTCTACCATCATATCATGATTTATAATTCAGCGAGTGAAAATGGCTTAATTATAATCATAACATGATGGGGCTGACCCTATGGAAAGATTTCAGTATGGAGGCTAGTATAGTGCAACGGAAAGTGAATTACATAACATATATTCCAGTTCTAAATACAATACCTGCCATGACAAGTCAACGGTCATGGAATCAAAGCAAACATGGAATCATCTCAAAATTGTCAAATGGACCTGAAAATAGCCTATCCCAGCACTTACAATCCAAAAGGCCATAAAGTCTTGGACAAATTCATAAAGTAAACTCAAAACTTTAGACAAGCAGGTTTTGAAATTTTTCTGAATTTTGGGCATAAGTAGGCCTTTTGGACTCACATTTGGTCATTTGTGTTTTGAATAATTTGTGAAAGAGCTCTGGAGAAAAAAACCCCC
Source organism: Pinus albicaulis (assembly GCA_034641835.2). Taxonomy (NCBI): domain Eukaryota; kingdom Viridiplantae; phylum Streptophyta; class Pinopsida; order Pinales; family Pinaceae; genus Pinus; species Pinus albicaulis. The sequence goes on from CM076578.1 coordinate 529,552,031, forward strand.
AACTTCAAACCAGACCAATTCTCAACCAAATCAGCCCAAATCTTCCAGGTAATCTTCTCAATCAACTTAGTAATCAATTTAATTATCAATACAAGGAATGTTTGATGAATTTCACCATATGATTTATGTTTTTTGAGAAAATCTCTACATATACGCAGGTTCAAAATTTCGAACTCGTGTTTAGACGTGATAGTGTAGGAAGGAACTTGTGTATCTGGAGAGCGAAATTTTAAAATTAAATTCTTATGGATTTTTGATGAATTGATTCAGGATGACCATTAGCTAGAGAGAGAGGGAGCATAGCACAGTTGACAATGAGGTCATGAAGGAAAAATTATCCTTATATATAATCTGGGGATGTGGTTTGCTCAAGTTTTTTAAGATGAAAAATATGATAACGAACATCAAATTGCTTGAAATGCTCATCAATTACTGGGACCGAGAGGAGGATTGCTTCATGATTTATCATATGCCATTAAGGATCAAGATTGAAGACATATATTTTATAACTATACTCTCTCGAAGGGGAGAACCAGTAAATTTTCAAGGCAAGCCAACAGGAGGGTTGAATGTGGAAGATTACATTCACATATACTGTGCTGAGGGTACCCAAAAGGTCAGGATAGAGATCCTAATTAGAGATGTGCAAGGGTTTCACATGAAAATAATTCTTTTCACCATTGTTAGAGTATCTGGATCGGCTTCATTGCACCAAGCCTCATGAGGGAACATGAGTTTGGCAGTTGAATCCTTGACTACACTATATGATTGGTGCATTGACTTGCTAACCAATTTGAAGAAGAAGTTAACCTCCATCTAGAAGAATAAAGAAAAACATTTTGGTTAGGTGACCATTTTATGCACATTCTTCTTCAAGAGGATTCTAGGGCTTCGTCCCAAAGTGATCTCTACTATCAGCAGCCCACGAGATCCACGTATAGCACATTGGATTGATGTGATGAAGAGGCTACGGGTGGAGAAGTCCCTAGAACAACTTGGGATGACGAGTTCTTGCTTTGGTGGGGAGAACAAGTTATCGCAGTGGAGGATTACCCCTACGCTATCATGGACTTCAGGGGATATGCTTATTTTCCCTTATCACCCGGTGCAGCATGGGGTGCGATTGGTAAGATTGCAATTAAATGATTTTATGATTATATGATTTTTTTTATTTTCAATATAAGTATGAAAATGAACAAATATTTTTGATAGGACAATTGACTTACAAATTTAATAATCATGTGACATATATTGGACCAGTCAGACCCGATAGCTTCCCAAGGCACAAGCGCCATGAAGGAGAGGATGAGGATGATGCAAAGGACCCTGGGAGAGTTCTCAATGCTATTTAGAGGAATTTGGAAGGTTTGAGCTCCCATGTCCCTATGGCTACATTAGAGGACCTCCTCAAGGAAATTTAGAGACGTATGGTTGGTGTACCACATAATTGGGTGTGGTTATTCCGTCATGTGGCAAAAAACATAGTGTTATTCCATGACACTTATCTAGGGTAGGGCCCATAGGGATAGAGTTTTTATGATGAATAGATGACTGTAATATTTTTTGATGATGGACATGATCGGGCATAAGCCCTAATTTTGTAGGATATAATTGTCTAATTTTTGTATATTTGTTAACACAACTTGGATACACACACACACACACACACACACGCACACACACACACACACACACACACACACACAACGATTTTATGATGTGATTGTCTCATATATACAACAATGATTGATGTTTCTTGATATTTTAATGTATTGAATGATTAATGTGCTAATCAATTGCTTCATTAGCTAATGAATCTGCAAACGAATTTTCTAAACATGGAATGTGAATGTATGTAAAATATTAAATAATGATTGCAAAAAACACACTCTCAGAAATAAATGATATAAAATGGATATTTGACGCGATAGGTGTTGTTCAATTGTGAAACCACCAGTTGTGAATCCAAGTACACTACCACCGAACCAATACCAAGAGACATTGCCTCTGAAAGTAGATTGATCACAACAGTATATTATGCTACATTTTTCAAAGCAAGACCGATGCACACACCCCTTGAGATTAGCAACTGACCGGATGGATAGTAGATTACCCAAGCCATGGAAGCAAGATCCCAGGTATGTTGACTAGCACCATCAAAAAATCCAAAACGACTCATATCATCCACAAATGCCTTCCAAAGCAGATAAAAAAAAATCAAGGTCACACCATAATCGATAGACATATATGCATAAATAAAATATATACAACCAAAACAAATTCTAGGCAACTTCCTAGGCATAATAATTCTTAATATAGAGCCCATTTATGGCTTCGTCAGCTCGTTTCCGTTGAAATCAACCAAAGCATAAGCTCCCTTCTTAAGGAATCTTTTGAAAATGAAAGGGCCATACTACGTGGATTTTAATTTCCCTACCCCCAAGACATCCTTGACCCAATCGTAGACCAGAAAGAGGTCACCTTTAGAGAAAACTCTAGGTTTGACAACCTTATCATACTGAACCTTCACCCTTTTCTTATGGGCCTCGTTAATCCTAGCTGCATCTCGGCGTTGCTCATCGAGACATTCTAGATATACAAGGCGTTCTTTGAGACTAGAAGTATCGGGAAGAAGCTCAACAACCAGCTTAAGGGAAGGAATTTCACACTCAACAGGAAAGATCTATTCTAAGCCATAAACTATTTGGAAAGGAGTGAACTTGGTTGTAGTCCTAACTAACATCTGATATGCCCAAAGTGCAGGATACACCATGACATGCCAATTGAACCTAGATTTATTGATCTTCCTTTGAAGGATAACCTTTAAGGATTTATTCACGGCTTCAAACTGCCCATTGGCCTTAAGATAATACAAAGACAAATTCTCTTGCTAGAAACCTAATTTAAGAGCCAATTCATCCATCATGCAGTTCTAAAAATGACTTTCCTGGTTAGTGACAATCTCTTTGGGAATACTGAAGTGAGAAATGACTTGGTTTAATAGAAGCAGGGTTGATATTTTACCATCGTTCAAGAAAGTAGGCATAACCTCAACCCACTTGGTGAAGTAGTCCACTACTACGATAATGTACTTGTGAGCTTTTGGTAAAGGTGGGTTACAAGTAGGAAAATAAATTCCCCACTTAGTGAATGGACCGATGGTGATAACAAGAAAGAGCGGATTTGGATGAGCATGCATATTGTGAGTATAAACTTGACAAGGATGACATTTTTTAACCATATCAACACAATATTTTAAAATCGAGGGCTAAAAATATCTGGCATGCAAAATATTTTGAGTTGTTGCAAGCCTAGATAAATGACCACCACAAGCTCCATTATGGAAATCATTCAGCACAACCTCAACCTCTTTGAGATTTAAGAAACGTCTAAGGATTGAGTTGAATCCATGATGATACAGAGTGTCATCGATAATAAGATAAATTTTTTCCAAGTGACGCAACTTTCGACGCTCATCTTTCGAAAAAGTGGGGGGAAACTTTCAAGTCTGGAGATAAATAATGATATCCCCATACCCAGGATATTGTGAAGAAATTAAGAAAATATGTTCATCAGGGAAATACTCCTCATAAATAATCTCATCTCCACAAGCCAACTCAAATATCAACTCCACAAATACCAAATATTTCCTGGATTTGGAAGATAGGAATTCGAGATAAAACTCTAGAAAAATGACAATCCATCAATTCTATTTTCCCCCAATCACTCTCCTAATGAGAACAAATTGAAACATATTAAATGTTTCCAAAACATAATTTTTTCAAAGGAGAATGTAATGCCAGAGCCATTGGACAGCATGGATAGTTTCCAAAGCTAACTTCTCAGTGGAAGAATGTCATAGTTCAGGACCTACCAAGCCTCGACTTAGGTAATAAATAACATGCTCACAAAGAGCATCATCCTCTTAAACTAGAGCCATACCTATGTTATATTTTTCCACAGTGAAATAAAAAAGGAGTTCTCTTCTATAATCAGGTGGACTCAATAAAGGAGCAGAGGTCAATTCTTTTTTCAAAGCATCGAACGAGTGTTGATAAAAGTCATCCAAAAAGAATAGAATTCCCTTCTTCAATAATCTCATAAATACTTTTTTTACCTCCGTAGTTAATCATTAATCTCCTCAAGAAATTGGATTTTCCTTGAAGACTTTGAAGTCGACAAATAGAAGATAGGGGAGGCAACTGAAATATTTCCTCAACCTTGAAGGGATCTACCCGAAACCCTTCAATAGACAGGATGAATCTCAATAACCAATCAGATGTGATGGAGAAAACACACTTATTAGGGTTCAATCAGATTTTATAATAATGACATCATTCAAAAATCTCTCGAATATGAGAGGGATGATCAATTCTCTTTCAAGAACGAACCACTAAATCATCCAAATAAGCTTCAATGACATCCTTGATATCGTGGAAAGCATAATACATGGCCAGCTAGAAAGTAGCTCCAACATTTTTAAGAACAAAAGGAATATTTTTGTATGCAAATGTACCCTAGGGAAAAATAAAATCAGTCTTGTGCTGATCTTCAGGACAGGTGGTAATCTGATTGTATCCCGAGAAATTGTCCATGAAGAAGAAAATATCATTCCCCGCACACTCATCAATGATCTGATCAATAAATGGTGTGAGGTACTTAACCTTTGGACATGCCTTATCAAAACCCTGAAATCAATGTAGACTTAAATCGTTCCTTGTTTCTTGTCCACAGGCATTGGATTTGAAACCCACTCAGTTAATGTACCAGGGTATATGAAACATGCCTTAAGCAGCTTCTCAACCTCAGCCTTGATAGTTGCGACTTTCCTAGGTTTGACTGGATAAATATTCTACCGTATCTACTTAGCATTCTTGTAAGTCTTGATCTCATGATGGAAAATTGATGGATCAATTCCAGGTATTTTCTCATAAGACCAAGCGAACACATCAAGAAACTCTTTAAAGAGATTGGTATAAGTCTAAATCTCTTCAAGGGAAAATTCATCTTCGATGAAAATATTCTCTATAATGTTAGGATTCCTTAAAATGTTCATTGGGATAGTCTCAGAAATTATAGCCATGTTACCTTCAGCAAAAGACTATGTTGGAGCCAAAGGGTTCAAGACCAGGTGAACATAACTAGAAGACGAAGGGCTAGACATTCTTGACCCAACTTCTTGCAAATCCGGTAGAAAATAGGACCGATGATGCAAATTATCCCACAATATTTCCACACAAGTTATTTCCTCAAGGATAAGAACAATATAGAGGTATTCTTGAGAAGAAGATGAATTAACTGTCCAGGCCAAAGGTACATCTCCATCCAAATCCTCTGGTGAAAGAGAAACTGGAATGGAATCTGCAGGGTCCATCATAGATTAATATGCAATCTCTGATGCAGATATAGGAAATGTCATTACACCCACTTGAACTTCTTCTAATGTGGTAGTAGGGGAAGGCAAGGTCCAAGGGTCCGAAAAATAATGATTTCGAAATAACTCTCTTTGATTAGGAGTCCTGGAGGATGAGATAGCATTAATATGAATGGAAGGAGATGGAAGATCAAGGTACCCATCAATGAGGTATACATTTCAACCCCTAAATTCTCCATAGGTTTCTTGGCATCATTCACCAAGGGTACAGTAGAATCATAAGATGCATTTGGATCTATCGAAGAATAGTCCATCTGATAAAAAATGACAATCCTCCCTTCATGAGGAAAACAAAAGATGTGAAATAATGATGAAGAAATAACATCCATCTCATAAATCAAATTTCGCCCCAATAGAAGTTTGTAGTCCAAATTTTCATCAGCTATCTCTACTTCAATATTGACAAGTTTACCCCTAAAAAATATGGGAAAAGCTGAAACAATGCCATGTGGCCTGTGAGAAAGGCCATCAAATGCAGTGAGAAGAGTAGGTGAAGAAAAAACTTGAGGGGATCTAATGACTTTCTAACATGAGATAGACATGACACATATGGAATCGCCCTCATCAAATACTGCTCAAAAAATATTGATTTTCCGATACATAGATTTGATCTGAAAAGCCATGTGATGAGGAAGTATCTTCTTAAGATTTGACATATCGAATGTGATCATAAGATAGTTCTTTCAATCAATTTCCCTGATCATAGTGATCAAAGCCCTCCTTTGTGCTGGGCACGACTGGAGTACCTCCAACGTAGACATAGTGTAAGTACTCTAAGCCAGATCTTCTACAATGGAGTAGTTCTGGGCTACCTTGGAATTTGGGTTGATTGTCAAACATTTAGCACAAGCTTTGAGCATTCGAGGTATAGGCTCGAATGTGGGCCTCTCAATATGGAGTGGCTCAGAAGTATAAGGAGCACCCATAGCCTTCGAAGACTCAGATTCACCATAATCACATGACCTCGTAGCAACAATAACGTGAGCACTCATCATATATACATATGAGTAATCTTCCTCTTCCTGGTTGCCCCTAGCGGGAGCTCCACTATTAGCATTCGCGATAGCAAGAATTTGTTGCCCTTGGGTAAAAGGGTTTGTTAGGAAAGCCTGGAAAATAGAGGAACCCTGCTGAGCTAACAAGATTGAACATCCTGAATCTTAGGGCATAGATGGGTGAGATGTTCTCAAGTGGATAGCTTGCATGGAAACTTCACTTTATTCTTTGCTTCCCTATTACCCTCTCCAACATTATCATTGGATCTATTCGCATTTCCCTTACCATCCTGCTCTTTCTTCTTTTTATTATTTCATCACTTTTTCTTTCCATTGGATTGTTTATTTCCTTCAGGTTTATAATATTGAACAACATTAATAGTTAAGGGTTGGGAAGGAGCAGACATCGACAACGTATCCTGAATAGAAGGAGAAAATTGTAGAGACAACTGCTATAGTTGATTCAAAAGGTTAGTCGTGCCACTATCAATCGAACCGACAAGCCCATCAGCATGAGGACCTGGCTTTGGTTTGGCTAAAACCACTTTGAAATGAGGAGCATCAGGAAAAATCTTATTAATAATCCCATACTAAGAATATATTAGTTTAAATTGCTAGGCTCTAAAGGTAGCTTGCTTCTCAGAAAATACCTCGGACATATATACATCCTTTGATATTTCTGGCTATAAGGTTTTAAGGAACCATTCGAGAAGTAATTCATTAGGAATCTAGGCTTTAATGACCCTCTTCCTTCTCCTCCATTCCTGAATATGGTTATAAATGTGTGTCACCTTATCCCACTGAAAATTGGCAAAAATCTCATTTCCAGCATCATATTGAACGTGCAACTGAAAATGGTTCAAAAACATGGTAGCCAACTTTCCAAAAAAAGAAAAAGTGCCCCCAGTAAGCTCAATCTACCATTTAGCAGTGTTTCCAGTTAACTGTGCTAAAATAGTCTCAACCTAATTGAATCATTGATGAGGGAGTTCGACAAACACCATAGATGGAAAATATTAACATGGGCAGTTGGATCCTCACCAGTATTCCCTTCAAATTTTGGAATATATGATGGAAGTTTAGAGGGGACCGGAGGCCAACCTGGGCTATATCGAATAAGGTCATTAGTCAATTTTGAAAAATATAGAAAATTTGGGGTTTCCAGGAATGGTAAGCACGGAGGAGCTTTATAATTCCATCCACCAACGAAAGGATTCCCAATATTATAAAAAGAATACCTTGGATTTGCTGAGGCACCAGGTTGCCATGGATTGTTTGTACAAAAATCTGAGTGATAAGAGAGGCCTTGAGGCCCAGAAGCATTCAGAGTAGGACCCCCTCCCATCATATGGTTACCATAAACAAGGATATTTCCCCCAATCGAAGTATTAAATGAAGATGAAACCCCTTTGTAAGGGTTACATTAGCGAATGGAGAGAAACCATAAGAAGCACCTACATAGGAGAAAGGAACATTCCCCTGTTGACCATACAAAAATTGATTCCCAGTTCCTGATCCTGTAAATGAAGGATTCCAACCTTGAAAAGCATTAGATATTTGTCCTCCAAAAAAAGGATTAAAACTTTGAACCTGAGTGGAGAAAGGAAATGAACCTAAGGAAGGGTTCGAATGAGAAATATAACCACTTTCTAAGGGGAAACCCTAAAAAGAAGCTGAACCACTAGCCATAGAAGAAATGGGTGTGGAGACAGTTGTAGCGACAATGAGAGGAACTGAAGGAATAACACTAGAAGGCGTTCTGAAAGAGAAGGGACCAAAATGGGAAGCAAAATATTGGGTGCCCCCACACATAGAAGGAATGGTAGAACCAAAAATTGCATCACTAGGAGTGACATTCAAAACAGAAATAATACCTCCTCCCTCAACTCAAAGAGGAGTATGCACACTCAAAGTGTGCAAATCCAAAGTTGTGTTCCCAGCTGTGGTCGTCAGAAGAAAAGAAGTAGAAATATGAAGGCTAGTTGGTTTCTAATACGAAGCCCCAACATACAAAAGAATGTCTAGAAAACTAGCAGGAAGAGGAGAGGAAGGAGTAACTGGAGGTTCAGGAATTTCTTCCACCTCAACTTCTTCTGCCAGAAAAAGGACTCGAAGGATGAGTGGAGTACTCCTCTCTTTATCACCACCAGTACTAGGACCACCCACAAAAACAATAGCCCTAAGCAGAGGATCACTCTCCGATGCATTTGCAACTACTAGATTAACTTCACCAGTAGAATTACTCCTATGCCTTCTTGAAGAAGGCTCGATACTCACAGGAAAAATCCCACGAAGCCTCCTTGATCGACGAGCTGATAGGTCAACCACTTTTAATAATTATGAGATATATGTAGACTCAAAAGTGTAACATAAACAGTTACGCTGACCTCCTAACAAAGTCCTTTGCCGACGCAAGTACCCGAGCTTTGTAAGGGAACCCTCCAAAAGTACTAATGATAGTGATGCAACGTCTGCCTCAGGTACCACAGGTATTCCCCCCTCATAGTCACCTATGTGATACCTAGGAATAGAAACTATGGACACCAGTTCATATCGGTAGCCGGACGGAACGGTATTAGGTTAGGATCCAAAAAATAGGAGAGGGGGTGTCTCTCTTCTCTACCTTCACTAGGAATCACGCTTAGCTCTATGGAGGTAAATATTTCCCGGTCCACTTAACGAGTCTATATTTCACTCATTAATCAACTTCTATGTTTGAAATTTTGAGTGGCCTTGGAGAGTTAACTCTCTACTCACCTATTCCAAGGCCCTATGACCTAGATTAGTTGGCATATATTAATGACAACTAAAAAACTTCTAGTTCATTTTAATTAAGCACTTGATTTTAATGGTTGTTATTTTTAAGTCAAGGGTAAATGAAGAATTCAACTCGTGATGTTTTGATGCAAAAGATAAATCAATAGAAACCTACTACATGCATATGCAACTTTTTCTTCGAGGAAAGATATTTCTACTTGGGTTCTATGAAATTGCTAAAAAACAAGAAAATTTTCTTTTCTTCTCAATATCACGCTCACACACTTCAAAAACTATCAAAAGACTAAATATTCTTAATGGTGCAACTACACTAATGCAAAACTACCAATGACAAATGCAGATTCTAGGACTACTCACAAAGGGAAGCAAATGAGTTTTTCAATAAGATATGTTTGATCAATTTGACACAAAATTAGAGACAAGCCCAAACAATAACTTCTTTGCACAAAAATTCCAAAGAAAAATTGATACAAAAGAGACAAGCCCACTATCGAACTTCTCTCAAAAGCAAGCAATTAGACCAAAATGAAAAAATAAAAAAATTCTCCAAAAAGGATGAAAACCATGAAATGAAAACCAAAAGAAAAGCAATGGGAAAAAAAAAAATTGAGCCTTTAAATTTTTAAGGAAACTGAAAAAAATCTTTGAGAAAAGCACAAACTACTAAAGGCTTAAAATCAACAAATTGAGCCAACAAGTAACTCCAAATTCCTTAATCCAACTATGTCATTTTCATGACGAGACTCAAATAAGTGGAATGAACTAACTTAAGAAAATTATTTCAAGCAACAACATAAAACTCTAGCAAACACAAAAACTTCAAGAAACCAAGAAGAAAACTTCAAGATTTTCCAGAAAAGGCGATCTCAAGAACCAAGAAAACCAAATAAGACAACAAGCCAAAAACCAAAAAGTGAAGAAATGACAGGGCCAAACATGAGTATACCAACACACACTCACTGTTATGAAATATCATAACAACCAAGAACCTCAGAAAGAAGTATCAGTGCAGCAGCCACAACTGAAACTTCACCAAGCAAGGCAAACCCTAGGTTGACTAGGTTTTCAAGCAAGAAATAAAGACATTGATATACAACAAGGAGAAAAGCTATGCAGACATATAAGAGGCTCTACAGGAGTGACTAAAAGCATGCAGAAAAAACTTACAGGATCTCAAAAATAAATTATTTATTTTTAACTAGCCATACGCGGGTAGGATGTTTGTAACCTACGTGTATACGCGTCTGTGTCTAAGGAAAATCACGTATCGGTGGGTTTATTTGGAAATAAACAGATGTATACCCGACTGTGTGCACTAGAAGCAGCGTATAGAAAAGAAAACAAAGAAAAATAAAAAATCCAATGTTGATCCAGGAGATCAAGGTTTTTTCCTAGATGGATTCAGAACCAAGAAGACTAGGAAAGTGATCAGATTAGTTAGGGAACCAAAAATCCAAAGAAAAAAAACCTGAACAGAGAAATACACGGATATAATCCCAAGTAGAGTCACCAATTCTATTGCGGGAAAAAATACCCCGAGGTCCTAGTTGAGGGACCTTACAGAGCGGAAGGCATACAACAACCAGAAGCAACCAAATTAAAGGTCATAATGCTTAAACTAGTAAACTAGGGAGAGATGACCTTACCCCTGTGTCCTATGTTTGAGGTCATTCCCGCAGGGTAAAAACCCTCTGATTCTCCACATTCTTAGAGACCTGTAACTCACTCAAGAACAAACACATAGACTAGTTGTACAACATATATATCCTAAATTTCAGTGTGTTAGATCATATAAATTCATAAAATATAACATGAAATAAACATATATAAGATCATTATCATGTATAAGAAACACATAGGATCATGACATCATGAACAAGAAAAAATTTCTTTTATTGATGTATGTAAAAGAAATATGGAGATATCACCTGAAATCAGCCATGGCTCCATGTGAAACCGTCCTCCAGATCTGTCCATCCCAAGCCTCAACCATCTTCTTCCATAAAAGGTGCACAATGATGTCACATAAAGGAGGTGAACATCACAAAGAAGGAAGAACGGGTTTCCCGAATCTGGGAATTACAAGAGGCACAGGGATAATCAGACTTGATCTTGGCTATAACAAGCTATAGTATCAATGCATTTCTCTCTCCTCCCTTAGGCATTCTGAATGAGGTGTATTATACTTCCTCAAATTAGTTTTTTTTTTTTTTTTTTATAATCAGTTGGGAAAAAAATTGCCCACGAGCTGGTGTAGGTGGGCTTCAGGTAAAATTCGTAAACCCTGCCCAATTAATAGGGATATTATATATTTTTTAATATTTTAAATTATATACCCAGGTCAAATATGAGTGGACCCCTGTCTGCACAAATGTAAGACAAAGTGGAGTCACGCGTGGAATTAAAAATAATGTTTTCGAAGAAAATGATAAAGTCTAAATGGAAGGGGCTGCCCAAGGCCCATACATATATGATCAAGTATATAAAGGTAATAAATGATGCTATAACACTTACCCAATGATGAAATATTTTATTTTTACCTATAGTCAACTTCACTAACCAAGATTCTACATGAAATTATTTATTCAAACCACACTTATCCACCAAGTCTGGTTTAACATAACTATAATTAGATGTAGGGTCAATCAAAATAGGAAATAATTGATCACAAAGCTTACTTTCCATATCAATGATAGATTCCTGATGGTATTCCTTCATGTTATCTAGTGCTACATAGATATAAGGAATACTCTAACCAACATACCCAACAGTCTGCACCTCCTATGCACTATATATCTAAGGCCTACCACCCTGATTCTGTGGACAATCTCTCTTAATATTTTCTTTTCCACATGTACAACACTCCAAATATCTTGTACCATCACCTCTATGTTGTTGTTGTAACTAATATCCTTGTATGGCTACATTGAAATTATTATATGGTGCCACATTTTATTTCTTTTCAGTAGTATGAGGCCTTGTTATTTTTGGCTATCATTTAACTTTACCTTTACTCTTCCCTTTCCATCCTTGCTTAGATTCAATCTTACACTTTGACTTCTCGTAATAGTGCTTTAGTTTCCAAATAGATTCATCGAGTTAATAAGGCTCATCATGCTCAATCCAATCTCGAAATGATAATGGCAACCCACTGAAAAATCACTGAACTTTAGCCTTCTCATCTTTAAGATATGGTACATACCTCAATAGCTCTAGGAACTTAGCTATATACTCTTCATCTATCATTAATCCTATCTTTAGCTCATATAATTCCTCAGCCTTACTCTCGTAGTACTTCTCTAACAAGTACTTCTTTTGGAAAATATTCTTGAACTCATTCCAACTAAAGAACTTTGTCCTGACGTGTCTTTGACCTACTTCACATATTCCCACCAAATTTTTTCTTTCCCTTTGAGGTTGAAGATAACTATTCTGGCCTTCATATTATCTGTGTACTCATGAAAATCAAAGAAATTCTTCATCCTAGGTAACTAAGCCTCTGCATTCTCTGGTTTCTTCAAGTATCCATCAAAGGTAGGTGGCTTAGCTTTCTTAAACTCATCCAGCAAGTATCCCCTGTCACTCCTACTGTATAAATGATAATGATGATGATCATAATTCTTGTCAAAACCAAAACTAGAATAGTACCTATGTCCATCAGCTCTCCTATTTGGAGTATCCAAAAATCTACCATCTCTCACAATGTCATCTCTATCCGACTTGTTCCCACCATGAGATCTACTTCCATATGCCCTATTAGTTCTGCCTTCCTTCCCATGACTGATCCAAAGTGGCCCCTGTCATTGGAATTATGAAAAACTATGAAGGATTACTGCATTAACCTCTTCTTTTTTCTCTTATTCCTGTATGATTTTTTCATTGTCTACGTTACAACTCCTTATTGATGCCTTCAATCCTATCAATGTGTCTTCTAAGTGAGAAGTGTTCCCAACATGACGTTTATCATTTGACCCGTAACGAGAATATCGTGAACTATAATCTACCATATTGCTATTCATCTTGACCTCTTCCCTGCAAGGCATATTGTGTTAGCTAAACCAAATTAGAATAATACCACATACCTTAGCATACTTCGGGGAGGATATATCATCTGCAATATTAACCAGATAAGTGTAATACATGTACAAACATAATCATAACATCATATAGTTGTATAAAATATAGACATGTTAAAATATATACATCATTCTAACCAGAGTCTAGTCATCAATTCATGACCATATCAATCACATACCATGACCTCATGAATGACAACAAAAACCATAACAATGTACACTTGAAAATACGTAAGAACTTGACATGCATGAAAAATTCATAACCAGACATATCCTCATCATGACACATTCCACAACAGCCCCATAAACCTTCACATGGAGACATTACTGTAACCATGACCAACACCATGAATATGAAGCGAGCACATAGACCACAAGCATACAGAGCACATGTGCAACTGACATGAATGCATGACCAACACACTACCATCCAGTACGAGGGGTGAACCATTCTCTGATACAACTATGTGGTATCAGATATCACACAAAGATAAAAGAAACCAGACATCACCCAAGGAGAACATAACCATGCTCTGATACCACTATGTAACACCCTTTCCCCACATTTACCCGAGCTACCCGGTCCACTAGGGTAAACATCACTACAAGAAAAAAGGACATTGGTGAGGGTCATTCTTGTGACAGGCCTTTAAGGTTTTTCACCAATGTCACATATCGTGATGGTCCTTAAAAAAGTGTCATTGTAAGTGTATATAGTGATGGTCCTTTAAGGTTCGTCACCAAAGCCATTTTCAATGACACTTTTGGTGAGGTTCGTTAAAGGCCCGTCATTAATTCTCTCTTTGGTGACACTTCTAGTGACAAACTTTTAATGACCCTAACGAATGCTCTTTTTGTTACCTTTGGTGACGGTCAAAAAATTTTCATCATCATTGATCATTCCAATGAGTTTTTGATGATATTATGTGGCTATTAATATATTTTTTGTCAAAAGATAACAAATTAAAACCATTATTGTGGAGTCTTTTTTATAATATTTCCAAGGCCATAGTGGTTAGAGTCAGTCAATTTGTTAAGAAGTAATTATTGTGTATCATTTCCCTCAAGTAATGACTAGTCGAATAGAATTTTCCTATGAGCCAACACATGATTCACATATATTAAGTTTATTATCTAGAAAATTCCCTTTAGATAAAGTTCCACTAGTGTGTGTAGGAAATATATTATTTAATACATAATAAAACTCTGTCAATTCTATTAATGAGAAATACATAACACTCCTCAACAATCCGGACACACTTTAAATTAATTCTTTGCCACACACTAACATCTATTAGCACCTCGCATGTCTTGGAACATCTTTGTGCCTAGAAAATCTTGTCATGACACTAACACCCAAGCACATGGTGGCATGTGCTAGCACAACATAGAACTCTCCTAACATGTGTTTGGATGTATGTAGTCCCTAGCATGCCCTAGAACACCTTGGTTGAATGCGTTGACATACATTATCACTTGGCACACAATGCCATTTGGCATGTATTGGGAACTATTATTAGTGTGCCTAACATTCCCCTTTTGAAAAGATAAATACCCGACTTATTAACCCTCTTATTGGTTCTTCCTTTTGTTGCCTTGAAACATCTTGACACATACTGACATACCCTTGAACGCCGCACATTCTTAGAACCTTGCATGTATTGGCATATATTGGCACTATTTTGGCATGTATAATTAGGACACCCTGGAACTACCAAGAACAGTTTTGGACTTCTTAACATGCCTTGATATTCCCTAGAATGGCTTACCAATGCTTAGGATACCTTGTCACTCCCTCCTTGACATGATAGCTAGCACTCATTAACGCTAGTCCCTGGCACATGTTCCTCAAAGTCATTAACTTCTTAACACTCCTCAACATGCATTAGAACTCTCTAGAACATGGCCTTATCACTCTTCAACATGCCCTTCCACTTCATAGCATGCATAACACTCCCTGACACATATTGGCACTTGGCATGTGTTGGTGCTTGGAAAGCCTCAACATGTATGGAATACGTTGAGATTCCTTGGTATGAATATTCAACATGGTTTAATATTAAATTGATTTGGGATCATTTATTGGAAAGTAGATGAGAAGCAACAAAGGAAGAATTGGCACTTAGAATGCACTAATACTTTTCACTTGGCACCTATTGGAGCCTACTGTTGGTGTGCTTAGCATGCCCCTCTTGGAAAAGGTAAATTGATGACTTATTAACCCTCTTATGTGTTCATTTCCTTGTAGTTTAACTTTTTTGTCCTGTTTGTTTCGTTGAAAACCCCTGGCACGCATTAACACACCCTTGCATATCTTGGAATGCCTTCTCACTTGGCACATCTTAACATATTTTACATACCTTTGCACTATCTGGCACATCTTAGCATTTCCTAGAATTCCTTGGCACTCATGTCCTCACAACTAGCCTTTACATTATTTCATGGTTTGGGAACCCAAGCAAGTCCTTGCCATATTGCAGTTCATGTGATAATATTGGTCTACTTCAATCACAACAAATTGACCAATTGCACCTACTACAAGTAGATTTTTCCTTGTTCACCTAAGAACTACCTATAACTCATATTATGCCACTCATTTCCAAACTCAACTTGTCCCATTTAACTAGTTACCAAGACAATTATCACATGATCTAGCCATGGCCATAAAAAAACTAAGCAACATAGCTTACACAGGCAATATTTCACATGTATGCTTAGTTAATATAAACAATAGAACATTTACTAAGAGTTTGCAAGAACCACAAGATGCACAAGACACACAATATATAAGTCGACACAAGCCGAGTGCCCCAAAAATTATACACGACAATGTACAGTATGCAATTATGTAGAATAGTTTAAAACATGAGCATGCAGCCAAAGTGTGCGACATCTCATATAAAAAATATAGCTAAAGGAAAAACAATGTTGTTCCTAGCACAAAGTGACCTCCATTTGTCTAAAACTGCTATGTCGAGCCCCATATAACAACCATAGGCTCGCCTCTTGTATATCCTATTCTGAACTTCTCCTAACACACTTCATCCTTAGCACACTTGAATTTGATGACACTCCCTGGCACACACTCTTATTCATTCCTTTCCATGAATTTTGAGCTATGTATGCCTTTATATGCCCCAAAAATCACTAACGATATTCAACATAAATTAACATTGTCTGAAATGTGTTAGCATGCCTTTTAATTCCTAATTTTCATGCCCTGTCCATCCCTAGCTATCATGCCCTCACAACTACACTTACTTAATTTTCAACTTGGGAACCCAACCAAGCCCTCGCTTGACTACAAGAGCTTGACCAAGTTATGGTTACTACAACTAGACTATGTTGTTGAATTGTGTAGCTCGGGAAGTACTCCACAAGCCTAGTGAGATGGGTTTATGTGAGTTTGGTCACAAAATTATTTGTGGGAAAAGAATCCAAGAAAAGCGATTTTGGACCCACGATGGGGATTAAAATCTAAAAGAAAATTAAAAAGGAAAATTAATATTTCCTAAGGTCTAAGTGAATAAAACCTGTAATTTCTAGAGGGTTCCTAAGAGTTCTAGGAAAAACTATTTAAGCAAGCCTTAGGATGAAGGAAATAACATCAAGTGAGAAGGAGATCATTTGATCAAGGGGGCGAAGAGAGATGTAGTCCTAAAGTAGGTCGAGTAATAGGGTCGAGTATGGGTTGCTAAAGGGAGGCCATGATCATCCTCCAAGAGCAAGATCATCATGTGAGGGTTCACATGAATGTTGGATACCTTAATGGTCGTTTCGAGCTAGCAAGTAGGATGGCATATTGTTGGTTCTCTTCTGGAAGATCGAGCTTAAGAGAGGTTTCTCATGAGAATTTAGGCATGTGATTTCAATGGCATCTTTTTGTGAAGGAAACATAAAATTTTGAAACGTTTAAATTTTCAACAAGAAACAGTGAAATTGGAAAACAAAAAGGACAAAAGAAAACCCGCACTTATGAGGAATTTTGATGCACCAGGAGTGAAGACTATGGGGTGTCTAATTTATTTTTCCCTTAAATAAATTGGACAATAAATTGTAATTTCATCTCATAACAACTTGTGTCAGTTAAATAAGTCATGATGACTGAGTTAGCTCAAGAAATTTGAGTTGAGGGCTTAATATTAGGCATGTAGATCGATTCTAATATTTTTTGGGTCCAATTGCAGTTGATGAATTAGTGGGGTGCATATGTGAATTAGTTAACTCAATTAAATGAGTTAAAATCGGTTTAACTAGTTCTAACTGAGTGATGAGCTAATGAGAGGTCCAGTGAATTAAATTAGATTTAATTCACAATGAGCGATCAATTAGATAACTGATAATTCACTATTATTAGTTGCATGCATGTCATTTTTGAGGAAGACCTAGTTGAGACAGAGGTTAAAGGGAACATAAATATTAGTTGTATTTATAGAAAATTTCCCATGCGCAATTATAAAGTCATTGGGATGCCATGATGGATTGCACAATCAAGGAAGGCTGATTTTCCTAATTAATAGGGAGCTAATTCCCTAGGAATTGCATGAGCAAGGCAGGCTGAAGGAAGGCTAATAACTGGCTAAGTACTAGACTGAGTTCTCCTAGATCAGGTGGAGACAATTGGCAGAGTGTTGGAGAATGTCATGAGATATTAAACATTGTATTGTTTCATGATTCATTGAATTAATACATAATAGAGCTAGAGGGTTTTTGAGTAGTTTCTTTCCCCAAATACATCTTATGTTGTGCCATTGATAATTTATTTCTCTTACTTATATGTGATTTTGTGAACATGTTTTGTTTCCACAATTTGTAGGAAGGATTCAGTATCTCGTTTTAGTACATTACAGGATCAGATTGAATCTCGTTGGTTAGATTTTCTACATGGTTTCATAGAAGGATTATTTTGGCAGCAAATTTGTAGAGAATATCTAAAGATTTTGATGTAAAAAAAATAGCATATTTGGATTCTTTGCAAAAAACTACCCAAATCAAAAAAACAAATTGGTCGAATTAGAGCTTGGATGAGGCAGATATCATTGATTTAACATCGGCTATTTTTTATAAACTTTTGTAACAGTGGGAAAATTACAATGTGCATGAGTCAATAACCTATATGAACTTGAGGTACTAGATGCATGCAAAGCTTTGAGGAGAAAATGAGAGGTTAGAGAATTGGTGGTTGAGAGGGAGCACAAATTACCTCTCAACGTGTAGCCTCAGAAGCAGTCCCAGAAGGTTGTGGAGCAACCATAATTGGAGAAGCGGAGAGGAGACCGAGTGGAAGCATCCACTCAAGCTGATACCTACATGAGGGAGAAATTTTGAGCTAGATGGGTAGAGGGAGCACATGCATCCATACCTCTAGGTGAAAGGTGGGGGATTTTTTAGACATAATCCTAAGGTAAGAAATTTGGGCAGGTCCATTGAGATGGTGTATCTCATGGATCGAACCTAGCTAAGAGGATCCCACAATATAGTAGTTGTAGGAAGGATCAGTTAGATTGATGCAGTCGGATGTCAGGAAGAAATAAATAAGAGTGACAGATGTCAGATACTGGAGCATAGATCAAAGCTGGAAAGAGTGCAAAGAGCACGGATGAAGATGTCAACATTAGTGCAGAGAGTCCAGTAGATAAGTGCAATATCTAGCAGCAGTCACAAGACTCTGATGACAGATGCATAATAGTAATTTAGATTTCCCAAGGCTATTCAGTTTTAGGATTTTCAGGTGCAAGCAACACTCGAGAAGTGTTGCATGCAAAACATTCCAAAGGTACTGGATATAGATATATTGAATTCCTTTCTTGTTGAGAGGGAGTGTTGAAATTTGCAACAAGAAATAGTGAAATTAGCAACCAGAAAGGACAAAAAAAATGCACCCACACTAATGAGGAATTTTGATGTACCAGGAGTGAGGAATGTGAGGCATCCAAATTATTTTTCCCTTAAATAAATTGGACAATAAATTTTAATTTCATCTCATAACAACTCGTGTGAGTTAAATAAGTCATGATGATTGGGTTAGCTTAAGAAATTAGAGTTGATGTGATCAAGGTGGATATTGGTGGCCATTTGCCTATTCCACTTGGGCCCTCACCATTGTCTCTTTCAGTTTTCAGTTTCCTTAATTATAAGTTAGTTTACTATTTTTGTTAGTTTTTTGGGTCTTGAACTTCCGAAGCCATTTTGAGGCCCCAAACGATGTTTTTTAGGCATGAAAAGTTTGGTGATTGTGTAGAAATTACATTAGTAGTTGTAGTCCTCAGAGAGATATTTATAGCGAGGTATCATGTGCATCAAGCGAAGATCATATGATTAAGTTACAACTGTGGGAAGTTGGCTGGCCAACTAACCCCAACGGGGCCCATAAACTCCTGGTGTTACATCACCTCGGTTAGGGTTTTGGTTGTTTAGGTTTTTCTCTTATTTTTCAATAATAAAAAGGCCTTTCAACCTTATTGTAACATAGTTCAGAGGCATGTAGTCGCCACATCTCTTCTTAGAGATAAGCTACCATCACCTGACACAGTTTGTTTCCATTTTGTCTGTAAGCAATTTTCAGTTTATTGTATTAATGAAATGAAGTATTATTCATGCTACATCTTTGTGTTTATGTTTATTTTTGTATTTTATTGTGTTCCTGCATATGTCTGAATCATGAGGGTCTAAGCACTAGTATAAAATGATGAAATTAGTGACTAGGTGACTAAAAATATTAGTCACCACAACTATTTCAGTGAATTACTACTAAATTTGAATAATTTTAAGTGACGCAATTGAAAACGACTAATTTGAATGACTAATTTATTCTAGGGATAAAATAAACGACTAGATAATAAGTGACACACCTTAAAACGACTAACTTAAATGACTAATTTAGTCTAGGGATAAAATAAACGACTAGATAAAGTGACCCAACTAAAAACAACTAACTTAAATGACTAATTTAATCACTGACTAAAATATATAACTAGATAATAATGAAAAAATTAAAAATAATTAACGTAAATGAATACTGTAGTCCAATAATAAAAATATTACCAACTAGAAAGTACAAGAAGTATATGATTTAGTCATTTTTAATTGTGTCACTACGGAAATGGAACATTGCAATTTTGATATTGAAATGTTACATTTCACTAAATTTTGACGTTGGAGATGGATTCAGAGATAAAGGGGGTCTCTGAATCCATCTGTAGTGTTAAAATTTAGAGACAAAGGGGTTTCTTCCCCACATTCATGGATGACATCCATAATAAACTTGTTAGTGTGGACTGGCGCACCTTAAGAGATTTGATCTAGGCATTTGATAGTGTAAAACTGGCCAAATACCAATCAACACTAATAACAAATTGTTTAGCTAACCCTTATTTTCCATGAAAAAATACTCAAGAGATATTTTTCCACATTCGTGAATACATGTTAAAAAGAATTATAACCAACTTAATCACAAATTAATTATAAATATATTGCTATATTTTCTTATGCTTTGATATAATAGTGTACATTTAAAAATCTTTTCAATGAAACGAATGTTTAAAAATATAATCATAATATTATTCACTTAAAAGAAAGGTGAAAAGCTTCTATAAAATTTATAGAAACATTATATATCTTAAAAATAGCTTAAAATATGAATTATTCTAGTTTTTTCATTTTATTATTTTAAAAAACATATTTTTTTTTCCAATTTTTGCAAGAAAAATAAAGAAATATCTTCAAATTGACAACTTCATAAATATTAAAAAAATTAAATAATATTCAATATCTAAACCCAAATCAAAGTGGTGGAGGGAAAAAGTCAAAATGATGGTGGGAAAAATAAAATAAAAAAGCTTAAAAAATGAAAGATAATTGGTATATTGCTATACAACATTTCCAAATGCCTTTTCCTCTCACCACCACACAATTCGATTATTGGAAACCAACACCAAGTGGGAAAGAAACCAAAAAGAGGGAGTGGAACAAATTTTACATGTCAATGTAGATATATGGCATAAAAAATCCACACATTCCCTGGGCTTTGGAGCCACTTTATCTCTTTCTTTGGTTTTTGAGCTAAAATGGAATTGAATTTGTTGAGGTTTTGAAGGTTTTTGTCTAGAGTTCTACAGTAGAACGATAGATTTGTGGATCTGTCCCTATGGCTTCATGAAGCTCTGATGTAGCAGGGTTTGAAGAGTTTGGCCCAGCTTCTGGTAGAGGGTTTGAATCAAATTACTGAATGAACATCCACCTGCATCATTTATTTATGCAATGGAATAGTATTCATGAAGCTCTGGTGCAACAGGTTTTGAAGGGTTTGGCCTGACTTCTGGAAGAGGCTTTGAATAAAATTACTGAATGAAAATCCACCTGCATCATTCATTTTTGCAATGTAAGAGTATGTTAGAGATACCCCAAGAGCATCATGAGTCATCAGTTCATAGGGAGTTGGTATGGACATCTAGCTTAGGAGACTATACAGTTTATTGAAGACATCGAAGTTACATTTTGTTTGTTATTTCAAATATCTAGTGAAATTTTCTAATAATTATTCCTTTTTAAAGAAATATTAATAAATATGATAGTGTTTCTTGAATAGAATACTGAGTCTGCTCCAAAGGTTTTATATCTAGAGTTCAAGAAAAAATCAAAACCCCAGGATGATGCACCACTGCTTTCTTCCTTAGTCCCATTCAACCTCTGGTTTTCTTCTTGACAACTACTATCATGGATCCTGCCACACAGATTAATTTCTTGGCAGACTTGATACCTACAACAAAATAAATATTCTTGTTATCTAAACCCCTAGTACATAGAAAACACAGTTGCAGCGAAGCCAACGTTTTTTGTGTCTGCTACCGCATAGAGATAATGGTAAGAAAACAAATCTTAGCATTTACACTTCCTTCAGAGAGTATAACAACAAGTATACATACATTAAAAATTTAAAACCAATAAATCTAATACAGAGATTTCACTTTGCAGAAAGAAAGGTACAAACCTAGATTAACAATCATAGTATCCTTGTGGCTTTCCTCATGGCTAAGTGGTGTCAAAGCTTCCTTCTCTGGAACTACCATGCCTATAAGACCACCTTTCATCGCCGTATTCTAAGTATGCACTCGACCACCATATGTAGTTCTAGCACACATACCAACCCCAATATATACCTACCTCAACTTATCACCATGTGGAATGCAAGGACCATGTCCATACAATGGGGTATATGGAAAATTATATACTCTAGCCACAGGATTTGGTACAACATGATTCCACTGATGAACATGTCCATCACTAGTTAAAGAAATGAAGTCTTCTTGTGGGAGTGAAAATATTAAAATATTATAAGAATCACTGCACTCAACATAAATGAGTATCCATCCTTTCCCTAGAAATAGTCTGCATAAATCCACACTTGCATTTCTAAAATGTAGTTTTTTTCACACATGTATGTGGGCATGAATACAAAATAGAATGAGAAAGAGTGGATTCATTAATTCATTATATGATTTGATGTCTCATTGAGTCATTACATAGTAGGATAAGAGGAGCACACCACATATCTCCCAAATACCAAACTAATAGAAACCACATTTAATACTATATTAAATTCCTAATAAGTGCATCTTCTATTTGGCAGCTTTGGCAGCTCAATTTCACAAGTTTTCTAGGTGGTGACTAGTTAAAATTTGTATGGCAACTATCAATGCTCTTCGTTATCCTCTGCTACAGGTTGGCTTCTCTTTTGGTGGCTTAATCACTTTGTTTCAGAGGCTATACCATGAACATAAGCTATACCTTTTGGCATCTCTATTAATAGCTACTCACTCACTCATGACATCTCTAACTTGATTCTTTGGTTATTCAGCAGATAATATCTACCCATGCAATGACAGGCTTCACAAAAGGAGAACCTACAAAATTCCTACACTTAGTGTCACTCCATGAGTTGAGAAATTGATTTGATATAATCAATTCTATGATTCTTTGGCCTTCCTTATGCAATATTTTTGTGCATTTTTCCTTGTGCTATGAATACCCACAGTTCTCACTATTTAATTGCATACATATACATAGTCCCTTTGACTCACTCCAGGATGGCTTGCCTTTGTTATATTTTTTCCAATTTGAGTTTTTATATCTAACCCTCAGTGCCTTCACTAGGCATAGCATTCCCTTGGCTCCTTCACCAACTTCATTGCTTCTCCCCAACAATTCTTTGATACCATGTTAATTTTACACACACATGTGTGGACATGAATGCACATTTTAAATGAGAAAATGTGGGTTCATTCCTTCATTAGATGCAATGTGTCACTACGTAGTAGGAGAGGAGTACATTGTAATTCCCAAATACCCAAGTAATAATCACTACATTAATTACTATATTAAGCACCTCATTATTACATTCCTTTATTAGTGAGACTTTATTATATGTCTAAGTTCTAAAGATGACTATTCTTTCTAACAAAAGGATCCATTTATTTTGAAGACAATTCAAAAATTTCTATGTTTGATATGGTTTTTGTGGACAGAGGAATTAGTGGGTCAAAATTGCCTATTAAATGCAGTGATATATTTCCTTCTCATTTTTCTTGGAGTGCTATAAAATTGTTTCCTAATATCTTAGAAAAATGGTGTAGAGGCTTCAAATTGATGCTTTCTTACTAGTATTACACGGAAAAGTCATTATGATTCTAGTGTACCTTTGTTTTATATGTGTAAATCTGGGCGAATAGTTTTCTTAGATCAACTAGTCTACTAGTTTATATTCTCTGGTACATACATTGTTTGCATTTTATTTTTGGGCACCTGATAGCTTTAGTTATTTCCTTTGCTTATATTAAATTTTATGCTCAACATGTTATGGATGAAAAATGGAAAATTCCAATCGATATACATTTTTTTGTTGTAGAGAAACAGGGATCTGTACACTCCTGAATTGGTAGAACAATTGCCACCTTTCCAGCAACATCTTTATCACCTAATGGGGTGTCAGGTATTACATAGGAGCCATCATTGTTGAATGAGAAGTAACTCTGATTTTGTAGGTTGGATACTTATTATATGTTCTTTAGACTTTTTGAATTATATGTCATATCAATGTGTTTTTGGATTGAAAGAACTACATAATGTTGTTTATGGGTGAGCTCATGTAATTATCTAATTATGTGGAGCCAAAAAGGGCAGCTATATTATGTGATAGAGTATGCACTCACAACGGTTTGTAGAATCGCCACTCTTTGGTGGTTAAAATTCCTTTGTTGTGTTGCATGAAGAAATAGGTTTCACTTGCTAAAGTTGATGTTGTACTTTATGATGGGGATACTCATTTGTCTTTTGTAAAATGTTGCAAGTTTCATGGGAGAGCATTAAAATTTATACTGCAATTAATGATGCCACCATCAACCTTGTTGGAAAGGTAGATAATTTTATGGTTTAGTACGTTCAATTAGCATCTTAATCATCCTTGATCTATAGCTACTGATGATTGAAATTGTTTACCCAAAGTTCTTTGAAATGCAATGCCATGATGTTATTAAGGCTCTTCATATCTATAGGCGAGCTGGTAAATAGGTATAGTTGGAAATCTACTGTTTCGGAAGTGTTTTAATTGACGTATTTAGTTTCAAACCCTGACAAAACAGTGGATATAACAATACTTTTTTGTTTTTTAAGGATGATTGTGATTCAACATTACTTTTTTCCAAAATCAAATGCTTCTGACTGAGACATCAGAGGATATGGTTCATGACCTAGATTTTCTTATGTTCATTTGGGTAGAGGAATTTGGTACAATTGTCTACATCCTAAATAGGTTTTCTCTCTAGGTATTGAAGAACAAAACACCGAAGGAAGCTTTCATCGGTGAGAAATCCTAGGTATCATAGTTTTTGTGTTGTTGTCCTGTATATATTCATATTTTTTAGGAGAAATAAACTAAATTGAAACACTTCAATTTGAAGGGTGTTTTTGTTGGATATAATGAGTCCCACAAGGCCTATTGATTCTACATTGTGTCACAATGGAAAATAATAGTGGACTGAGATGTGAACCTTGTGATGATGCATGGTCCCTCGAGGTCTCAGGAGCCTTTTAGTAGAGGTTTAGGAGGGAGAAACCTTTTCTGCTTAATGATGATTAAGAAGGTTTTGGAGGTGGAAGTGATGCTTTAGTATTTTTTGGTTCAACAAGGCAACCTAGGTGGTGCTAAACATAGTAGGATGCATAGGAGCATGTTGGATCTCCAAAGCCATCCTTTGTAGTGAGTTATATTTCTAAAAAATTTCTAAATTATGTTGCACCGATGTCTTCCATAATTTTAATAGAGCCTTTTAGTTATGGGGAGGTAGTTGGTTAGCAGGTATGACAAAATACTGTGGTGGACGTGGAAAACTATATGCTAAATAATGATTTTTGGAAGATTGTGCCAACACAAGTGGGGCAGTTTTTTCTTTATTGTAGGTGGATGTTTGAGGTGAAGCTTGCAGCAGATAAAAAAGTAAAAAGGTTCTGTTCATAGTGAGAGTATTCTCTAGAGAGGAGTTGACTATGAGGACACATTTACTCTAGTTGCTAGTGTACTTGCATTAGGTTCGTTAATGTCTTTAGCATGAATTCTTGGTTGGCATTGATATCAAATGGATGTAAGAACATTTTTTCTTATTGGTCTAATCAAGGAGGAAATATAGATCAATCACAACTCTATAATGAAGAATGTTGTTTGGGAGATTGTGCCAATACAAGTGGGGAAGTTTATGATTTATTCTAGGGGGGTGTTTGAGGTGAAGCTTGCAATAGATACCATAAAAATATACTAAGGTTCAGTTCACAGTAAGACTATTCTCTAGAGAGGATTTGACTATGAGGACACCTTTAGGATTTACTCTAGTTATTAGTGTACTTGCATCAGGTTCGTCATATCTTTAGCATCAATTTTTGGTTGGGATTTATATAAAATAGATGTAAAAACATTGTTTCTTAATGGTCTGATCGAGGAGGTAATATACATCAATCAGTTGAGAGGCTTTCAGGTGCGTGGGTGAGAGATCCATGTATGCAAATTGAAGGAGGACTTTTATGGGATGAAGTTGGAATCACACGCATAGTACTCTAGGATTGAAGAGTAATTGGTAGGTTCAAGCTTTACTATAGCTACTGTAAATGCTGATCTTTATTATTTATTTGGTAAATTTGATTTGCTTGCTTTTGTGAGATCCTAGGGAAATTTTCACCCTAGGATTTCAACAAATTATTTTTCGGACAATGACACCAAGATTCATCCAATACAAATGAATGAAGTCTTCAGTAAATACCATTGCTATCTCAAAATTAAATTAAACAATACAATAGTTCAACCATGCAAAAAAATTTCATAGTACCACTATATTTTCCAGATTTAATAGTTTAGTATAGTTTCAAATAGTTGCAGTATAATTTTGTATTGGAAAAAGTTGTATTATAACTAGAAATCCATAGACCTAAATAAACCTTTGCGAATTCTGATAAGGGCTAATATCCGAATGGTTTCAGGGCTCAAGGCAGAGGACAAGAGTCTTATTATTTCTTGGAATTCCTTTAGAAAATTCTCCGAGAAGCTATCCAACACCATTGCATCGTATTAGAGAGTTTTGGATCTGCTTCAGTCCTAAATAAATTCCTCTATACTTGCCTCAGATAGCCACTCCGAGCTCTATATAGGAGTAGGAAATTTCTTGAGAAGTTAAGACCTATTGCAGAGCACAAATAATCCCTGAGTGGCTTAAGTAACAGGGTTGGCTGGGATTAGCCTCCTTTGATGCTAAAAAAATTCAAATTAATTTGCCTCAGAATAATTACGTAAATAACCAGTCTCATGGTTTTGTTTTAGTCTCGGGGTTTTCTATTTTCCTGGGAATTGTGATAATATCCTGCCTCAGATCGTTCTGCTTCTGAGATGGGAAACATTTCCACAATCATATTTTACAGATTCATTGGATATTTGTTTGGCACCATCTACATGCAACTGAATTTTGTTTTCATTTATTTCCTTTTCACTAGCCAGTGATTTTTTGCATTGTTAAGACAGGAAGATATTGAGATTTTATCAAGTGTTCCAAATAAACGTCTTCACTTCTTCTTTGATTATACATCATCAAAATCAGACATAGATTTAGTTGGTGATCCTTCATAGTACTGCACCTTTCTTCTTGGTCTCTACATTTGTCTAGTAGTACCTTTTTTTTATACACCTTCCTTTTAGTAACTTTTTCTAGAAAATATTAGTAGGTATCTTCTCTGCTTTCAATTGGTTCTCTGACTTACCAAGCAGTGGGACACCTTTTCCATACCTACCTTCTCGTGGTACTTTTGAAATAATACCATTCTCTAGTGTATTATCAATTTCAGATATGTCACATCCATGTGTTAACATATCTTGAGATAAAGAATTCAAGTTTTCATTTCTAGAAATAGATGTCAATTTGAAATCAAGATCATTCACATCATGAATCTTCTCATACTTCTCAAAAATATGTGCAATACCCTAACTGAGGAGAAAAATGAAAACTATTGTACTAAAATTTTATAAACTGTTATCTAGTAAATAGTCTTGCTTGGCATAAATCAAGACTCTCTCCTCCACTGTGTATGGGTAATAGAACCGAAAAAATTTCAAGTAATCAACTTGGTTATCGATATGTATCTTTTGTAAGATCCGTAATTCATTTATTAGGTTCCAGTCACTGTCAAATATTATTATAGTGTCAATTGAAAAAACCTTTATGCTTGTTCCACAAGCACGTTTTTCAAGTAAAAACACAAACCGCCTAGAATCCTTACTATTAAACTTCTGCAAGGCTACATGTTTCTTGGTAGCAGGTAAGCAACCATCAATACACTCATAGGAGTCAATCCAAAAATGTTCCCTGATATGATCATCCAAAATATCACCAATGGAAATTGGCCCAGATCGTTGAATCATCTGGA
Organism: Pinus albicaulis; assembly: GCA_034641835.2. Classification (NCBI taxonomy): domain Eukaryota; kingdom Viridiplantae; phylum Streptophyta; class Pinopsida; order Pinales; family Pinaceae; genus Pinus; species Pinus albicaulis. Next base: position 529,580,269 of record CM076578.1, read on the forward strand.
AAAGAATCAACACCCTTTGGCCTTCTAGCTTTAACTCTGATAGTATATTGTCCAACAGTTGCAACTTGCTGCTGGAATTTATATCAACATCAAGGAATTCAAATTCTGAAAGGCCCATTCGATGAAAAATTTTCAATGAACCATCCACAATATAAGGATGATTGCAACACTTCCTTAATGAAAGAAGGATGTCCCTGAGAGCTCCAAAATCATTTTTCTTCACCATTGAACACAAATAGTATATATTTTTCATAACTATGTTGTAGTACTTCTCCACCTATACATATGCCAGGTCTAGAGTAATCGAATACTCTTTCAAATTGGCACTCGTCAAGGGTCTGATTTTCGCTCATATAGAATGTACTCTAACAACTTGCTCTTCAATAAACCAAGATGTTCACTACTATTATGTTGTTTCTCTTCAAACTCATCAATATGTTGACTCTATTTTTCAGTATCGAGGAAGGAAAGAAGATGAGAAACGACAGGGGAATTATCCTTCAACTGCTCATGGAAAAGCACAAGTCGGAAATCAACAGGTAGTTGCTCCAGATAATGGAAATTTTTTGAAAGTTTAAGGCGTTTCACTTCATCTACAGTCACTGCTTCCCAATAAAGGCATATTAAAGAGTCAAGATCAGTGGTGAAAACATCAGAGGTTGATAAGATAATCTAAATAAGTACACATCTAGTTTCTTCTGAAAATTCAAGCTTCTGGATAATATCTCTTGACTCTCTATTACCAAAATAAGCCACCATATTTATAGAAGAAGCCCACCTCAAAAATTTGGACTCCCAGCTATATATTCTTGCAGTTGATGTGATAATGAGAATAGGTCTGTTTAGGTGGAAATACTTGATTAAGGATAGGATAAAGGAAATCATTATTACAATGCATTCCTGATTAACTTCATTAATGAAAAGAGAATTCTTATGGTTTTTCCAGAACTCTTGAAGTTTATTGACATATATAAGAAGAGAAGAATCCAGTAGCCCTTTCATCTATCTTGGAAGTCTTTTCAAGCTTGAAAAAGGACTGTTCTGCAGCTCTTTTGCCTTAACTGCTTACGTAGGACTAGCTCGTTGGTGTGAGTCATCATAGCAAAGTTCGTATGATTTCATTAGTTCCTTAGTTGAAGTTAGGTTAAGAAAAATCATATCTTCTAAATCCCATGTACATTGATCGTAGCCTAACCCTTTCCATTTTACAAACTATTCTTTCTAGCCCAATTCACTAATTGCATCTATGCACTCTTTATTAAGATGCTTACGAAACATTAGTTCTCTCTTCTGAATAAGCCGTTGTGGTTCAGCCCTTCAGAGTTCCATTTAAGAGCCTTTCCTTGCTGAATTGTTTTCTTGAAATTAGCCAGCTGCTTGGGAGATTCCTTAACAAGCAGAATTTCACTGACCCAACAATTATTAAGATGAGAGAAACCTATATACTTAACAAAATATATCCTTTGTTTTTTCTTGAGTCGTCCTACTACTTTATCTAATTTCACTTGGTATGCAGTCTTCACAATAATTTCACGATCTCCAGCATTATTAGATTTAAACAATGTTTTTTATTTTAGCCCATCGTGATCTCTCTGAGTTGAAGCTGAGATTGAACAACCTATAAAAGGATGTACACCATATTCGCTCTAAAAAATGTTGTTTACTTTCTCCTTTTTCTCCACAAAGACATCTAATTTAGCAAATTGTTCAGGTTCAACATGCTTGATGTCCCATATCGATTCAACTCCTTTGAAAAAAGAGTCTACACCACATGCTATTCTCATGTAAGTACAAGTTTGGTAGTACGAGTCACCAAGAGGAAATTGAACCAAGGGTGGGTCAAGGCAACCTATATGGTAAGTTATGAGGCAGTATTTGCCATCACAACACAAAAACTCCACACCTTCTTTACAGACTTGGCACACATTATTATAACAATCCATAGAAGACTTCACAACAGAACCACTTATATGCACAACAGATGGTTCCTCAATGTTAGCATCTTATATGCTTACCTATATTCCACCAACCATGCTCTTAAGGTCAAAAGTGTCCTCATCTTCATAATCCTCTAAACAGATTTGACGACTGTCAAACCCTGGAACATTCTTACTCAACATTTTTTCCCCCTTTTGAGTTACATCAGAGTCATCTCCTCCATCTTTATCTGAATTGAGAATAGATTTTTCCTCCCGCAGAGAACTAAATGGTTCCTCAACTTGTCTTGATGACTCCAAATATCTTCTTTGCAAGCTGAATACATGAATATATGGGTCCTTTGGAAAAAAATTATGATATAACTGATAAGCTTTGGTAACAACATCTCAAAATTTCTTATCTTTACAGATATTTTTAATTTCTTCATAATTATCCCAAAACTGATGAAGATACCTTGCCTCAATAAATTCAAGTTCCCCCCCTGAATCCACAGAGTAAATGAGCTTAGTTAATGCCAAACCATCATGTGTAGACAAACTTTTTTTCTATATACTATCAGACTTTAGCACAGTGAAAGTAGGCCACCATCTTCCCTTTTCTATCTCAGCCCAAACAATTGTATTTGGTTCAAAATCATTGCTTATGTTATTTTTCATCTGACTCAAAATCTCCATTAGCAGATTCTTTCCTCATTCCTACATTTCCACATATATTAGTAGAAGATTAATTTCTTTGAAAACAAGAATGTGATTCCAAATGGTCATAAAAATTTGTATTTGGTTTAATGTGCTTGTAAGAAGTAGAAATACCCTGTTTAGTTTCCTCATGTGAAGCAGTAAAAGTAGCATTCAAAGAATGACATGCACTGTCATCACAACACCAAGACTACCTACATAATTGAATATTATCTATCCTCTTCCACTTTTTGCAATTGATACATTGCGGCCATTCCCTAGTATGTTGATCCTCACTCATCCCATGCTGCTACATTTCACCTTTGTCCCCAATAGGAATAGAAACAACAAGATCCATGCCAGAATCATCAAGCAGGTTGCCTTCTTTCTTGTCCATGTCGAAATTTCCCTTCTTTCATATGCTCCTTTTTATCTAATTTTTATAACACTTTTCTCCAGAGGTTTCTTCAAGAAATTCACATGAACCACCTTCTTAACTGTTAGTTATATATTGGATACATCCTTTAACCTGATTATGTACAACATGATGTTGTCCTTTTCTGGAAACCTTTAGACCTGTCAAATTTATTTCATGGTCTCTAACAACATCTATGAGACCTCTAGTTTGAACATCATCATTAGTACTTGTGCCATTTGTTTCCTCCAAAACTTTAAACTTGTAAATTTTCCCAGATCTTCTCTCAGATGCTGAGTAACTCTCTTTAACTAAATCTTCATGTACATATTTTTTGTTATGAATCCTACTACTTCTGCGAACTTGATCTTTTTTATGTTGACCATTATCAACCTCTTATTGGTCCTCCAAACCTTCTAATTCAATGACGTTACGCCCTAAAGTTTTATTGTGAGCACCAACAACTTTAGCCGGGGATTTGACAACTGTTGGAGTAGGCACATAATCCTACTACAATTCAACTTGATTCTTTCACTTTGTATTTATTCGAGTGAATTCCTTCTATTTTCTACTTTTCTCAAACACAGTCAAACTATCATCTGCACCATCTTGTCTTGAAACAACTAGCCCACTTTTCATTTTTTGTTCCAAATATTGGAATCTTCCATCATTGTCTAGTGACTCTAGCTGTAGTGTCACATGCTCCCCCATTTCCCTATTATTATTTCTTATTGCAATTCTATCAATGGAATTCGAAGCATCACTTACCTGATTCTTTGTGCTTTCTCCTTCTTGTGGTTCCCTTATGATAACCTTAAAATTTGTTGACATAGATTGTCTGTACCTACATGCATCTGATTTTTTGACGCAAAGAATTTATTTTTGTCACCATCCACCACCGTGTCTGTCATCTTAGTAATATTTACTTTTGAAACTTATTCTATTGGAGGAAACTTGTAGGTTTTTCATAGATCCATGTCTTCCCATTCCCTACATATGTAATACCAGGAGAACGGTTCCTGGACATATGCTCTCTTTTTTATCTCCTCATGGTTGGTACTGAAATTATAACACAATCACCATATCAGTCCAACTCGGAAGATATTCCAGGAACCTTTTTATCATTCCTTTCATTTAAATTCTACACAAATTTTCAACTCTCTCCTTCCAAGACATGCCCAAAAGGAATGTTTGGGTGTTCTGAAAAATGAAATTTTATAATAGTGCAACTTGAGGATCCAAGTTTCAAATTTATTTTCCTCAATAGAGGGCGCTGAAAGTAAATTTTCTCAAGTCAACCACTCCACCCATGAGAATTCAGTGACACCAAACCCTTCGACACTATGTTGCCATACAACATGACAATATCACATAGGAAATGCCTGATAGCTTTCCGAAAGAGTGACGTTGAAAACAAACTCATAAACAATAGAGCCACACATTCGCAACACTTATTTATGGCTTCAGGAATCAAACTCAACACTTCCAAAATTTTTCATATTTCGAGATCCCCCTGCCTCTTTCAACAGAATACCATGGACATCCAAAGAATCAAACCTTGGACCTTCCCATTCTTGCGCTGGATTGGAGCCAACCGATATTCTTATTTTGATATTTTTAACGAAAAAATACGGTGAAACAATAGTCACTTTTCTTTCTATTTTGCGGGTGCTAGGAGAGGAAATGCATAAACTTCATTGACTTTGGCAGGGGTGCAGACAGCCAAAAATAGTGAAGAAAAATGGTGCCTAGGGGGCACTATAGCCGATCGACAAAGGATGGGAGAACCTAAGCTGGAATGGTCCACTATTCAGTTGTGGATGACTAATCAACAAAAGATCATTCCACTAGGACAATTTCTGAAGTTTGTGGTGGAAATTGCAGGAGTTAAAGTCTATGCAGATTTTGAAGTAATCTAGATTGTGGATGAGACAGACCCTTACCCTGCACTCTTAGGCCTGGAATAGTCTATTGACATAGGAGGTATCATCAATTTGAAAAGGAGAAGTATGATATTTGAAAACGAGGGTACACGGGTAATAGTCCCCCTGGATCCAACAGAAGGTGAACGATATACCGAACCAGTACGTGAGGAGGAGGATGTTGATCACATTTACAAACTGACTGCCCAGGATGATGATTGGATCAACCCCATGACTGATGGCATGCTATGTTGGGAAAAAGATAACGAATGCCTCTCAGACTCAGATGGAGAGATAGAAAATTGGCAGAATTGGTGGTGTGATGTATCTGTGCTACAGTGCCTTAAGATCAGAAAGAGCTTCTAATGCATCTCATCCAAGGTAAGAGAACTCTCCTAATTTGATGGTTCTGGTAGTATTAAGGACTTTATTAAAGTGTTTGAAGCGGATGTCCCTGAAGAATAGAGGTTTTGGGCCTTTGACTTGGGTATGTTTGTGACCCCTTTGCGATGGTGGGAAACTCATAAGGAAGATTTTTCAGGACTAGGAGGAATGCCGAAAAATGATGATCCTACGATTCAATCCTTCAGTCAACCCACCCATGGAAATCTTCTCGGGTCGAGGGGATCCACACAAGCACTTGCCTATCTGGATGGAAGTATGGAATGAAAAAACTTTGAATGAATGGGTCCATATGTTTATTCATGCGTTAGGAACAATCCCCACCATCTGGTATTTGGATGCAGAGCTACACCAGCACACTGATCACTGGGGTACAATGGACGAAGATTTCATGATGACATTTGGTTTGGTAGGAGGAACTGAGAAACTTGATGAAGCCCTGCAAGATATAGATGCTTTGGTCTTTGATGAGTCCTTATCTAGGTGATAATGTGTTGCGCCGGCCTGGGATGTGCAGATGCAGTATATACCAAGGGTTATAGGACCAAGGTAGATGAAATTAAGCTGAAGGACCCTACCCTTGAAGAACCGAAATTCCTACCTTAAAAACTACCAGCAACTAAGGAGCTACAAGAATCAACACCTTCTTTGATTTGAACCTAAACAATCTTATTATATCCAAGTATTTACCTATTCAAAATGACAAATAGATTCTCCTCATGGATTATTTCTCTCATTCTATCTATTACTAAAATCCACAAAATGTATCCCTACATTTGAATCTTGGGAAATAAATATATAATTGCTATCATTTAAAATATCCATATCTCTTGGAGCCCAAAAATTCATTTTCTTTGGATAAACTTTATCCATAACCTTAAAAGAAACCCTATTATAAGTTGAAGGACCATTATTTCCTCTTGAATCTTGACAAAGTATGATGGAATGAAATTGCATGAAAACAAAATCCAGGTTTACCGAGTCAGAACCTAGGTTCATTGAGATGACGACCTTGGTTTGAAGACATCCACCATACAAACTAGGACCACCCATACTTATTGTTGCTATCTCTCTTCAATCATCAATACTAACATAATGAAGACCTATAACCCATGGAGGTCCATGGTCATCATTGCAATGTAATTTATTAGAATACATGCCATGTCCACAAGTTTTTATATTTAATATTTGCATCCAATGTGGCCTTTTCTTATTATTATATTTACCACATCCGAAAATGGCATCATTCACATAATTTTGAAGAAGTCTACAAATTAGGTCAACATAATTTTTTTCACATTTACAACTTCCCTCACATTCGTTGGTTCCTGAAGCTCGAGAACTTTCATAACAAAAATAGGAAATGTCAAACAACAAAAATATCCACTCTCTTTTCATTTTCTAATATTGTAATGAAGTTTTATTAGAGACAATGTTTGTTTGTTTGTTTTGGTTAGAAAATGGGTTTCTCTTGGTTTTATGTGTCTTTCAATTTATCATATGTAACATGTTAAGAAATGGGAAAGATTAATGTGTGAAATTTATCTTGTAGAAATTGATGTTAAATCAAAGGATACATAGTTTAACCAAGCTACATTTCGCTTTGGTAAAGGTAGAGGAACATCTTAAAAAGTTTCCGAAGAATACACCATATACAAAGTTTGAACATAAGTAATATATGCATTTTTCTTTTGCAGATATGTTTTTTTTTTTTACCGAAGGTATCACAACAATAAAAGTATTGATAATGTAGAAATTGTTTGAGGACCTCATTGAGGTAGAATTTTCCGATATCCTACATGATTGATACCTTCTCATATGTCAGGAAGGATTTAAATATGAATTAATATGTTCATGAAACAAATTAGATTCAAATTTTATAGACATAAAAAATTAAAAAAATGTCAATGTCTTTGTTTGATTGTTACTTGACTTTGTTGTGAGCAGGTTATAGGAACTGTTATTGGAAACATGATGGGGAGGCAATACATGACCCGTCTTGGATATGATTCATTTGTTGTTAGAGATCCTTTAGGCACATGCTCCATCAACTTTGGAAATTTTAATAGTAGGAATTCATATGTCTTTTAATATTCTAATTATCTCACCTCAGGGTTATTTTGGGCAAGAATGTCAGACTTGACATCGATGGATAGGTAAAAATATTTTTTATAATTGCAATTTCCATTCCATGATATGCTCTCTTTATTGTTTGATTGTATTTTGGGCGCTTCTTTTGATTTTGTTTCGTCGTTTAACGGTGAAATTGAAAATACTTGGTATCATGTCCATTTAAACAACAACCAAAACTTGAAGATGAAATTAGTATTACACGATATTTATTGGAATCCTTGTAGCTATTTTGTGTAAAAATGTTTTCATGAATATGAGAAAAGTTTACTTTCATGTTGTTATTTGAGCACATGTTGTTTATATACTTGACCAAGTTCATGCATTAGAAAATGAATTTTTTTTGTGAATAAAACAACAAGGATTAAACATCACACCTCATATTATTTGTTTTCATAAGTTATCTACAACTTGAGGGTGAAAATGTGAAGTTGGGTTAAACTTTTTGCCCTTTTTTGAGAAAAAAACTTTCATTTTTTGTTGGTTCTTCAACTTTCTGCAAGCTAAAACAATTTTTCTGTTTAGAATTTCATTTTGCGATAAAAGTAAAAATTGTCAGAAATTTTGTTAGCTTTCTATTATCTATTTTTTGGAATTTTTTTATACACATTTGATATTTCAACTTAGTGTTTCTTTGAGTGTGTGTTTTTTTAACAATCAACGGATTCATAAGAAGTCATGTTAATACGCAATGTTGTATTCTTTGAAAATTTGTGTTTTTGAGAACAAAATGTGTCACAAAAATCTAGACAGAGTCTACTTAGGTTTTGTCATATTTATAAAGCCAATGGATGCATATCATAATTACTAGAATTTTTTGAACTAGTCCAATATGAAAAAACTGCATATTTTGAATATGTTTCGCGACGCAAGAAATTTCTTAACATATAAGTTATAAACTAAAAATATAAAAGATACCCATTAGAGACGACGGACCAACGTAATGTACCATAATTTTTTCAATTTTTTTTACAATGTATTTTGCAAGATACAGAATTTTTATTTCACTGAATCACAATGACCTTCAGAAATTGTTTGCATTCGTTTTATTACAAATTTAATTAAAATTAGTAAATATTTATGAAATTCCATAAAAGTTATATTTCCTGAAAGTAGATTCAATTATGAACATGCATGTCTTGATTCCGACAGTTAATTCAGAATGTTTCATGGATTTTAATCAGTCCAATGTTGTAGAAATGTATTCAGGGCTTGGCTCTGCGTAGCTAGTGACACATTAGTTCGGTCGAACTCTTTAACAAATTTCGACCGAACTATTTTTTGTGTCAATGACCCGTTAAGTCAAACGAAAAAATAGTTCAGGCGAACTATTTCTAAAAAGTTCGGCCAAAATTTTACCTAACTTTCCGTTAGCAGGAAAGTACCACTGAGCCCCTCCAAAAAAAATTTTCACAGCAATATAAATTGCCACGAAATCATTCATTATTTTCGCATATTTTCGTGCATTTGGTCTGATTTTACGAAATTCTTGATCTGATTTTTCAAAGAATTGTTTTGGGTTTAAGGACTTTTCTTGGAGGTACATTCAAAGGAAATTTCTTCGAGGCACATTATTTTCATACATTTGGTCTAATTTTGCAAAGAATTGTTTTGGGTTTAAATAATTTTCTTGGAGGTACATTCTAAGGACATTTCTTTGAGGTATGTGATACAGTGTTTTGGATTTTTTTTGGGCTTCATTTTTTTTTAAAGTATGGATTTGGGCTTAATTTTCATTATTTTTTAGGGTATGGATTTGGGCTTAATTTTCATTATTTTTGAGGGTATGGATTTGGGCTTAATTTTCATTATTTTTGAGGGTATGGATTTGGGATTAATTTCGAAAGGACATTTTTTGGACATTTTTTGGAAGTATTTTTAAAAATGATATTTTTTAAGTATTTTTTAATATGGCGTTTTTTATGAAGTTGGAATTAATTTTCAATAATAATTTTTTGGAGGCATTTTTTAAAGTGACATTTTTTTAGAGTACGTTTTTTGGGTTGAAGTAAACCTTTTATAATGATTTTTTAAAATGAGTTTTTGTGTAACCTTTTAAATGGATTTTTTTTGTAGGACTTGGAAGGAAATATTTTGAGCTTCATTTCATTTTTATAAGACATTTTTTTCTTGAATTTTTTAAAGTAAGTGTTTTGGATTGAAGTATGTAATTTTTGCAAAATTTTTAAAATCAGTTTTGTTTTTTTTAAATTAAATCTTTTGTGATGTTTTTTTTAATTGAGTTTTTGTCTAAATTTTTGAAGGAAATTTTTTGAACTTCATACTCTATTATCATGGGAAATCGAAGGAATTGTACAAGAAAATATGATCGAAAAAGAGACCCTAAGGAATGTAGAGAAGAGACGAGACAATCTCGTAAAAGAAAGATAAAAGCGCTCTCAAATATTGAAGGGGAAAATCAACCTCAACTAGAAGTTGAAGAAGGTATGTAAATGTAAATATTATAATTTTGATATATTTAAAATTTTCCTAGTGTAAAATGTGAAGCTTAATTTTTATTTGATGAACTAATTTGAAAAATATTTTGCAATGTAAACAGAGAGAGATATTCCTCAAAACATTGATGATGAGATAAAAAATTTTGAAAGAGAAAGTGAAAGAGATATTCAACCAACGATTGAAGATGGTGAAAATGTTGAAAGAAATTCAAGTGAAGAAATTGAATCACAAGGTATGTACACACACACACACACACACACACACACACATATGTTGAACACATGCACGTATTATTGAAATTATACATATATTTATTAGTTTAGTTATTTATTGAATATGTAAACTTATTATGTACTATTCATTCGAATATGTACAGATGAAATCAATGTTTATGATGAGATGTTAGAAAATGTTGACACTCACACATATGGAGATAAAAAAGTTTACCATTATATATGATATCATGTTAACCGCATTTTTGAGAAGTATTTCATAAAGGAAAATGTGACAGTTCAAGCCCAAATGTTGAAGGGTATCCTATCATTAAGGAAACTAAAAGAAGCTACGACTTTATTTGGTATTCGAAAATCAACCAAAGATAAAAAAAATGAAGGAAAATGTGATACAAAATATAAATAGTGCTATAAATTCAATTAGAAGATCTAGACATAAAAATATTTCAGTTGTAAGTAGAGAAATACATATGGCAGTGGTTTCATCAAGTGCTAAAGAGAATCGCTTGGTAAAATCTATGGCACGAGCATTAGGAACCTCGTGAAAAACTTTGGACAAACATCAGAAATTTTGGTTGCAAATAGATGTAAATGATGAAATCGCTTGTTGGAGAGCTATTTGTTGGCAACCATACAAAGATAGACTTGGAGAAAATGTAAAAAAAATAATATATGAATATTGGAAGAACAATTCGCGTGTTTCATCAACTGCAAGGCTTGTGATGTGAAGAATAATAGCATGAAATCAGTATGAATAACATGAAAAACATTTCTTGAAAACCAATTAGATATAGTTGTTCAACAAGTTCAAAGAAGAGAATCGTGAAATTCATGTTTCAATCAGTGCTTTTGTTCAACAAAAACCATGGTATGAAAAACCTATCACCATACGCGACACTTTTTGTTGCTATTATCATGTGGAATTTGAGTTATATTATGACACATTCCTTGATTTTGGTAGAAAATTTTGGAAGGATTCACCTCCTCCTTCCACTATCCGTGATTTCATATCTCAAATTCTATGTGAAAGAGAAAGCGATGAACTATTTTACAAAAAGAAATGTGTTGGTGGTAAAAAATGCGATAACTATGGAAATTTAACTAAATTTCAAAACAAATATCGTACTGATATAAATGATCAATCATTGTCCAACGTGAAAGTGAAATGGAAGAGATATGAATATATCCATACATCGATTCAAGGTGCAAATAGTGTTAAAATAATTGAATTATGAGAAGAAGAAATTTTTGTGATAGACTTTTTGAGAAAGTTTGAGGAAGAAATTTACAAATACATCAAGCATTCCCATAGAGCTCGATGGCAAGACTTGCAATTCAAAAAATCCCGTGAAGTTTTTCCACCAAGGACCATTTTTTCAGTAATTGATTTTGCAGAAAACTACACATTTATTCCAGAAAAAGAAATTCAGAGTGAATACTATCATTCTGACCAAGTCTCCATTCTCATCCATATTCTATATAGACATGTTTAAAAAAACATCGATCATATAGAACGCACCAGTGAAAATTGACATATTATTAAAGAATATCACTTTTATATCAATGATGATCGTACACATGATACATATTTTGTACAACATTGTTTTGGAAAAGTTTATTGTTCCTTGAAAAATCGTGGAATAGCATTAAATGAACATTGGATATGGTCAGACGGATGCACAGGTCAATTCAAATATGTACAATCATTCTTTTGGTTGTGTTGTCTTCATAAGAAAACCTGCATTAAACATTTTTGGAATTTCTTTAAGACTAGCCATGGAAAAGGAGAACATGACGGTGCAGGGGCCTACATAAAACGAGCACTTTGAAGATATCATATGAACCCCTCTGTAAGTTGACTTGTGAACGCAAAAGAAGTTGTTCAATGGTGCATCATTGCTCTAAGCCATGAGACTAACCAATCAAGGGAAGTGCGAAGGTACATTCAATTTAATTTTTATTGGATATCTAATTTTAAACAGTGTACATTTATCACAATGATTATCTTTGATTTTATTTTGATATCATATTTACATTCTTCTTTAAATTTTTCATATAAAGGTGTTTTGGCATATTGGGATCGAGGACGTAAATAGATCAATTGGAAATGATGTTGAAACAATAAAAGGGACTCGAAAATTTCATTCAATTAAAACAAAGTCATCCAGAAATGTGTTTGCATTGGATAAAAGAAAATATTCTTGTTTTTGTCATGTTTGCATAGAAAACACAATATCCAATGACGTTTGTGAAAATAAAATGTATGTAAAATATTGGAAACATATAGAGCTAAATACAAAGGGAAAATTGTTCATTGCAATGTTTGAAGAAATGCAATCAGAGGAGACTACAATATCATCCAATGGTGATCGAGTTTCTGATCTTGTTAGAGAAGGTAACATTTGAATTTCTTTCTAATGATAAAGATATAGAAATAAATTTGAATATGTATAATTTTGTTAAGTTTGTTTTATTGTGTAGGAGATTTTTTTGCTGTAATTGAACCTATTAACAATGATGAAAATGTGAAGTATTATTTGATGCATTGCACTGAACGAAAAATGAAATTATCAGAAGGCTATAATGCTCACATATTTCCATATGAAAGAGGATCTATTATACTGAAAGGTTATTTTTTCAGACAAACTAATCAAAGTGGGGATTTTGTTTACTTTGAAGACTATAAACCTGATTTCATAAGTTGTCAATATAGTCACTCGGTGTGTGCAGCACGCATAAAGTTGATAGAGGTTCAATCAAAGAAAAAAACGAAAATTAAGAAATGGAAAATGTCAAAATCCGATCATGAATGGATTATTGAAGATGGCATTCCATTGGAATTATTTTGATTGAACTAGCCAACAATTTATTCTCTTTGGATTATATGTTCTAGAACTTCTAGTACTCAATTAAAAATTGAGTTTCCTTGTTATGTTATCTTTGCAAGTGTTTTCACATGTACAAATTGTTTTGGTACATGCACACTCTAGTATCAACTGAAAGTATATTTTCTATACATGCATTGATGAAAAATGTTGCATGTATTGGATATATATAGATATTTTCTAGAATGAAATTAACTGAAAGTAGTTTTTCTATGTGCATTGATGAAAAATGTTGCACGTACTGGATATATACACAAACTGAATGCACACCCAGTTTTTCTTGTGGGATTTTTTGGTAAAAAGTATCCACAATGTAAATAAATCATCCACAATATAATTTTGTACGAAGATTCATTTTAGACAAGAGACTCAGAGCACTTATCCAACTTTTGGTGGGATTTCATCTCTGTTCCTGATTGAAAATATAGTACAAAATTTGTTTGTCCAATGGTCAGATATGTTCTATGTGCATTGATGAAAAATGTTGTGCACGTATTGGTTATATGTATATGTATATGTTCTAGAATGAAATTAATTGTTCAAGTAGTTTTCCCATGTGCATTGATGAAAACTGTTTCACGTACTAAATATATATGTTTTAGAATGCAATTAACTAAATGTCATCAATTTACCAATTTATAAATCAACAAGGCTACCTAGTTGAGTGAATTAATGACATTGACCCCAATTCAACAAAAATATATCTACTTCTTATATTTCCAATCAAAATTAAAGGGATTTATCTGGGAAAGAGGCAGAACATATAGCCCTTGAAATACTTTTTAGAGGTCAATGAAGGTATCATCATGTGGGAAAATGTTTCAAGAACACTTGATCATACTTAAAAGTAATATTAAGATTGTTTTTGATCTCCACATACTACATACTATTGTTTGAGTGAAAAAATTTCCAATGAAAAGAACATAGCTTTTCAATCCAACTAACCATGTCAATTGAGCTCTATTTCAAAAAAAAGTAAAAAAACCAAAAAGCCAACAAAATAACATCCTTGGTTGTTATTTTTATTGGAATAACTAAATCATATTAATGATTCTCTTCATTGAATTTTTTTTCGATGGAGAATCCTTAAAATATGATTTAGCTATTCCAACAAAAATGACAACCACGAATGTTATTTTGCTGACATGTTTTGTGGCATGTTAACTTTCCTTTACTCTTTTTTCAATTAGAGCTCAATTGATATTGGTTAGTTGCATTGAAAAGCTATGTTCTTCCCATTGGAAATTTTTTCACTCAAACAAGAGAAGAGTATGTAGAGATCAAAAGCAATATTAAGATGCGAAATGTACTTCAACCATCCAAAACTTGAATTTTAAAAACTTTTTGATTGTATCAAAACAAATTACTTCACATGTCATGCCAATTGTAGTTCAACTATACAATAAAAACATTAAACATTTAACATTATATCACATGCAAAATGTAGATTGAAACCATCCAAAACTTGAGTTTTAAAAACATTAGTTCACAACAGTAGTTCACATGCCTAATGTACTTCAACCATCCAAAACATGAGTTTTAAATTTTTTTTTATTATATCACAACATTACTTCACATGCCATGCCAATTTTAGTTCAACTATCCAATAAAAACATTTAACATTATATCACATGCCAAATGTAGATTGAAACCATCCAAAACTTAAGTTTTAAAAACTTTTTGATTATATATCACAACATTACTTCACATTCCGTGCCAATTATAGTTCAACTATCCAATAAAAACATTTAACATTATATCACATGCCAAATGTAGATTGAAACCATCCAAAACTTAACCTTTAATTTAACAAAAAATTATAGATCACAACATTACTTCACATGCAAAATGTACTTCAACCATCCAAAACTTAAGTTTTAAAAACAAAACAAATTATAACACATCATTACATAATATGCCAAATGTAGTTCAAAAGCAAAACATTAATTTATAGATGACAACATTACTAGTAGTTCAACTATCCATCTAGATATGACTATCTATATATATAAATATATATATATATATATATATATGACTGTGCATCTAGATAATATATAAAAAAGTAAATTTAAGACTAGAAATTTCAATCAAAACTACAAATCATGTCTATCAAATACAGATGGATGTAGTGTCTTTCCTAGCAGAGTCTCAATTCGTGCGCTATCTTGCGAAGCATGGGGAGCCTGTACAAAATGCACATACAAACATTAAAATTTGATGTTTTAAAAATGAGTGAGAATATATAGAACTTCATGTAAATAAAAAATAAAAAAATATTGCAACACCTCATGAGGTTCCCTCTCCATTTTTTCACCTGCTACAACTCCCCCCATGCAAACATCTCCAACAGTAAACTGTACAATATACATGCACAATTATATATATATATATTAAAAATTTTCAGATGAAAATGCACATGTGTATATATAAACTTATTTTCAATAATATTAAAAAAAAAGTTAGACAACTTGTTCAAATGGTTGAAATGGTGTGGATGTTCCTATCTCCATCGCTAGAGTCTGTGGATTAAAGAAATATTCTATAGAAACCTAAAATTCAAAATTTTAAAAGTATAAAATAACTCAAGATCAAGATCTCAATTTATAATAAAACTTAAATAAACTTCAATTTATAAATTATAACTAAATTAAAAAAACAGATATATATATATATATATATATATAAGTGAAAAATTGAATACTTCTGCAGGTGAATTTGGGACATCTCCTAAGAGAGGCTCCAAAAGAAAATCTCCAAGAACCTAAAATTCAAAAAATTTAAAATAACTCAAGATATAGATATATATATCTCAATTTTTAATGGAAATTTTTGAGGTGGAATATATATATAACTTAAACATAAATTTTAAAAGTGAAAAATTGTCCATACTTGTTGTGGATGTGGCACATCTCTTAAGGAAGTAGAAGGTACATCTCCCAAGGAAGAAGAAGGTACCGCCATCCCAAAAACGTCAGACGGAATCAGAATCTGTTAAAACATTTTATTATTATATATGTACATGTACATGTGTGCACAGTTATTTATTTTAAAAATATCACTTAAAAAACACTAACATTTGTCAACATATCTTGATGGTGAGACCCATCTTCATTGTTTGAACCAGAGGCCCCGAACGTGATATTAACATTTTCGTCATTCATCATGCGTGACAACTACAAATGGTGTTTTAACATATAATGATACATTTTTGTTAGATTAATGTACATACAAATAAATGTATACATGTACATACACATGTATTTATTACAAATTGTACACATGTATGTGTTAAAATAATTGAACCCTAAGGTCATTAACACATACCATTCCCGTGCCCTCTTCCTAATGAAGAATTAGGTCTTGCCAACCATTGTGACAATTCTTTGCATATATTCTGAGATCTAAAACACTCATGTTGTCAATCTCTTCATTTGTACAATACACAAAATTGGCACGTGCATTCTCATGTGCTCTTTGTCGATTTAGACAAACATCGACTCCACCCAATCCGCTGTGAACATTTTCGATGATGGAATCCCTTGCTTCTCGACTTATTTGAGAAGTCACATCCATCTCTGATCGCAATGTTTCGAGCCGAAAAGGTCAACTCACCAATGGGGGCTCAGGGCGAGGCAACTCCACATTTCACCTAGCGCCCCTACGGTCACACAATCGACCTTTCCCAGGACCAAAAAATTCTGACGGAAGGTAATTGTAATTGGGTTTCATTTCCAAAAAAAATTCTGCGTAAAACAAATTTTCAAAAGAAACAGGAACCTCGTCGTTCCATGGGAGTATTCCATAAGCCACAAGGTGCCTATCATACAAATAATGAGCTATATTGGGGTGCTTGAAATATTACACCTTCAGCATCTTTCTTTTTGGCCCTTCCTTGAAATTAGACATTGACTTCACCATTTCTTTTGTAATTCTTTGTTTTACATCCTCCCATTTATCAGGACCCATTACTATTTTCTTTCTCTTTCTCATGACTTCTACAAATGTATCATCGTTGGCCCAAGATTTATGTACACATTTACTAGTTCGCCCAATGAATGTGTAACTATTTCGAGGCTTTGTCGACTCTCAGCAAGTAGAGTCAAAGCCACGAGATCTCTCCGCAATTTTGCATGAAGTTGTTGACACCTTTCTAAGGTGCATTGCGCCATGTTTCTTTCCCATGGTATATCAGAAATGTCGGCTGGATAAGTTGTGGTGGGTAGAAAACCTTCTTCTTGAATGTAGCATTCTGCCCTGCATCTATTTTGACCAACATTTGGAGCATTTTCAGCCTCTACATCAATATATATAAAATTTTGTATATTATAAAAAACACATGTAAACAAATTTGTACAAATTGAATGAAAAAAATATTGAAATTGATGGCAACCTCGACGTGGTTGGCTAGCATCTTCTCCACCCTGAAACTGTTGAGAAATAGAACGACCCTGTTGAGAACCAACACCACCAGTCGTTGATTGGCCTTTGGGGGAATAAATATCACCACCTTCACTCAACCTGCTACCACTTATTGATGGCCCTCTAAGGGGATTTGAACCACCACCAACCTCTCAAGAGGAGAGAGAAGTCTCATAAACAAATACAAATCTATAATCAATTGAAAAATACATGCATACATATAAATACACGTACATATTCATTGATTAAATTATGTTCAAACCATATCATGACTGGGTGAACCATGGGCATGCTCCATGGATGGAGTAAAGACCCTTCTCTTCTTATTAGCTCCTAAAAATAAAAAATGAAACTTATTAGTTCAACTAATTTAACTCACAAAATTTATAAAAAATCAATTCCATATGTACACACATGTATGGAGATTTAATATTATATTTAAATACCATGAACAACCCTCGATCCCTGATCCCCCCCTCTCGTAGATATATGGGATTCTATTGATCTTCGTCATTCATCCTCCATGATATATATATCTACGGTGGACATTTACAATTATTTTTTTAAATAACTAATATAAAATAAATTCAAAATAAATTTCAGAAAATTAATGTAATTTAGTGTAAACAAATTATGTAAAACACAACTTTCAAAGCACTAATTGATGTGTGAAACTCAATTTAAGCAAAAAAAATTATAAAAATGATAAGTTCACCAAATTGTGTTTTACATGGTGGGAGCACACTTGGTATAAAATTGAAAAAAACACATTGTCATTAAAAAAGAAGTGAAACTCCATTTAAACAAAAATTTGTTGAAGTCCCCGCATTTTAATTTCATAAAAATGTGAAGTTCATCACTTGTTGCAAATGTGAAGCTCACCAAGTTGCGCTTTACATGGTGTGGTAGGAGCACACTTGGTATATATACATGAACTCGCTTGGACGAATTTGCTAGTCGCAATATTGGAAAACACATATGTAATCACTGCTTTCCTTGGATTGGGATAGCAAGAAACTTCTATGCATAGTTTCCATTTTTCAACCATATTTAATAGTTTTCTTATTCCTAAAAAAAAAAAATCCAGTAAAAATATATATTAAATTGACATTTATTGCAAATGCATGGAAGAAATGAAAAAATTATATTTAGATCTACTCTAGAGATTGACAGTAGGGACATTTACTAGATATGACACCTTTCATAAAAGATGAGATCCAGAGGCTACCTGGCCCTTTACAGACTCTACCTATATAACTTGTAGAAGTTAACACTACCAATCCCAATTATACTCTATGAAGGGAAAATATCACAATTATATGTTAATGTGCATGTGTTTTACATTGAGTATTTTTCATTTTTTTAAGAATATATTTTCAAAATATTTAAAACTATATACTTGGTTAAAACCTATGTTTTGTATCAAATTAATTTTTGTATCTAAATACTATACATGTTGAATAGAAATTTTTTTTTCTCTCTCGTTGTTTGAGACCATGGATATGAAAATGAAAAACTTCTAATTAGATATATTCTAGAGATTGACTATAGGGGCATTTAATCTTAGGTGAAAACCTATGCTTTATATCAAATCACTTTTGGTTTCAATGGGAAACTTTTATGGCTAATTTGTGTTTAACATGTTGAATATAAAATGTTTTTTTTCTCTCTCTCATTGTTTGAGACCATGGATATGAAAATGAAAAACTACATATTTGGTTAAAACCTATGTTTGTATCAAATTACTTTTTGTTTCTAAATACTATACATGTTGAATATAAAAGGTTTTTACTCTCTCATTGTTTGAGACCATGGATATGAAAATGAAACACTTCTAATTATATCTATTCTAGATATTGACTGTAGGGGCATTTACTCTTAGGTTAAAACCTATGTTTTGTATCAAATCACTTTTGGTTTCAATGGGAAACTTTTATGGCTAATTTGTGTTTTACATGTTGAATATAAAATGGTTTTTCTCTCTCTCATTGTTTGAGACCATGGATATGAAAATGAAAAAATTCTATTTAGATCTATTCTAGAGATATGGCTAATTTGTGTTTTACATGTTGAATATAAAAGGTTTTTTCTCTCTCATAGTCTGAGACCATGGATATGAAAACAAAAAACTTCTATTTAAAACTATTCCAGAGATTGAGTGTAGGGGAATTTACTCTTAGGTTAAAACCTATGTTTTGTATCAAGTCACTTTTGGTTTCAATGGGAAACTTTTATGGCTAATTTGTGTTTTACATGTTGAATACAAAATGTTTTTTTCTCTCTCATTGTTTGATACCATGGGTATGAAAATGAAAAACTTCTATTTAGATCTATTATAGAGATATGGCTAATTTTTGTTTTACATACATTGAATATAAAAGGTTTTTTCTCTCATTGTTTTAGACCATGGATATGAAAATGAAAAAATTCTATTTGAAACTATTCTAGAGATTGACTGTAGGGGCATTTACTCTTAGGTTAAAACCTGTTTTTTGTATCAAGTCACTTTTGGTTTCAATGGGAAAATTTTATGGCTAATTTGTGTTTTACATGTTTAATATAAAAGATTTTTTTCTCTCTCATTGTTTGAGACCATGGATATGAAAATGAAAAAATTATATTTAGATCTATTCTAGAGAGATGGCTAATTTTTGTTTTACATACATTGAATATAAAAGTTTCTTTCTCTCATTGTTTGAGACCATGGATATGAAAATGAAAAAATTCTATTTAAAACCATTCCAGAGATTAACTATAGGGGCATTTACTCTTAGGTTAAAACCTATGTTTTGTATCAAATCACTTTTGGTTTCAATGGGAAAATTTTATGGCTAATTTGTGTTTTACATGTTGAATATAAAATGTTTTTTTCCTTCTCATTGTTTGAGACCATGGATATGAAAATGAAAAACTTATATTCAGATCTATTCTAGAGATATGGCTAATTTGTGTTTTAAATACATTGAATATAAAAGGTTTTTTCTCTCATTGTTTGAGACCATGGAAATGAAAATGAAAAACTTATATTTAAAACTATTACATAGATTGACTGTAGGGGAATTTACTCTTAGGTTAAAACCTATGTTTTTTTATCAAATCACTTTTGGTTTCAATGGGAAACATGTATGGCTAATTTGTGTTTTACATGTTGAATATAAAAGTTTTTTTCTCTCTCCCATCGTTTGAGACCATGGATATGAAAATGAAAAACTTCTATTTAGATCTATTCCAGAGATTGACTGTAATGGCATTTACTAGATGTCACCTTTCATAAAAGATGAGATCCAGAGGCTACCTGGCCCTTTAAAAACTCTGCCTATAGAACTTGTAGAATTTAAAATTACCTGTCCCAACTATACCCTATCAAGGGTGTAGAAGACTCGTGGAATGACTGAAACTAATTTACATAGACATAAGGGTGTATAAGGATGCATAAGAATGCATGTGTTTTACATTGAATATTTTTCATTTTCTTAAGAATCTATTTTCAAAACAATTAACTATATACTTGGTTAAAACCTATATGTTTTGTATCAAATTACTTTTTTTCCCTAAATATTATGTTTTTTACATTGAATATTTTTCATTTTATTGAAAACCTATTTGAAACAATTAAAGTATATAAGGTTAAAACCTATGTTTTGTATCAAATCACTTTTGGTTTCGATGGGAAATTTTTATGGCTAATTTTTGCTTTACATGTTGAATATAAAAGGTCTTTTCTCTCTCATTGTTTGAGACCATGGATATGAAAATGAAAAACTTCTATTTAGGTCTATTTTGGAGATATGGCTAATTTGCATTTTACATGTTGAATATAAAAGGTTTTTTCTCTCTCTCATTATTTGAGACCATGGATATGAAAATGACAAACTTCTAGTTATATCTATTCCAAAAATTGACTGTAGGGGCATTTACTCTTAGGTTAAAACTATGTTTTCTATCAAATCGCTTTTGGTTTCAATGTGAAACTTTTATGGCTAATTTGTGTTTTACATGTTGAATATAAAAGGTTTTTTCTCTCTCATTTTTTGAGACCATGGATATGAAAATTAAAAACTTCTATTTAGATCTATTCTAGAGATTGACTGTAGGGGAATTTACTGGATATGTCACCTTTCATAAAAGATGAGATCCAAAGGCTACTTGGCCCTTTACAAACTCTGCTTATAGAACTATCAAATCACTTTTGATTTCAATGGTTTGTTTATTGGCTAATGTATTTTTATCAAATCAATTTTGGTTTTAGTATATTCTGGAATATTCTGTGTATGTGGATTATATTATATGTTCACAATCAATAAAAATCATCTAGTAAAATATAGTAAAATATTTTGGTGAAGAGATGTAATTTGAATTCGAGATGTGAATGATTGGAGAAATTATCTTTTACCTAGGTCTACAAGCCATAAATTATAGAAAATTCAATAGGCATATCCATTTCTCAATATAAATACCTAAGAGATATGTTGAAAAGTTTGTAATGAAATACTATAAACCTAAGTTAATCTCAATATCAATTGGATGAAAGTTGTGTGTAGATGATGGATGATGAATGACCTAAGTGAATCTCCATATCAATTGGATGCAAGTTATGTGTAGATGATGGATGATGAATGAGGTGATGTTGATCTTAACCTTTACATATATATGATAGGAAGCTTTATATACATAACAAGGTTTAGACTAGATATAATTATGGAATTTATATTAGTTGGAATATTTCAATCAAAAAATAAACAGAGTCATCTATTACCAACAAAAAAATATTAAGATACTTGAAAGAGACTACAAACAATGGACTATAGTACCCAAAAGGCGATAAATTTACATTGAAAACATAGAGAGATCCAACTAGGCTTGTGTGGATGACATGAAAAGTACAAGTGGACAATGTATAATTCTACTTAGAAGAGTCTTTAGTTGCATGTTTAAGCAAGAAAGAGTCACTACTTGGACAATGTATAATTCTACTTAGAAGAGTCTTTGGTTGCATGGTTAAGCAATAGAGAGTCATTACTTTCTCTATCTAGAGTAGAAGTGGAATACATAGTAGTTACTTCTTTTTGCAGACAAGTGTTTTGGATGAAATGGGCTCTACAATATATTAAGGTAAATTTCATTGAACCTATATCTATTAATTGTTTCAATACAAGTTTAATAATAATTTCAAAAATAAAATATTATACTTCCTTCAATCACTAAACATATCATCATAAAGTACCACTTCCTCACACAACAAGTCTTTGAGAAAATAGTGAAGATGGAATACATATCCACAAAGCATATTGTTAGAGAACCATTTGAATATGTGAGAAAGAAATTAGGGAGGAGTTTTATATTGGGAGGAGAGTTAAAAATAAATTGTTTCAAAGAAGCACTGGGAGAGGGTACACATAATTGGGCGAAATTGAAGTGTACCAAGTTATATTGTAATTTTTACCTCTAAATTGTAATTAGTTGGAAGGACAAAAAATTAATCCATTGATGATTGATTGGGGCTCTAGTCTTGTTTATAGAAAACAGAACAGATTGGAAAACTGGTATCAATATAAAAACAAACATAACAGATTGGAAAACTCGTATCAATCTAAAAAGAGAACAGATTGGAGAACTGGTATCAATCTATGAATGAAAAAATAGAACATATTGGAACACTGGTATCAATATATGAATTAAAGTAAGTAACTGCTGCACATGTCATGGCATCCGCACCCTCTCATGCAACAACCAAACAACTATCGAATAATGTTGCAATCCGTCTTTCAACCATGGCAAGGATTAGAGCATGGAATCGTAGCAACCAAATTGTAACTTTTACCTCTAAATTGTAATTAGTTATAAAGGAAAAACAATAAATCCATTGACGATTAATTGGGGCTCAGGTCATGTTTATAGAAATCAGAACAGATTCGAAAACTAGTATCAATCTAAAAACAAAACAGATTGGAAAATTGGTATCAATATAAAAAAAAACAGAATAGATTGGAAAACTGGTATCAATATAAAATCAGAATAGATTGGAACACTGGTATCAATCTATGAATGAAAAAATAGAACAGATTGGAACACTGATATCAATCTATGAATAAAAGTAAGTAACTGTTGCACACATCATGGCATTCACACCCTCTCACGCAACAACCAAACAACTATCGAACAATGTTGCAATTAGTCTTTCAACCATGGAAAGGATTAGAGCATGGAATCGCAGCAACCAAACAACTATCGAACAATGTTACAATCGATCTTTCAACCATGCAAGGGATTTATAGAAATCGATGTCATTTTTCAGGAAGAAAATTCATTGGAGGCTCTAATTCTTCTTTATAAGTCTCTGTTGGAGAAACAATGGGGCCTTTCTCTTGATTTAACCAAATCAAGAGAGCTTACAATGGTCAACAAGTTCCAAATGACATATTATATCCTACTACTTTTAGCTAATCTTAATGCAGATATGATATCCCTATTATGTATACTGTGTTGTAGTAACACACAGTGATGGTTGTCTCTCTCTTAATGAAGATATGTATGTATGTCGTGAACAGAAGAAGTGAATTTGTTGTCTCATATGTATGTATGTCGTGAAGTGAAGAAGTGAATTTTTGTTTGCACTCTGAAGTCATCATATGGTTTTCCAGTGTGAATTTGATTGACTAATTTCTATCAGCAATTTCAACGTTTCCAGTGTGAATTTGATTGACTTATTTCCATCAGAAATTTCAACGTTTCCAGTGTAAATTTGATTGATTTCTTACCATCAAATTAATGTTTCTAGTGTTGGTTTTGAACACTATTATTCAGCATCAAATTATCCGAGCTAAAAGTAGGAATATATCAGTACTAAAATTTCATTTAGCTTTGAGGAAAACAACCATTCTAAATAAGGTGTCTTTTCACTTTGAAAATGTCTGTAAATTCTCTCTTAGTTTTTCATGCCATCAAAGAAATCAAAGCAATATCTCTTGACTGTATTGACAAACACCTCAACTAATTAATTTCATGGTTTTAGATTACCT
Organism: Pinus albicaulis; assembly: GCA_034641835.2. Classification (NCBI taxonomy): domain Eukaryota; kingdom Viridiplantae; phylum Streptophyta; class Pinopsida; order Pinales; family Pinaceae; genus Pinus; species Pinus albicaulis. The sequence continues at coordinate 529,604,769 of CM076578.1, forward strand.
GGAAATTCACTTAGCGCAACTCCTGAGCAGCAATTCGCGGGCGCCAAATCAGAAATAGAGAAGTAGTAGCACTACAGAAATGATTCGTGGGTGCCAAATCAACAATAGAGCAGAAAAATCGCCACATAAACGAACATAAATGAAAATCAGAGCAGAATCCCATGAAAAGCAGAATATGTGAACAAAGACATGCGAAAATGAGAACATTTCACAGGTGATATGTTTATAAAATATGAGTTTGGCCAAACTAAAACTTCGACCGAACTATTGTTGCTAGTTTTCCCATCTCTGGCCAAAAATCTATTTGCCCACACCGTCAGTATACTGTCAATCTAAAAGGCAGAACGAGTTCAGCCGAACTTTCTCAAAAGTTCGGCCAAACTATTGCGGAAATTTTTTTTCTGCCCCCGATTCTCACAAAAGTGTAACCCAACTTCACATTTGCACCCTTGAGATTTTTAGGATATAACTTAGTTGACATGATTTTTCCTAAGCTTTCTTTGAAGGTTGAATACTAAGTTACTAAGGTGTTCTTTTCTATATATGGTGACATTTTATTTTATTTGTTAATAGAGGCCATCTGACCACATTACAGTTTCCACTATCACCCAACTGAAGAAAATTTGTTCGAGTTTCTTACTTGTATGGGGAAAAATGGCTTTGACATTGCTGATGTTGAGGTATATGTCATATGAACTATTTATAGTCAAATTCACTTTATATTCTAGTGTTTATTATCATTCATGTCTTACACTCTACATTGTATGTTCTCTTGTTTTCAAAAAATGAACTCAGTATTGATGGTAAGAAGAAGAAATTAAAGAAAGAGGAGAGCAATAACATTGTAGTGACAAATGAAAAAGAAGAGAGAGAAGAGAAATTTTCTGGTGATACCCTTAGAACCAATATCCTGCATAAGACACACATATAGATAGTGATGGTCAGGTCTTTAGAGTTGGTGAATTCACCTGCAATGCCTTGGCAACATAATGATAACGTTTTGAAGTGATGAAACATCATTTCATGTGTGAATTGTAGTCCAACCAATATTAAGTTGGAAACTCATTGTAATACTTTAACATTTTATATAATATAATTTATGTGGTTGAAATTATTTATAATTGCACTTGATATTTTTTAGTATTGTAATTAACATATGCAACTTTATGTTTTCATATTAGATGAACATGCAGATTGTATTTTATTTTTTAAATAATACAAATTAATTTATGTTGATTAATAATGAACACATGATCATTTTAAAACTACTAAATTAGTAGTTTATATTTATTAATGATGAACACAAATAAAGTAAATATACGACAAAATTAGTCATTTACAATGATTATTAATGAAATGAAATGAAATGAATATAAACTACTAAATTAGTTGTTTATATAATGAATATGAAACTACCAAAAAAGATAAAGGACCACTGCAAATGATAAATTTTTGATTACAAATAATGACTAAATTTTGCATATATACGACTATTAGTAGCTAATTTACATTATATTATAACACGATAAAAAATTTAGTCATATTTCTTTGGTCATTAATTAGTTTCAAACGATGATTAAAATTTGCATATATATATGACTATTAGTAGCTAATTTACAATATCTTATAACATGACCAACATTTTGGTCATATTTCTTTGGTCAATAATTGGTTTTCTCGGGTGATTATATAGTAATATATTTTGTGGTATATTTGGTCATTAATTAAGATAGTTAATGACCAAATAAATGACTAAATTAATGACCAAATCAGTGATTAAATTAATGACCAAATATACTACTAGACAAAAAAATTAGATAACCAATTAATGACTAAGCTAAAAACGAATAAAGTTGGTCGGGTTATAAGCTATTGTAAATTAGCTACTATTGGTCACGAAATGAAAAAATAGTCGTTTAGATGCAAATTTTAGTCATTTTTTTTAGTAACTAATTAGCTATTTTGTACTAGTGAAGATGAGGCATGTAGAGGGATTCTGATATTTTGGGGGTCCAGTTGTAGTTGATGCATTAGTGGGGTGTAGGTGTGAATTAGTTAACTCAAATAATTGAGTTAAAATTAGTTTAACTAGTTCCAATTGAGTGATGAAGTACTGAGAGGTCTAGTGAATTAAATTAGATTTAATTCAAAATGTGTGATCAATCAGATAACTGATAATTCGCTATTAATATTTGCATGCATGCTAGTTCTGAGGAAGACCCAGTTGAAACAAAGGTTAAAGGGAACATAAATATCAATTGTATTCATAGAAAATTTCCCATGTGAAATTATAAAGTCATTAGGATGCCATGATGGATCTCACAATCAAGGAAGGTTGATTTTCCTAATTAATAGGGAGCTAATTCCCCAGGAATTTCTTGAGCAAGGCAGGCTGAAGGAAGAAGGCTAAGAATTGACTGAGTACTAGACCGATTTTTCCTAGATAGGCAGGAGACAATTGGCAGAGTGTTGTAGAATCTCATGAGAGATTAAGCATTGTATTCTTTCATGATTCCTTGACTTACTACACAATAGAGATAGAGGGGTTTTGAGTAGTTTCTTTCCCCAAATACATATTGTGTTGTGCGATTGATAGTTTCTTTCTCTTACTTATATGTGATTGTGTGATCGTGTTTTGTTTCTGCAAATTGTATGAAAGATTCAATATCTTGTTTTAGTACATTACAAGATCAGATTGAATCTCGTTGGTTAAATTTTCTACATCAAATAGAAGAGATCATTGATACCATCTTGTCTTGTGGTGGTTAGTAGGCTGCAAGGTCTGTGATAAAGACCAACATAAATGGAGGAGGGTTTGCAATGTAATTTAGAGCCAGAAAATAAGTAGACAAAGACGTAATCTTGACTGAGGTAACCCTAGTTTGAGGGTCGACATTGAGATCTAAAGTTCATGTCAAGATTCAATCAAACAAATTCCTAGAATCTATGGATCCATATGGGCTAGGTCGAGTCTCTTATGGAGGCAAGAGTCGTGGTTTTTTCTATGGGTGGATAGGGTTTGCTCTATAACAATTGGAAGTACATAATTATAATTCCCTAGTCAGGAAAATTTCCTAGCATGTTTAGTTCATAAGGTATGCCCTTAAGACAATGAAAAATTTTCGTATAAGAAGAACAGTTGTGACCCTTAGAGTGAGGTTTATTTCTACAATATAGACTACATATTTGGAAGATGGTTTGCAGATTCAGTATGTGTGGAGATAACATATCCAAAGGAGGGTTGAACCTGAGCAGAAGATTGAGCATGCAGAATAAATGTGCCATATGAAGAATGGATTGACATGCATAGGAGTCGATTTTGGTGGACTGTCCATAGACATTTAGATAGAGATATGAAGCAACCCATAAAGAAATATTCAATGGATTGTTAGTGGCTGATTTGTGACCCTAGTTCAGTCATCTACATATTGTTGGAAGGATAATAAGTGGAGTATTTAAATTTGTTCATATATTAGAAAAAAAATATCAAATAGTTGATACACAAGAAAAATGATTTTGAGAGGACTCAAACCATTTTTAGGTGGCAGAATTGAAGAGCCCTAGTTTAAGACAATATTGTGGGCCCTATATCAATAAAAGGAATTGACTGTGGTTGGGTAGATTAATGGTAGTAAAAGTACAGTTGGAGGGTTTTTAGGTGACTATCAAAGAAGAGCCTTCACTCTTGTACTTGTGAAGGACAACAAGATTGGTAGAAGGGCAGGTGTATAGGACCTAAGGATGTGCAGAATTTGAAGGACTAAAGTAGCAGTCAAGTGGGCCAGCCAAGTAGCCCTAGTTCACTATATTGTAGAGGATTGATTAAGTGAGAATAAGGGTAGCCTCCATAGTCCTAAACTTCTCATCATGGAGCCATAGTATGGAAAAAGCGTGCATGCCAAAGAGTTGTTCACAAATGGAGTTGTGAGTAACTTGTTACCACTCAAACTAGTAGTGGACCTAAAAGGGCTTCCTAAGAGGGAAACTTCTAGGACAAGGGAAACAATGGAGGTTTAGTCCATTATGACCATAGCTGAATTTCCTTTCTCTACACGAAATTTCACTGATGGTGTTGTACCTTAAGATACAATCCCTTAACTGTGATAATGAATTAGTGCTTAAGACATTTATATGATTATGTCATGAAAATATCTGTCTCTGTTTTAATCACCTTCAAGTATTTACAATTAAACCTTTAGATATCAAAAAAAATGAATGTCTCACAATGCTATTATTTGCTGATGTTGAATGAAATGACCAGAATAAAATTGAAGAAGAAATTCCAAACTAATATGTTGTCACACAAAATATATCATCTCAAACTTCTGAAGAACTTATGAAAGAAGTAGTTAAAACAAAGGAGCACTAATTAAGGATTTTAACTCTTGATTACATAGGTAAAAAGAGGCCTGCTGCTCAGTACTTTTTCTTATTCAAAGAAAGAAAACACAGAATGTGAACTTAGATACATATCAACATAAACATATGCCGGAAACTTGCTTACTCATTCATTAATCATTGAAATCTCTGAGTACAAAATAATAATCTGAAGGTTGAAAACTCAAATTTTTTCTTCCTCCTGAAAATTACATCAAATACAGTAAAACAAACGGTTTGGAACTACTATAACCAATTCTAACTACCACAACTACTTAGGACTTCAGAGGTTCTCTATTACATGCCTTGAAAATGTCTTATTACAATTACATTGTCTTTGGAAAAGTAATATCATGTAAAAATATACATCCTAATCTATAGGAATTGTTGATGATGCTACTACATTTCCTTGGTCATCTGATTTGTCATTCTTTGATGCTGAAAACCCTTTTGGAAAGTCTATTGTCCAAGCTCTGCACTTTTCCATATCTCTATCTTAGTCCTGGGTGAATGTGTTAGATTATGATACTCCAATCTGAATGCAGTAATTTGATTATAAGATGGTCCGTATGTGAAAAGAGTTTTTACCAACCAAAGTAGCTGGAAATGTTTCTGCAGAAAGTTGACCATCGTTTCCCCTTCAAGCACCTGAGTTTCTTCATGCCTATTATCAACTTTTCTTTTTTCCATAAATAGAAAATTCTCATAAGAATGCCATGGAAAAATATTTCCTTCATCTCCCCAACATGATGGAAGACCTTTTCTTGTTAATTTGTCAATTAACTTATCAAATTTACTTACTGCCTCTTTAATTTCCATTATTTTCTTTTCTGTAGCTTTTCTGTGATCATTTCTGACAATCATCTTATTGATCTCCATTGCATATAAGGTCCTGTCTTTAATTTCATTCTCTTCTAATTCCTGATCTGTTTTAGAATTGATAAAATAAATGAACCTTCTAGCCCATATAGCTCTGTTAATTGCTTTCTATTTATCTGTCATGACTGGTTCTTCACATCCCCTGATAAGACTTTTTTCCTCTGCAACTATCTTCAAAAAAATCCAAATTGATTTCATTTCTGAAATGATATCATTCCAAATGATATCTTTGGCTTGTATCAGTGAAATGTTTCCTTTCATTCTTTCTTTGAGATTTTTAATCTCAGTATTAACATTCTCAATATCCATTTTGTACTTGTCAGCTTCATTCTCTATGACATGAATAATTTTTGTTGTAGCCTCCAGATCTACTTGAGCCTTTTTCCAATCTCTTTCAACCATCTATGACTCAGTATTCAATTGAACAATTTGTTCTTGTGGATCTTCGTTACATGTAGGAAAAAAAAAGTACAACTATGGTTATCAATATGATTTTGCAGTGATATTGTAGTTTGCTTTATTTTGGAAATTTCGTCATATTTTTGCATTAGTTGTTGTAAAAGCCTTTCCTTTTCCTTCTCCACCTCTGCAACTTTTGTAGCCATAGAATGTTCTCCTATAGGAAATTTTAGCTTTTTCCTCAATGTGGATATTTCTACTTTAGCACCGCATAATTTTTTGTACAACAGTCTTGTCACTAAGGTCCACTCCAATCTTTACAATGATTTTCTTTAGCTCATCATTCTGAAATGTTAAAGCTCTTGCATTATTTTTCTCTAATTTTATTTTATTAAGTACCTTTCCGAACATATTTTATTCCTTCATTTCCATTGCATTGGTCTTCTTCAAGTCATTCACAATCAGTTGACTAGTTTGCATATGCAAATTCATCTTATCCATCAGGGGAATCTTCTTCACATCTACAGTGACATTTACAATATTGAAATTCTTAGAAGAACCTATTGAAATGTCTGTAGGATGAGACAGGTCAATTATGAATTGATATTTTTCAAGATCCATGACAGTCAAAAGTCTTGTTTGATTCGAAGCAACTTGATATTCAGCTTGGGCCTCCATGCTGGCCTTCATATTTTGATGCCTTTCTTCAATTTGTGTAAACATATTTTTGATTAGAGGTAATTGTTCATGAGATATTTCATGACTCCTAGGTGAAGTAGGAACATTTTTTTCTTCTCCTAGATGTAAAGAAAAACTAGGTGGGTTAAATATAAATTCTTTAGTAAACTTTGTCCTCTTCTCAGCTCCCTACTCCTCATCATCTAAGTCAATCACTGTTTCTTTTCTTCTTTTGTTTGATTTTTCTTATATGATAGGGGTCTGAATTTTTGAACCTGCTAAACTTATCACATATTTACTTGCTATCTTCTCCAAATCTGGCCTGCTTTCATGAATGAAAGCTGAATACCCATTCTCAATTCTTCTATTTGAAATTACACAATGAGGGTCATAAGCCCAACTTTCTCCTAACGGCATATGCATCTCATCTAACATTTTATTAACCTCCTCAAATTCCTGTCTCATATTGACTATGAAAGGGCCTACATTCATGGCTAGTTTGTACATATGCCCCTTTTTCATGGGCACAAAGTGAACCTGATCAACATTTAGGCTTTGTCGAATAAATTCCAAGGAAAATAGCCTCATAGGTACAAACTTTGGAAGTTTGTAAGGTTCAACACTTGCTCCATATAGCCTAATCTCAGAGTAATCCTAAAAAAAAACCAATCTCCAAATTTCCAAGTTACTCCTAGATGTAAATATTCCTGAGCTTTAGGTAGAAAACAAGGAGGAGGAACTCCATTCAATATTTTGTATGCAACTGACATGAAATAACTGGTGAAATCAAACAATCTAGCTTCATTTTTCTCTCCTCTTACTACATTTGTCCAGAACACTATTGATTTCCTTTACTTGTTTATATCGATAATATATAGACCTAAATTCATGAACTCTTCCACATTTTGATATAAGAACAAGTAGAAAATCAATGAAGGAAATTTAAAAGAACCTGTTAATGAAAGGCTCATTAGCTGTGAATTAACTACTTCCTGCCAATATGATGAATATCCAGCATTTTTCCTAGCTTCATCATCATGGAAAACATCCCCAAGACTGATTTATCCACTGTACTGTCATCATATTTGCCCAGAATTTCCACAATGCTGCTTAATACTGGTCAAATTTCTGCATCAAAAATCTCCATAACAAATTCTTTGTTGTCTGGTTGAAATTGTTTCATGTTTGGCTTCAAAAATTATATGAACTGACTAAACTCTTCACCTACAATATTATCATAATAGGTTACCAGGGAAAAATTGGAGAACTAAACGGATGACTCTAAGTCAGGATAGCAAAGGGCTTGACGAATTAGCTGGGTAGACACTTGCAAAACATTCTCTCTATGACAATTCATAACAAAATATTTCCCAGGGTACATGACTGACACCAACCAATAGATAAATTCAAGAAAAAGGTGGGTTTTTGGGATACATGCATAAAGTACTCTAGACTTGACCATGGTAGTAAAAATAGAGGATGTTTTGTCATTTAGGATGATTTGCTAATAAAATGGAAGATGAATTATAGAACAAAGAGTATCTTGAATATCCCCCTCGGTGTCCATGAGATGGATATGACTAGCCAAACTTGACAAAGATGAACGCTTAGCCATGATTGAAAATTACCGCAAAGAATAACTCACAAGGTGGTTAATTTTACTTGGGTGACAGGAAACTGAAATAGGACGCAGTGCAAACTAATCAGAAAATATTTGAAAAACAATGCTAATTTTGTTTAAATAGGTGGCGCGACTTGAAAATTTAATGCTGACATGACACACCAGCAAGCCATTGATCTGATGTGGAAGACAACTTTGAACAAATCAGTGCCTTACATCACTGTGAGGGCTCTCGAGGTACGGGGAAAATTTTTGGTTGGTGCTC